>CM053787.1:226257424-226597424 GCA_028749045.1 Cupressus sempervirens | reverse complement strand
GTGAGTAGGGATGGGGTGGGTGAGAGAGTGTGTGAGTGTGTGGGGGTGGGAGAATGAGTGTGTGTGTTAGGGTTGGGTGATAGTGAGTGTGAGTGTGTGAGTGGAGTGGAGTGTGAGTGAGTAGGGGTGGGAGTGAGTGTGAGATAGGGAGTGTGTGTGTGTGTGTGTGTGTGGAGAGAGAGAGAGAGAGGAGAAGGGGAATGGGAGAGAGAGAGAGAGAGAGAGTGTGTGTGTGTGTGTGTGTGTGTGTGTGTGAGAGAGAGAGAGAGAGAGAAGGGGATGGGGGGGAGAGAGAGAGAGAGAGAGAGAGAGAGAGAGAGAGGGAGAATAGGGGATGGGAGAGAGTGTGTTGTGTCCCTACTATATGAAAACACCAAAAAATGGTCATAATGAAAGTTTAGGTCCCTACTGATCCATATTCTATTTTTTGTCTATTGTGTATTCTATTGTTCTAATAGAAAATATGGGTTTCATAATGTTGGAAGTTAGCAAACACTGTATTCAATCAATGGATATACTATTTGAAGGTTTTTTGAACATTCTTTCATTCTATTTGAAACTAGCAAACACCAAATTCAATCATTGGATACACTATTTGAAGGTTTTTTGAATATTCTTTCTATAGAAAAGTTTAGTGCAATCCTTTTTAAATATTCTTTGTTATTGTAAAAAGAAACATTTGATTATAATTTGACATGTTGTTTAATATATAGTGAATTCATTGAAAGTTGTATGTTTGAAAGAATTGTTATTTGGAAATGGTTAGAAATTTAACAAGTTGTTTAATATATATTGTGTATTCATTGAAATAATTATAATTTTTATATGTATTTGAATGATTTGTAATTTACAAATTGTAAGTAATTTAGATGTTTGAATAATTTGACATATAGAGACCATCATCATGCCAATGAAGAAACCAAAAACTCAAACAACGAAAGAGAGGCAGAGAGATTTGGTAATTAAAAAAAGATAAAATGAAACTACTATGTGAACAAGAAAATTGCAAAGCAATAATGAAGAATTATCTTTCTAAGAGTAATAAGAACCACCGATACAAATAAACAAAGAGGAAGAATTGGAAAGACAAAGAGAATGAATGAGACTGTTATGCTCAAGAAGACAATTGAATTGTGAAGCTACACCATCTTCCAATGTTTGAGTCATATCATCATCTCATGTTGAAGAGAGGCTAATTTGTACATCTAACAATGTACACACTCTGTCATGTCATGTTGAGAGCACAACATCAACATATCAAGTAGGTGATATTCCATCTTTTGCATATTATTTCCAAGGTACATCATCTTTGGTTCAAGGTGTGCAAAACATTCAACTTTATGTTGATGTTCAAAATGTTGAGAGAATGAAAGAGATAATAACACCTTCTAGAATTCATTTTAGAAGACAAAAATATTTGATTGATATTGATACTAATATTTTGAAATCAATGCCTGACAAGATTAGCAAGCATACTTATCAAAGAAAAGTTAATTGTATGTGGAGATTATTCTTTGAAGAATTAAATATTACAGGTCAATGCCAATTATTTGTTGAAATAATGAGAAATTAAAAATTTAGGCCTATCATGAAGATTCTTGGGCTAAGAACAATGGATGATTCAAATGAAAAAATTATTGTAAAGAATCTAATGAGTGCTTATGACAAAGTGGTATCTAAATCATGCACCAAAGATAGTAATATTGCAAGATGAGTACTTACATCAGCAATAGTAAGTACCCAAATGAAGAAAGCTCAACTCATGAGAAACACAAAAAAAAATTGAAAATAAATAGAGGTACTCTAAGGAGAGCCATGCTAAAGCATGAGAGATTGGAAGATTCAAAAAAAATTGAGTTATGGACATTTAGCGGTAGACTACCGCAAAAGGATAAAGAAATTAGTGAAGCTTTGAAATCATTGATCAAAGATTTTTAGAAAAATAACACACATGTTTCCCCTGATCAAAGAGATGTTGTAAGAAGGAGAATTGGTAGCCAAAATTGCAACCCACATGTGAAACATTTTTTGGATTCAACTAAGACACAATTTTTTTCAAAATTTATGGGTATGTATCCTCAAATTCGAATAAGTCAAAGATTTTTTAAGATGGGTAAACCTTTTTATGTGAAGATAAATCACACATGCACAACATGTTGTTGTAGGACACATTGAATTTTCTAGCCATTTTGATATTTTTAGGCATATATGTGCATTTTTGCATTCTAAGTTTGTTTTTCAGGATTGTGACATGAATGAGCCACCTAGATCTTCAAGGGAATTCATAACCAACATTTTATGTGAAATAGAGGATGGCCAAAAATTTTACAAGACATCATGCTTGGATGGTACATGCTTATTTTGGGGTTCTTTATAGCTTTAATCAACTTGTGAACATATGGATAGTACACATGCAATTGGAAATGAAATAGTAGATTACGAAAAATATAAGACAATGACATATGCTCTAAGAAATAGGGTAAAATATGTGATTTAGTCATTGAAAAGATTCCAGTGCATGAATTCATAAAAAAATTCATGAACAGATTATTTATGAGTATGCAAAGCATACACATAGAGCTTGATGGCTAGATTTGTAATTCAAGTTGTGCAAGGATACATTTCCACTAGATACCATTGTTTTGGTTGTAGACTTTGTAGAGAACTACACAATACAACTACAAAATGAGGTGCAAGAAAAGTATTATACTTCTCAATAGGTTTCCATATTTATTCACATAACATTCATGCATTTACCTACAAGTATAGAGGATGACAAGAAGATTTTGAGGGAGTACCATTTTTACATCAACAATGATCAGTCACATTCCATGGAGTTTGTACATGGTTGTTTTTAACTATTTTATGGAGATTTGGCTAACAAGGGCATACCATATTGTCAGCACATTATTTGGTTAGAAAATTGTGCATCTCAATTCAAGAATGCACGGATGTTCTATTGATTGAGCAGGATGCACATGTTGTATAGAATTTAATATATGTAGAATTTCATAGAGACTGGTCATGGAAAGGGAGAGCACAATGGTGTAGGCGCATGCATCAAAAAAGCCTTAGCTCATGAAGACCTAAAGTACAAAGATGGAGCAATATTGAAAGATGCAAAATCTATCATCTAGTGGTGTAATGCTGCAATGGGTCTAGGTAGGGAAGGTGAGTATGGTTTGTAAATTTTTTTGGTTGATGGATAATACTAACATTGCACCATATGAGGATTGTTGCAAGCTGATAGGATCAAGTGAGTTGCACTCTTTTAGAAGCTTTGATGCAGGTTCATGGAGTATCCACACACAAAAAATGACATGCTATTGTCCATCATGTGGAGAGGAAAATTGGGATGGGTGTGAGTCAACTGAATGGGTGGACAAATGGGATATATGAGTTTTTGACCCAATTGACAACTATCATCCCCCATAAGCACTAGAAATGGTAGAGATGGATTCTTCCATTAACTTTGACCGCTTATCTGATCTAGTGAAACTTAGTAATATATATATATATATATATATATATATATATATATATATATATATATATATATATATATATATATATATATATATATCTTTCTAATTTCAATATGTAACTTTGTAACTTTTACCTAAGTATTTTCTAAATTAATGATTGCATTTTTTACATTTATCACTATAGGCCATGTTTTTGTTGTTATTGAACCTAAAGACAATGAAGAAAGGAAAAATTATTATTTGTGTCATTGTGTCCAAGCCAAATTTTTTTTGGATCACTCGGTAATAGATGGTGAAGGTTTAGAGTACCATATTGGTGCGATGGTTGTAACCGGCACATGGCTTAGACAATATTCTATGAAGAACCCTAACTTGTGGTTATTCAAGGATTGGAAAATAGAGAGGAAGACTCTTCATTATTCAAACCTTATTGTTGCATCAAATGTCCAATTGATAAAATATGGTGGAAAACCACATAATAAGACTCTTTGGAAATTTTGCGAGTCAGACCACAAGGCAATACTTGAGATGCTAAAATGTAGAGAAGATCTAGTTGGTTCATTAGATTGAATAGGGGGAGAGAGAGGGAGTGGAGTAGGGACATATTGAATCATGGGGTCGTCAACTTTTCAAATTTTTTTTGTTATGGTCCAAGTGAGCCTTTTAAGTAGAATAAGGGTCATTGGACCTAGGTGTGGTAGTTAGGGTATTGGATGTCATTTAATGTCCTTAGAAAAGTCACTATTTTGGCCTAAAAATTAAGGCATACCTTGCCATAGGGAAATGAGTAACCTAAGGGATGAGTCATTAGCTTAGGGAAGGGTCCCTAGCATGTAATTTCTAAGGGATGGCCTAAATAACAAGTTAGAAGTGTTAAGAAGAGCAAGCAAGAAAAATTACAAAAGTTGCTATATTGCAATTTTGCAATTTTTCCAAAATGTTGATTTTCCAAAAAATTGTGAATTTTCCTTTTAAAACTTGAAGGAGGCCAATGAAAACCATAAGGATGAAGGGGAAAGACCTAGGAGGAGATATAAAGACTTTCCAAGCCCTAAAATGAGAGAAGTTAATATCATTGTGTGTGGTCAGCATGCTATAGTATGATATTTGAAGGCAAAATTACCGAGTTTCTGAGTTTTAAGGTATTTTTGACATTGTTTTTGTAGAATGTACTAGTTTCCATGGTACATTGGGTTATTTAGAACAATTTTTTTTTAGGAAGTTTGGTTTGATTGTCTTTCTTTTCATAGTTCTAAAAACCTTTTCTCTTTTCACTAGTTTGTTGTCCTATTTTTAGTAGCTTGTATTAATAATCATGTAACTCACTATCCCACTGTTGGATTTGTATGACCTCTTGGGAATAGTGAGTATACACAATGTAATATATTGTGGAAAAATTAGGGCCCTTCAAAAACTTGGAAAGCAATTTTAAACTCTTGCCCTAGGCGAGCTAGAACATGTCCAACAAATGCATCCAATAAAGAAAAGGAACATTATTGAAGGATATATATGCATATATGGACATTAACCAATAAAAAATATAAAGGAATACAAATATTGAGTATTGTATACAACAAAGATTTTTCCAAACCAAAGGCAATAATTCATTCATAATAGTCAGACAATTAAGAACCAGATATATATATATATGAACTAGATTATTCTTACATATGTATATAATATTATTGACCAAATTAGAATTAGCAAAATGATATTGCACATAATCTCCATGCTATTATAATCTCCACTACAACAACATGGAAGCTTTACAATTTTAATAGTTATATTCTTTGGTCCCAAAAATGGACATTATAGATATTGTTCACTACTCCTTTACAATACAAAATGTTTACAAAAAATGGCATGTACTTGTATGAGGACATTGTATATTATAGAAATCCCACACTAAAGTAGTTGGCTAGCTATTCAAAAAATGGTAACTGAATGCAAGTGGAATCATAAAGATACCTTAATAAACTAGTATCCCCTTTACTCAAGCAACATCTTGGTCATTGATGCAGTAGTAGGTAGCAGAAGTCTTCAAACAATAAGGAATGGTAGAATTTCTTAAATTCCCTCAAAACCCAAGGTGAAGGGTCCTAGTGCCAAATATGTATCACAGGTATGGAGATGGGCTTATAGGAAGGTTACAACCCCACAAGACAAGCTAACCTAATCACTAGGTCTACCAAAGTTCTAAGAACCAAAAACTCAAAATGCACTAATGGGTTCCCTTAGCCAAAGAGGGATCAAACCCCAAAAATTAAGTATAAAGACTAGTGGTGGCATACAATCACTGATATGCCTTATTCATGTCCTAACCAACATGAATTAATGATTCATTTCATCAAAGACAACTTATAGCATCAAGTTGCTTTGAAAACCAATTAATTGGCTTGTAGCCCTCCTAGAATGAGAATGAGGTATAAGTTTGAATTATTACAAACAACATGGTGACTTGACTAGGTATTTGGATACCCTTTTTGGCTTTATAAAACATGCCAAAGATCCTAAGGATGGAGAGAAACAAAGGTTGCTACTGTTGCAACATTAGACCAAATTCCTAGGCCTAATTAGGGCTCTATTTACTCTACAAGTGTGTTTTCTAAAAAGGAGAAACTAAATCCAACTATTAGGATATGTGGGGACACATAAAAGAAACAATAATACAAGGTTTTAGCCTCTGATGAATCCAACTCAAACTAGAAGGTACTATTACAAATGTTGTATGGTGTACTCATGGTGATCCACAAATAGGGTATGGCGGCAAACTCAACTCCTTGCACTTCTTGGAAAACAACTTGTAGAATTTGAAAGAACATTGTTACATCTTGAATTCCACAAAAAGGCATAAATTTTCCATGCTGGAATGTGTCAAAATGACCCGGCCCTAGTAAAGTGTTGATTTCTAGGTTGAATCCTAAGCAGGAAGAAAGAAAATTTGATAACTTTCAACCTATGAAGAATTAGACCATGAGACTTAATGAAAAATTAAATAGATAAAAGTATCCAACTTCTAGATCCATTACCACAGTCCCTCTCATCTGTATAGTTTTGTACAAGGGTCTCGAACACATGTTTTGCAAGGAAAAATGCTGATTTGTATTGATTTCAATGCCAAATTATAATTGTGGTTCCTATCATAAGCCTATAAGGCTTTGTAGGACTTCTCTAATGGTTACATGGTTAGTTTAAACTACCTAGCCATTGGAGGAAAGGATTTGAATGTATTTGACACTTTTTTGCAAAGTTGCTGAAAAGTTGCTAACTTGGTCCAGACCTAAACTTGGTTCAGACGTAAAGTAGGTGATCCAACATGGATGTCATTTTTAAAAACAAATAGTTAACCTAGAATCCTATTCATTTTTTAGGTGTATTGATCATATTTGGTCTTAGTTACCTAGGGGCTCATATTTATGCCTAATCCTTGAACTAGGCCTTACAACTGGATCAATGTGCCAACCTATCCTAAGTGAACTATTTAGGATCCTTAGCTACCTTCTTTGATGAGTCTAGAGTGGGTGCTTCTGCACTAGTCATCTACTTGACTGGGACATATTTGGGAACTAAAAATCTCCATTTAAACTCAAGTCTCCATTTAAAGGTGGCAATGAGCTTTTTGTATTTCTATTAAGATCATTAATATATTTTGATGAGAACTTTGATGGATCATGCCTAGCTTGAGTATCCTAGCTTCCCAAGTCCTGTAAATGCAAGGCCATTGATGAATAGGCATTTCTAATTGAAACATATATGTGGTTCTGGAATGAAGTGTGTGACCACATTATTTGCCTACTAATGAGCCAATTTGGGGCTTCACTTCACATTGCTCCGTGGATAATTCTATAGCACTTGTTACTTCATTATTTGAAAATTTTGTGTTTATGTACATGTGCACTCTTTCCCAATAGTTTTAGGTTTTATCTCTTCATCCTAAGTAATTGACATACCCTAGATGGCACTAAGATAAACATTTTCTTTGAAAATGTCCATTTCTCTTAGATTAATCTCTATATTAAGCACGTTTTCTATATCTTCCTTTGTATATTTAATAGATGTAGCTGCAATTCCTCTATATATATTCCTATGTATATTAAGCTTTCCTCCATAGGAATGAGAAGGCATGGGGAGCCAGGATAATTGGTAGTCACTATATTAAAAATATAGCTCTTGGCCATGCAACTAATGGGAATAATTTCAATCTTATTTTCAGAATCAGTACCACATTTTTCTTGAAAGAATAATATATATTATTTTCAATGTCTTTGAAATATATGTAGCTAGTAGCCAATTTTTTATTCATTTACTTTCAATATTCATTTGAAACTAAGGTATTTGGTTACCTAATAGGTCCTAGGAATCTTAACTAGGGTCCTAGAATAGTCCTAGATGAACCCATTTGACTTAAATATGTAAAGAGAAAAAATTGCTCAAAAGTTGCCATGTTGCTGAAAAAGTTTCTTGAGAACTGGAAGTTTTGGAATTTTTAAATATCCATGCTTGAGTATATGAGTATGGGAAACATATTTTCAAAGGTTAGAAAGTTTCTAGCCAGATTTTTATTTTAAACTAACTTTTACAACTTTTGCAATTTTGCACAAAAAGTGCAACTTTTGCAAAGTTCAATAGATTTCACTTTTAAGAATTGGAAAAGGTTCCAAACTATTAAAAAATAACTAAAAACACCTAATCCTAGGCTATCTTCAGAAAAAAATAAAAGAGACCAAATTTTTCCTAATTAGCAAGTCTTGCTCATATCTTGAACAAAGTGGCCTCAGCATACATATCTTACTCATATCTCTCTCACTATTTGTCATGGTATCAAACTATCTATTTCATTAGTTTTGAGTGGCTGGGAAAACCCTATCAGCAAGCTCCTCTTTTCCTATTGAGTGCTCAAATGTTCTTGGGCACACCGAACCGAATGATCCCTAAGAGTCACTAAATACCATAGGGCAACGATCTTTGATGGGGCATATCTTGGAGCTCGTGTGAGGTGTGGATGAAATTTTGGGTGCTAAAAGACTATGTTTTAGAGACCTACAATAAAATCTCTCTCTTTTTGGATATTCGACTCTATTTAGATTTTGTAGCACCATCTCGGGTGATGTTGAAACTTGTAGTGTTGGCTAGTACAAAGGTGCAAGCTGTCAAATGTCTCTCACCATTCATCATGGGATTATAATATTTATTCCATTATCTCTAGGTGGTTGGGTAAACCATAGTCCCAAGATCCTCCTATCTTGTTGAGCACTTGAACATTCTTGGGCACACCCAACCGAATCATCCCTAAGAGTCACTAAATGCCATAGCGCAGTGATCTTTAACAAAGTATATCTCGAATCTTGTGTGAGGCATAGATGCAATTCTGGGTGCTATAGGACTATGTTACTAACACCTACAATAACCTTTCTCACTTTTTGGAGATCCGATTCCATTTAGATTTTGTAGCCCCATCTTGGGCAATGGTGAAACTTGTAGTGTTTGCCAGTACAAAGGTGTCAGCTCCCGAATCTCTCTCACCGTTCATCATGGGATCAAATTGTCTATTCTATTAGCCCCGGGTGGCTAAGTAACTCCTAGCCCCAAGCTCCTCCCATCTCATTGACCACTCAAACATTCTTGGGCAAGCCAAACTGAATCATCTCTAAGAGTCACTAAATGTCATAGGGAAGAAATCTTTGATAGGGCATATCTCAAAGCTCATGCAAGGTATGGATGTGATTCTAGGTGCTAAAGGACTATGTTGTAGAGACCTACAATAACCTCTCTTTCTTTTTAGATATCTTATTCAATTTGATTTTGCGACCCAATCTTAGGTGATGCTAAAACTTGTAGTGTTGGCCAGTACAAAGTTGTCAATAGCCAAATCTCCCTCACCATTCATCATGGGATCAAACTATCTATTCTATTAGCTCCAGGTGGCTGAGTAAACCCTAAACCCAAGCTCCTCCCATCTTGTTGAGCACTTGAACATTCTACGGCATGCCGAACTGAATTGTCCCTAAGAGTTATTAAGTGCCATAGGGTAGTGATCTTTGATAGGGCATATCTCAGAGCTCATGCAAGATATGGATGTGATTCCAAGTGCTATAAGACCATGTTGTGGAGACCTACAATAAATTATCTATCTTTTTAGACATCTTATTCTATTTTTATTTTGTGACCCCATCTTGGGTGATGCTGAAATTTCTAATGTTGGCCAGTAGAAAGATGCCAACTACCGAATATCCCTCACCGTTTGTTCCATTAGCTCTGGGTGGTTGGGTAAACCTTAGCCCCAAGCTCATCCTATCCTATTAAGCACTGAAACATTCTCGAGCACGTCAAACCAAAATGTCCCTAAAAGTCACTAAATGCTATAGGGTAGCAATCTTTGATGGGGCATATCTCAGAGCTCATGTGAGGTATGGATATGATTCTAGGTGCTATAGGACCATGTTGTGGAGACCTACAATAACCTCTCTTTCTCTTTTTATGATCTTATTCCATTTTGATTTTGCGACCCCATGTTGGATGATGTTGAAATTGCCAACTGCCGAATCTCCCTCACCATTCATCATGAGATCAAACTATCTATTCTGTTAGCTTTGGGTGGCTAGGTAAATCCTATCCCCAAGCTCTTCCCATCCCATTGAGTGCTTGAACATTCTCGGGCATGCTGAACCAAATTGTCCCTAAGAGTTACTAAGTTTCATAGGGCAGTGATCTTTGATGGGGCATATATTGAAGCTTGTGTGAGGTATGGATGTGATTATATGTGCTATAGGGCCATGTTGTGGAGACCTAGAATAACCTCTCTCACTTTTTGAAGATCTTATTCTATTTTGATTTTGTGACCCCATCTCGGGTCATGTTGAAACTTGTAGTGTTGGCCAGTACAAAGTTGCCAACTGCCAAATCTCCCTCACCATTCATTGTGGGATTGAACTATCTATTATATTAGCTCTGAGTGGCTAGGTAAACCCTAACCCCAAGCTTGAACTATGCCATTGAGTGCTTGAACATTCTTGAGCATGTCGAACTGAAACGTCCCTAAGAGTCACTAAATGCCATAGGGTAGCGATCTTTGACGTGGTATATCTCAGAGCTCATGTGAGGTATAGTTGTGATTCTAGGTGCCATAGGACCATGTTACTAAGACCTACAATAACCTTTCTCTCTCTTTTTGGAGATATTATACAATTTTGATTTGCGGACCCCATCTCAAGTGATGTTGAAACTTGTAGTGTTGACCAATACAAAGTTGCCAACTACCAAATCTCCCTCACCATTTTTCGTGGGATCAAACTATCTATTCTGTTAGCCCTAGGTGGCTGGGTAAATGCTGGCCCCAAGTTCATCCTATCTCATTGGGCACTCAAACATTCTCAAGCATGCCAAACCAAAATGTCCCTAAGTCACTAAATGCCATAGGGCAATTATCTTTGATGGGGCATACCTCAAAGCTCGTGCAAGGTATGGATGATATTTTAGGTGCTATAGGACCGTATTGTGGAGATTTACAATAACCTCTCTCACTTTTTCGAGATCTTATTCCATTTTGATTCTGAAACCCCATCTTGGGTGATGTTGAAACTTGTAGTGTTGGCCAGTACAAAGTTGTCAACTATCGAATCTCCCTCACCATTTTTCGTGGGATCAAACTTTCTATTTTGTTAGCTCTAGGTGGTTGGGGAAACCCTAGTCCCAAGCTCATCCTATCTTGTTGAGTGCTCAAACATTCTTAGGCATGCCAAACTGAAACATCCCTAAGAGTCACTAAATGCCATAGGGAAGCGATCTTTGACAAGGCATATCTCAGAGCTCATGTGAGGTATGGATACAATTCTAGGTGCTATAGGACCATTAGGTAATTTTTAAACTTGTAGTGTTGGCCAATACAATGTTGCCAACTATCAAACCTCTCTCACCTTTCATCGTGGCTGGGTAAACACTAGCCCAAAGCTCCTCTTGTCCGATTGAGTGCATGAACAGTCTCAGGCAGGTTGAACCAAATTGTCACTAAGAGTCACTAAAAGCCATTGGGGAGTGATCATTGATGAGGCATATCTTAGAGCTCATGCGAGCTATGGATGTGATTCTAGGTGCTATAGGACCATGTTTTGGAGAGCTACAATAACCTCTCTTTTTTTTTTGAGATCTTATTCCATTTTGATTTTGTGACCCCATCTTGAGTGATGATGAGACTTGTAGTGTTGGCCAGTACAAAGTTGCCAACTATCGAATCTCTCTCACTTTTCATCATGGGATCAAACTGTATCTTTCGTTAGCTCTACGTGGCTAGGTAAACACTAGCCCCAACCTCCTCCCATCTTTTTGAGTGCTCAAACATTCTCAGGCGCATCGAACCAAATCATCCCTAAGAGTCACTAAATTCCATAGGGAAGCAATCTTTGATGACACATATCTTAGACCTTGTGCGAGATATGGATGCAATTAAAGGTGTTGTAGGACTGTGTTGCAAAGACCTATAATAACCTCTCTTTCATTTTTCATTTCTTTATCCATTTTGATTTTGTGACCTCATCTCAGGTGATGTTGAAACTTGTAGTGTTGGCCAGTACAAAGTTTCCAACTGCTAAATCTCCCTCACCATTTGTCATGTGATCAAACTCTCTATTTTGTTAG
Source organism: Cupressus sempervirens (assembly GCA_028749045.1). NCBI lineage: Eukaryota > Viridiplantae > Streptophyta > Pinopsida > Cupressales > Cupressaceae > Cupressus > Cupressus sempervirens. Next base: position 226,585,308 of record CM053787.1, on the reverse strand, counting down.
CTCTAGGTGGCTGGGTAAAACTTAGCCCCAAGCTCATCTTATCTCATTGAGTCAATGAACATTCTTAGGAACACTAAACTAAAACATCCCTAACAGTCACTAAATTCCATAGGGAAACGATCTTTGACAAGACATATCTTGGAGCTCATGTGAGATATGGATGCAATTCTAGCTACTATGGGACCATGTTGCTCACTTTTTGAAGATCTTGTTCCATTTTGATTTTGTGACTCCATCTTGGGTGATGCTGAAACTTGTAGTGTTGGCCAATACAAAGTTGCCAAATATTGAATCTCTCTCACCTTTCATCATGGGATTGAATTGTCTATTCTATTAGCTCTAGGTGACCAGGTAAACACTAGCCCCAAGCTCCTCCATCCCATTGACCATGCAAACATTCTTAGGCATGCCAAACCAAATCATCAATAAGAGTCACTAAATGCCATAGGGAAGCAATCTATGATGAGGCATATATCAAAGCACATGTGAGGCATGGATGAGATTCCAGGTGCTATAGGATTGTGTTGTGAAGATCTACAATAACCTCTCTTTTTGGAGATTTTATTCTATTTTGATTTTGTGAACCCATCTCGGGTGATGATGAAATTTTTGTTGGCCAGTACAAAGTTTCTGACTATTGAATCTCTCTCCCCTTTCATCATGGGATTGAATTGTATGTTTCGTTAGCTCTGGGTGGCTAGGTAAACACTAGCTCCAAGATCCTCCCATCTTGTTGAGTGTTCAAACATTCTCAAGCATGCCAAACTAAATTGTCCCTAAGAGTCACTAAATGCCACAGGGCAGTGATCTTTGACAAGGCATATCTTAGAACTCGTGCAAGGTATGGATGCAATTCTAGGTGCTATCAGACCATGTTGCAGAGACCTACAATAAAATAGCTCTCTTTTTTAGAGATCTTATTTCTTTTTAATTTTGTGACCACATCTCAGGTGATGTTGAAACTTGTAGTGTTGGCTAGTACAAAGTCGCCAACTATCAAATCTCTCTCACCATTCATCATGAGATTCAATATTATATTATGTTAGCTCAAGGTGGCTAGGAAAACCCTATCCCCAAGCTCCTCCCATCTTGTTGCATGCTCAAACATTCTTGGGCATGCTGGACAATATCATCCCTAAGAGTCACTAAATGCCATAGGGCAGCGATCTTTGACGGTGGCAACTTGATATGTCATCTAATCCAATAATTTACACTCATGATAGAAGGTAAAGGGGTGATCATAAAACTCATTTTGAATATGTTATCTTTTTATGGTAGTAAGGTAATCCTTTTTTGTAAGGTCAAGGAACTTGAGGTCATCTATAAACCCAAGTTGCCTTAGTCCTAATGATTTTACTTTTTTTATTATTTTTGTTAATAAGTTGACTCAATAAGTGTTTTGAGAGTCATTACACCTTATATAGGTCCTATATGTTACCAAAAACCACTTCGTTAAGTTCTACGAAGAGTTAGTGCAAAAATTGAATTTTGCAATAAAAGTTGTTGACAACTTTTTGGCGATTTTAGCCATTTTTTGGAAAACATTGAAATTAACCTTATAACCAATCAAACCAACTGGTAATCAGTTGTAATGCATGTCAAATGATGAAAATACCCTCTATTAATTCAATGGAGGCATAAGGTGTTGGTTATTATTAAGTTTTTTTTATATGGGAAGGAATCACTATTGACGTTAAACTTGTATATAGGATCATTGAGTTATTATCAAATATCATTACTTCCTATTCAAAATTGAAAAATCATACTTTATCAGAATGAAACACCACTCTAACTACATGTTATCACTAAATGAAGTTAGTGGAACATGTTAAGGATCTTCTTAGTTGTTATAATTGCCATTTCATGGGTTTGAAACATAATCACTTCCCTTTGTGAATATTTGTCCAAAAATCAACAAATTACATGTTGTTGCAAAGAAAATATACTTATAGGATGTTGGAAGATTGTTTTCACTCATATGATATTGAAGAATCTCTTGGAAGGATGGAATAGATGATAGACTAAAGTCTGTGAGATAGTTATTAGGTGTTCTGTGAAGTCTCTAAGGTGTTAGTTTCAAGCAAGAAGTTGATTTTAATCCATTTCTCAAATTTACTCATTTTTCCCTTATTGCTTCCCAAGCCTTGAATAGGGAAAGTGATCAAGTAGTTTTGTGAAGTTGGGTAGAAGTTTGTTCAAAGTTGTAACCAAGTTGGAAAGAGTCTTCGAAGACACTTAGGAAGGCGGAAAAGTGATGGGGACACGACCCAAGAACTGAATGGAACCAATAGAAAGGGAAAATTATATTAACTGAGAAAATAAGCTAGTACAAACAGTGCAAAGAAAATAAACTTCAAAACATGCCCTAAGGGCTTACAATAGCATAAATCTAGAGATAATTTCTCCTTTTAGTACCTCCTCTCAAACTCCACTCTGAACTGCCTTTTACAATGCCAGAAATCTCCTTAAATAGACCCTGGAGGATTAAGGACTAGGAGTACATTCTAGAAAGTGCTAGTAGGCATCCACCAACCAAATAGAAGGTTTCGGAAGCTGCGTTAGAAGTTAGTACAAATCTAGAAGAACCCAAAAACGGTAATCGAACTTCTGAGAGGCATAACTTTTGAACCGTAGCTCCGATTGATGAACCGTTTACATTTTCGGAAAGCTCTCGAAGTGCTCTATAGCCCTATGGACCAGCTTTGCCTGTCCCCCATTTTTGATGCTTTTTGAGGTCATTTAATGCCCCAAACCTGACTTTGAAGCATTCTTAGGAGGTCTCCAAAACTCAAAAAATTGCAATAACTTTCAAACCGTGGGGCCTATTGACCTAATTCTTTTTTTGGAATGCTCTAAATCATGATTACATTTATCTAGCCAATTCACTCCTTCTAGTTTATTGAAATGATGGCTCAAATACATGCTCCTATTTTTTTGGGATTTTTAAATGCACTGATAGTTAAACTATGAGAGTTGGAACCTTTATTTGACCCAAATGGGTATCCAAAAAATGTAAAGACATGAAACAAAAACTAAGTCTAAGTACATATTTTTTGGGTGACACAGGATTGCCCTTATACCTCTGGATGCTCCTGCATCAAACACCCAGGGTAGATTGAAAAGTGACCCTGTCACTTTATGGATGGTAGAGGAAATCCCAAATGGGAAACCTCAGCTGCTGAAATCCAAGTTGAGTTCTCAATCGGTCGTCCTTTCCATTTGACCAAATACTCTTCATAGTGCCTATTTCTGGTACTCCTACCCACATGATGATCTTGAATGTCTTCTATCTCCTCCTTCTTAGAAGTAGGAATTAGACATGGCTCTAACACCAGTTCATCATCTGCACCATCATCATGATACTTTTTTAAATCTACAATGTTGAAAATGGGAGAAATGTGAATACCATCTGGCAGCTCCACTTCATATGCATTTCCTGAGTCATGTTTCTTCAAGATTTTGCAAGGGCCAAATTTCTTCATTTTCAGTTTATTGTAAGTACCGGCTGGAAATCTTTCTTTTCGTAAGTGCACCATGACTAAATCTCCTACTTGGAATTCCTTATGTCTTCTCCTTTGATCAGCCCTAGCTTTATACTCTTGATTCATCTTGGTTATGTGTGCCTGAACCTCCTCATGTAGACGCTTGATATGTTTAGAAAATTCCTCAACTTCAACACTTGTCCTCTCCCCTTGTTCTATCTTCCTCAGTTCTGGTGCAGTCTTTGGGCTATTCCCATATATAATTTGGAATGGTGATTTTCTAGTACTCCTATTTATAGAGTTATTGTAAGAAAACTCTACTTGTGGTAGAATTAAATGCCATCCCTTGGGCTTATCCCCAACTAAACATCTTAGCAAATTACCCAGACTTTTGTTTACCACTTCTGTTTGGCCATCAGTTTGTGGGTGATGAGTGGAATTGAATTTCAAGTCTGTTCTCAACTTTTTCCATAATGTCCTCCAGAAATACCCCACAAATTTATTGTCTCTATCAGAAACTATACTCCTTGGAAGACCATGTAGTCTTACCACCTCTTCGAAAAACAATTCTGCAATATGGACAACATCATGAGTTTTGTGGCATGGAATGAAATGTGCCATTTTGGAGAACCTATCAACCACCAAAAATACTAAGTCATTACCCCTTTGTGTCCTTGGAAATCCAAGAACAAAATTCATACTTATGTCCTCCCATGGCCTTGATGGAACAGGCAACGGCCGATATAGACCAGTATTGTGACTAAACCCCATGGCAACTTGACAAACCTGGCAACTTTGTACGAACTTCTTCACATCCTGTGAAATTTAAGGCCAAAAATAATGTTCTCTAAGAATGGAAATGGTCTTATCTTGACCAAAATGTCCTGCCATCCCTCCACTGTGTTTCTCCTTAATCAATTTTTCCCTCATGGAACTCCTTGGAATGCACAATTGACTACCTTTGAACAACATGCCATCCTGAATCAAATAATCTAACCACTTGGTTCTATCTACAGCAACAGGCTCTTTACAAGCTTTCCATGCTTTAGCAAAATCAGGATCCTCGAGGTACAAATTCTTGAGTTCATCAAACCCAACTACTTCAACCTACATTACTGTAAGCAGTGACTGTCTCCTACTTAGTGCATCTGCAACCCTGTTAGATTTTCCACTTCTATGCTTCAACACAAATGTATAACTCTGCAAGAATTCTACCCACTTCATATGCCTCTGATTCAATTTACCTTGGCTATTTAGGTACTGTAATGCCTGATGATCAGTATACAAAAAAAATTCCTTTGGCAATAAATAGTGCCTCCATTTCTTTAAGGCCTGAACTATTGCATAGAACTCTTGATCATAAACATAATACTTCTTCTTTGCATCATTCAATTTTTCACTAAAATATGCAATAGGCTTACCTTCTTGGCTTAATACAGCCCCAATAGTGTTGCCACTAGCATCACAATCTACCTGGAAAACCTTTCTAAAATCTGGAAGTGCCAACACAGGCTATTCTGTTACCTTCTTCTTCAGCAATTCAAAACTTCTCGCAGCTGCTATAGTCCATTTGAACTCTTTTCTATCCCCTCTTATTGTATCAGTTAGGGGTGCACATATGCCCCTGAAATTCCTAATAAACTTCCTATAAAAACTAACCAGACCATGAAATGATCTTACCTCAGTAGCAGACCTTGGAGTAGGCCATTCCAAGATGGCTTTTACCTTCTCTGGATCCATTTTGAGACCTTCAAGTGATATAACAAACTCCAAATAGACTAGCTCCCTTTTTGCAAAGTTACACTTCTTCAGATTGATTAATAGTTTCTCTTCCCTTAGCCTTTCAAGGACACTACAAATATGCAATAAATGTTCTTCCAAAGTCTTTCTAAAAATTAAAATATCATCCAAATAGAGAATAACAAATTTTCCCAAGAACTTCTTAAGTACCTCATTCATGAGCCGCATGAAGGTGCTTGGGGCGTTCGTCAATCCAAAGGGCATGACTAACCACTCATAAAGACCCTCCTTGGTCTTGAAGGTTATTTTCCACTCATCTCCTTCTTGAATCCGTATCTGATGATAACCACTCTTCAGATCTATCTTTGTGAAGTACTGAGCTCCACTCAAGTAGTCCATAATATCATCCATCCTTGGCAAAGGAAATTGGTACTTGATGGTGATCCTATTTATAGCTCAAGAATCTGTACACATCCTCCACTCTCCATCCTTCTTTGGTGTGAGTACTGCAGGTACTACACATGGACTCAGGCTCTCTTGAATCAAGCCCTTCCTCAATAGCTCTTGAACCTGTCTATTTAGCTCCTCTGTTTCAGTAGGAGTCATCCTGTGAGTAGCCTTGTTTGGAAAACTAGCTCCTGGAATCAGATCTACCTAATGATTGATTTTCCTTACTGGTGGCAATCCATCTGGAACATTATCAGAGATAATATCTCCAAACTCCCCTAGTAAATCTGAAACTTCAAGTGGTATTTCACTACTACCTTCTTTATCTTAACTAGGAATCAAAGCATAGCACATAGGTTGATGTTTCATGCCATCTAAAAACTTCCTTCCATCAACAAGACAAATCCTAGCACTGCTACATACCTTTTCACCTTCCTTTTTCATGGGCTTCAATTTGTGGCGAACTCCATCCTTTGTTAGAGAGTATGTGTTTGCATGTCCATCATGCATTGCATGTCTATCAAACTTCCATGGTCTACCCAACAATAGATGGCAAACATCCATAACATCACAGAGAACTTCATCATGGTAACTTCCAATTTTGAATTTTACTAAACATTGTTCACTTACCAAGACCTTATGATCATCTTTTACCCAAGAAATCCGATACGGCTGGGGATGTTTCTCCCTCTTGAGCTTTAGCTAAGAGACCATCTCTTCTGATACCAGGTTATCAGTGCTACCACCATCAATGATCACAGCACAACATTTATCCTCACACTTGCATCTGGTATGAAACAAACTCCTTCATTGTCCTGGTTCATTCTCACCACTTAGTAGGACTCTTTCATTTACCAAGGTCTCTCCTCTTTCTACATCCTTTAAATGTGATGATTGTGCATCCTCATCCACATGAGCAACCCTAGCTTGGCCCTTAGGTCTCCTATCTATCCTTCCTTGTCATTGAGGGCATTCAAAGGCACGATGACCTTCTTCATTGCAATGGAAATAGGTTCCACGGAAGCCTCCTCTTCCTTGTCCATGTCCTCTACCTCTTCCTCTTTGATTTCCAAAGTCTTGATCATGGGAGTGGTTGAAACCCTCATTCCTCTGGTTTCTGCTAGTACCCACATCTTCATTTTTCTTTTGGATTTCATTACGGCCTCCAGATGATCTACCGCTTCCCCTTCCTCCTTGACCGTGCCCTCTTTGTCTTCCTTCAAACCTTTTATTCAGCTTCTCTTCAACTCGTAGGGAAAACTGGTATGCCTCTTCAATGCTGGTCATTCTTACCAGACTTAATTCCTCCTGGATGCTAGGTCGCAACCCACTGATATAATGAGCAACCTTCTCCTTATTTGCTTCTGCATGCCCCGCTCTAATCAAGAGTCGATAAAATTCCTCTGTATATTCTTGGACTGATCTTCTCGCTTGCTTTAACCCATGCATCTTCTTAAATAAATCAAGCTCATAGTCCACTAGAATGAACTGCTTCTTTAATTTGTCCACCATGGGATCCCATCTTGTGATCTTCTCCTTTCCTCTTTTGTTTCTTTCCAATTGAACCTCTTGCCACCAAATTTTGGCATGGCCTTTCAGTTTGGCCTTCGCAAACTTAACCCTATCTGGGTCCCTTATATCCTCATACTCAAAGTATTCTTCCAGTTCATTGATCCAATCGATCAACTCATCTGGTTTCAGATTTCCTGAAAATACACCCACTTCAATTGTAGGTCTTTTCCCAAACTTAGTAATGGCCCTAAAAAGCCTTTCCTCTACAGGATTTAGAACTTCCCCGTCAAATTCCTCTTCTAGTCCCATTGCTTCTTCTTAATTTTCATTCTCACTGTTGTCACCTGCGGTAACATTTGCTCCTCTACAAAGCTCCTCTTGCAGTGCCTGCACCTGCCTTTGGAGGGCTCTAACCTCCTCAGGATTAATAGCTCTGGCCCTTCCACCATGCTCTCCTCATGGAGGCATCTTCTAACTCGAATCCACAACCACACAGTCCTGGTGCAAACTACCTCACATTCGGCATTCTATCTACACAGTCAGGAAAACCTACTCTGATACCACTTGATGGGGACACGACCCAAGAACAGAATGGAACCAATAGAAAGGGAAAATTATATTAACTGAGAAAATAAGCTAGTACAAATAGTGCAAAGAAAATAAACTTCAAAACATGCCCTAAGGGCTTACAATAGCATAAATTTGGAGATAATTTCTCCTTTTAGTACCTCCTCTCAAACTCCACTCTGAACTGCCTTTTACAATGCCAAAAATCTCCTTAAATAGACCCTGGAGGGTTAAGGACTAGGAGTACATTCTAGAAAGTGCTAGTAGGCATCCACCGACCAAATAGAAGGTTTCCAAAGCTACGTTAGGAGTCGGTGCAAATCTAGAAGAATCCAGAAATGGTAATCAAAATACCGGGAGGCATAACTTTTGAACCGTAGCTCCGATTGACGAACCGTTTACATTTTCGGAAAGCTCTTGAAGTGCTCTATAGCCCTATGGACAAGCTTTTCTCATCCACCATTTTTTGACCCTTTTTGAGGTCATTTAATGCCCCAAACTTGACTTTGAAGCATTCTTAGGAGGTCTCCAAAACCTGAAAAATTGCAATAACTTTCAAACCGTGGGGCCTATTGACCTAATTCTTTTTCTGGAATGCTCTAAATCATGATTACATTCATCTGGCCAATTCACACTTTCTAGTTTATCAAAATGATGGCCCAAATACATGCTCCTATTTTTTTGGGATTTTCAAATGCACTGATAGTTGAACTATGAGAGTTGGAACCTGTATTTGACCCAAATGGGTATCCAAAAAATGTAAAGACATGAAAAAGAAACTAAGTCTAAGTACATATTTTTTGGGTGACACAGGATTGCCCTTATACCTCTGGATGCTCCTGCATCAGAAAGCTAGTTTTCCTTAAAGTGTTCTTGCTAGGAATCTACTAGCTTTTAGTGTGAGCACTCTGCATCATTTTGGATGCAATTTACATTAAAATAAAATACACAAAATTTACTTAAAATGTAAACAAGAAAAATAAGATATATATTATGATAACTATTGTCACTAAGGTTTGCACCCTTGTCCAAGGCCTATGCGCGAGGACAACCTAGTGAAACATGGAAACAACCTCCAAGCTGTGGGACTTGAACTACGAGGTTGAGTCTCCAGAGAAGGCTGGCTTCCTCTTACTGTCAGGGAGCACCTATCTATTCTCAGAAGGGAAAGGGAGAAACAGAGCGTCAAAGCAAATCTATCTAGTCTAATCTAAGGTGGTGATGCACCAAAACAGAGTGTTCAGACTCATTCCTGCCCATATATATACTACAAAACTAGAATAACATACAAAAGTCATACACATCCAAACTTATATCGATCAATAATCACATACAGATCAGAAAAAACCAACCGAATGACACTAGGAAAAGGAGATTTCACTTATGTATTATCCAATAGGCCAAAGATAGATACAGTATGCAGATCATTGATCTCAACAATACACCAATGGGAGGCAAAGTGATGCACATTCACACTGATGGCTGAAAGAGATGATACAGGCTATTACATGGCTCAGAGACAATGGGGTTTTACACTGCAAGTCTGCAAGCAGTAGCAGAGAAAATCAGAAAGAATCGACCTTGAGAACAGATCATGAAATTGCCTTTATAGATCAGGCACAACTGAAGATTTACGCGTTACATTCACTTCTTACCTACTGGCATTAACTTCCCATCTTGAGAATCCAATCGGGGATCTGGATTGAAATCCTGGCTTGCATACTGAGAAATCTCATTTCTTTCTGAGAAGAGCCTGGGGAAGATAGAAATGGTGCCACAACATTCCTTGACATGGTAGATGGATCGACCAGATGGATGAAGTGTCCTTATGTCCTGCATTCATTCTTGGTAGGTTGGAAATGATCGTGAAGATCAGATCGCAAGATACATCGATCGCCTCTACATCTTGGTTCATGAATCAAACTGGCCTATTAGCCGACCCGATTTCTTATATGCCGACTAGGCCATGCAGGCCAATCATAATCCTTTGTCTTGCCACCTAGAGAGTCCCTTCGTGATTGACCGCCTGTGAACTAACCGCACCAACCTTATCATATAACCGCTGGCCGTTAACTAATCGCCACGTCAAAAATTGAACTGCGAGGACACGTGTTTTTTGAGTGCTAACTCACTATTGTAAAATCTGCGCAGTTCCTCCATGGCGGGATAGCGTCGACCCTAGATTTTTGCAGATCTGATGGTGGAGAATCCACCCCTTAATGTGCTGGTCGTATCAAGAAATTTGGCCCTCGACAAATCTGTATTCTGACTCGACACACGGGGTTGTTTTTGATTCATCATGGACTCTCTTTCCTGTGACTGGGCTCCATCCGAATCGGCGCCACCTCAATGATGCATCCAGTGAGACCTAACCCCATCGACATGTGTCAATCGAGCGGGATGTCACCATGGTAAAAATCTTACAGCTTCACTAAGGCGACATGGTGCCTACCGTTGATCTTTTCTCATCCGACGATCACGAACTTGCCCTCTCATAACCCTCTGTTCCTATTGATTCGCCGGGCTCACTAATACGTGGCTTCCTGCTATTGGTTTGCTAGTCACCCCACCCTAACTACTTCTGACGACATGAAATGCAGCCCCGCCAGGACACGTGGTGCACGGGCGCTATGTCGCTGATGCTAAAGTCCGGGCAGTTCTTGATGACGAGATCGCGGCGACCGTCGATCCATCTAAAATCTGACGGAAGAGAAACTTTGGCGAGTTGGGGCATTAAAATAACAATTTTTTAGGCTAACCGTTGAATAGGCCGCGGATTTGAATTTAAATCTTTTGGCGGTGAAACCAGAGGTAACACTTCTGGCGACTCGCAAGGGGCATGAGCCTGCTCGATGCATGACCATTGCCTAAGAATGATCCATTGGGCTATGGAGTCAGAAAGAGGACCAAGAGGCACAAAGCTGAGAGCTGCAAGAACCCTAACCCTTAAAGAGGAAATCAAAACATTAAAAACCCTTAAGGTTCTAACTCTACTTCTATGATTGGAAACAACAAAAAAAATAGGACCTCCTCAGCAGCGTGAGACATGTCAAAAATGACTCACAAAGAGAGCCATGTGCTCGTGCACTTATTGCAAAACAGAAACAAGTAGGAAGCAACTGGATTAACTATGCACATGGATTCACAACCCTTCATAAAAAGGGCTTCAGATAGATCCCATTGACTGGAATGGGTAGAATTTCACCACTTGGCCTGCTTAGTTGGAATGCGTTGGCCTGTTTGCAACTGGAAATCAGATAAGGGCCACTCCATAATGGGTCAAATTTGGAGTGCCTTCCTGGTTTTGCTATATCTGAGTCCCACTTGAGAACTAAATCTCCCTCTCTAAAGATTTTGGCCCTTGCCTTCTTGTCAAAATTCCTCTTCATCTGTTGCTGGTGAATCTCTAGAGTTTTCATGGCTTTGTTTCTCTTTTCTTCCAACTCAATTAGTTCTGCCATTCTTACTGACATGGCATCATCTTCAACCAGTTCCAGCTGATGAGCCAACTCCAAGGATGGGAACTCCAATGAGATTGGGAGTCTAGCTTCCGTACCATATACTAGCACAAAAGGTGAATTCCCAATAGATCTCTTGGGTGTTATCCTATCAGCCCATAGAGCAGTCCTTAATTTCTTGTGCTAGGTCCTCTGATTGTCTTCTATTGTCCTCTTCATAATTCTGATCAGATTCTTGTTGGAAGATTCAGCCAAACCATTACCCTGAGGATAGTAGTTCAATGATGTGCTCAGGTAGATATTGTGATTCATGGCCCATGCACAAATTTGGGTTCCAACAAAAGACTTGGCATTATCTGAGATGATAGTAGAAGGAGCACCAAATCTAGATACAATTCCATCAAGGAATTCAACAACTGATGGCTCTGTGGCATCCTTCAAGGCAACTGCCTCTGTCCACCTAGTGAAATAATCAGTAGCAGCCAAGATCCATTTATGACCTGCACTAGATGGAGGATTAATGGGGCCTATAAAATCCAACCCCCACTGAGTGAAGGGCTGATCCACCTGAATAGGATGAAGAGGAAGAGCTGCAAGTCTCTGTTTGCCTGAGAAAAAAGCACATTTCTCACATTTCCTCACATACCTATAACAATCATGGAATAGAGATGGCCAATAATATCCAGCCCTCATGATCTTCATAGCAGTTGTTCTTGCAGAGAAGTGGCTGCCATCAGGGCCATCATGGAGTTCCCTAATCACCCTTTTAGCCTGATTCACCTCAACACACCTCAACAGGGTCCCATTAAAATCCCTCCTGAATAGGATATCGTCAATCGCAACATAGGGAATGGATTGTAGTCTATATTGTCTTCTTTTGGTTCTGTCCAATCCCTGAGGGTATCCATTCCCTAATAAGAAATTCTTCATGTCATTTATCCAGCTCCTTGGACCGTTAGCGTACCTTTCCTCCTACTGCTCTGCTATCACCATGGCAACTTCTTCATCTGAGTTCTGATCTGATAACATTTCTTTACATAATCCTCTTCCTCTTACCAATTTGGTAATCTGAATGTCAACATCATATTCCATTACCTAGTGATCCATCCAGCTCTCTTCTCACTGACATCTTTGTTTAACAGGAAGTCTTTTACACTTGCATGGGGTACCAACAAACGGATCTTATTATGGGATAAGAGGTGTCTGAACTTCTTCAAGGCTCTAATGACTGCAAGGGCTTGGTTCTCAACAAAGCTATACTTATTTTCATATTCCTTAAGCCCTTCACTAAAGAAGGCTATGGGCTGCTCCTCATTCTTGTCATTTGTTTGGGTCAAGACGGTAGAGATACTTGACTCACCACCTAAAGTGTAGAGGATGAAATCTTTCTCAAATTTTGGGTTCATGAGGGTAGGGGCCGATGCTATGGCTACCTTGATCTTTTCAAAACTCTCCTTCCCCTCCTTGGTCCATGAGAAGACCATATCTTTCTTGAGCATGGTTGTAAGGGGTTTCACCATGGTGGCAAGATTAGGAATAAACCTTCTTACAAAATTTATCCTACCAAGGAAACTTTGTAGCCCTTTCTTGTGTTTAGGGAGAGGAAGGGCAAGTATTGCTTTTGTCCTTTCTGGATCAACGGTCAATCCATCCTTAGATACAATGTGTCCCAATAGTTTTCCCTGGTTTGTAGCAAAGACACATTTGTCTGGGTTGAGAGATACCCCAAACTCTCTACATCTTAGAAATACCTGTCTCAAATGATCACGATGATCCTCCACATTCTTGGAATACATAGTTATATCATCGAGGTATACCAAGACAAACTTGCCAATTAATCTTCTGAAAGCTACCTCCATTGCCTTTTGGAATGTGGCACCTGCATTTGTTAATCCAAATGGCATTTTTCAATAAGCATAGGTGCCCCATTTAGTAGTAAATGTTGTCTTGTATCTATCAGACTCTTTAACCAGCACTTGGTTATAACCAGAAAACCCATCAAGAAAAGAGAATATCCTTGACCCACTGACCTTGGACAGAATTTGCTCCATAGAAGGGAGAGGATGGTGATCTTTAAGGGAAGCCTGATTGAGATCCCTAAAGTCCACACACAATCTGATTTCTCCATTCTTCTTCCTCACAGGGACAAGGTTAGCTACCCATGATGAGTGTTTGATGGGAAAAATTATGTTAGCCTCAATCAGTTTGGATAGTTCTTTCCTCATTAAAGGTTCAATCTTGGGATTCACTGGCCTCTATTTTTGCCTTATTGGTTTGACCCTATCAACTAAATCTATGGTATGCTGAAACAAACTAGGGTCAAACCCCTTTAAATCATCATATGTCCAAGCAAATACATCACTAAATTCTTGACATAGATGAATGAAATCTTCTTGCTCAGCTTTAGAACATACCTTCCCCATGTTAAGGGATTTTCCACCAGCAATAGTAACTGGGGCATGGTCATCCTTTTCTGTAGCTAGATTCATCCCTTTGCCTCTTGTTTGATCATCAGGATTAAAGATGCCCTCCAAGGTAATGAGACCCTTGGGTAGCTTGTTGGAACTGAGATGAATGATCTGATCACCATATTGATCTTGTAGTCTTAGCTGATTTCTCTTTGAAAATTCTGCTTCATTCTGCAAGAAGCTCACAATTTTCTCATCAGACTTGAACACTTGCCAATGAGTATTATTATCAGGAACAGCAGGCCTCACCACTGCCCTTATTTTTTGTTTCTTTTCTTCCTCAAGATTCCCTAGCACATCATAAGATGCACCACTGCTGCAAGTCTGTCAACATGTTTATTTCCTTTCCTAGGAATGCTTTGAATGTTAAATGCATTGAAACCCTCAAGCGCATCCCAGACTCTATGTTTATAAGACTTGAGCAGGCCATTTTTGGTGATATTTTGATTTCTCACTTGGTTCACTACCAACTCGCTGTCCCCATATACTTTCAGGGCTTGAATTCCCCTCTTTTGGGCAAGTAGGAGAGCTTGGATCAAGGATTCATACTCGGCCACATTATTGGTACAATTGAATTGGAACCTAAAAGAGAAGTAGTATCTTATTTGTGTAGGAGAGATCAACATAACACCAGCCCCTGATCCATTTCTATTCCTTGAGCCATCAAAGTACATACTCCATACTCCATTTATGTCGTCATTAGTCCTAACAAGGTCAGGAACTTGAACCTCCTTCTCTATTACACAATATGTACTAAGGCCTGTCTCAAGGGTTTCCGACATAGGTTCAAACTGACATGTATTTGCCCACTCATCCAAGAGGAAATCAAGAATCTCTGCTATGGAAGTGACAGGCTCGTTTACTATGTTATTTTCATTCACCTCTAGGATAGGGCAATTCATATTGATGAAGTTGGGAGTGTAGGGTTTAGTGTGGTGAAGGGCTTGAGGTTCTGCTCTTATTGAAGCATTGGCCCCATATCTAGTCTTAAATGACATGTAAGACCAATCAGCAGATATGAATCCACCAATTTGAGCAGTGAAGTCTCTCGAAAGATAGATGGCAAAATAGGGCTTAACCTCAGCAACAGATATGTCTTGAATCACAGTACAACCAGGGCATGCATGTAGGGCCATTTCCACACTTCTAAGGATGCCTACGGTTTTGACAGTACTCCCATCTAGTTGTAACACATCCCTAACAATGGGCTCATATCTCATCCCTAAAGCATCAGCAACACACCTAGGCATTACTGAGCTGCTAGCCCCCGAATCTATCATGCAATTATGGACTAATTTGCCCCCTATAATTAGAGAAACATAAAATGGAGGAGGACTAACCTTTTTATTTGCCTCCACATCTCCTACTGGTTGTACTAAACTAGTGGCACTCTCCATGGTAGATGACTGATCCTTGGGCTCAATCCTTTCCAATTCTTGCTGCAGCATCTTCCTCTGCATTGGTATGGTAGCAACAGCATCCCACATGGAAATGTTTACATTGGTCTTCTTCGTTTGCTCTACCACACTTAATGGGGCACTAGGGATTTTGGTAGAAACTTTGGGGGCTGCACTTACAAGAGGTTGAGATGGAGCAACAAAAGGATCACTTGCGTCCTCATTTCTCGGACCTTGCTTTTGCTGTTGTGAAGTGTTTGTCTGCTCATTTGCTGTTTGTGTGTTAGGTATAACACTTGAAATTGAGGCCTGCTTAGGAGAAGGAGGATCAACATGTTCCATAGCTCTCTTCTTGCTTCTTGTGTTACGAGCAACAGAGTCCTAGTTTACATTACAATGTTCCTCCATCTGGTGATTCATAAAAGAGCAATCACCCTGCCTCTGAACATATGAGGCTTCCTTGGGATGATCTTCTTTGTGTGATTGCTTTAATGTGGAATCCTGGATAGTTAGGGCCAAATAAGATTCTGCTTTCTGACACAGGCAGTAGGTATAAGAATAGTTACATGAGGGACAAAAATCTTGGTCTTGGGCCAAGTTATTTAGAGGGACCATAGCTCTGTTCTGGTTTGAGCTTGAAGCAGAAGCGTGACTATTCTGCCTATTCTGATCAAAAGAGCTATTCCACTGATTAGGAGACCTACCACTGCTTGGAGCCTGATATTGCAATTGGGGAGGCTTGCCACCTTGGGCCTGCTGCCTTTCTAAGGCAACCACCTTGTTACTCATCTTTTGTATTAGAGAAAAAATATCCTCTAGTCTCTTCCCTTGGTCCTTCAACTCCCTCCCCTGCTCTTGTAATTTTTTATCCGGGGTCTTTTCTCTTTTATCTGCGTTCAGTACTAGACCTTGGAGCATTTCCTTGAGTTCATCTATTCCGTTTGGGGATGTGGAAGCTTGGGGAACTGGAGTAAAGGCTTGCGATGTAGAAATTGTAGGGAGAGGGGCTACTGCTAGTTGGTGGTTGGGAACATCAAGAAAGAAAGGCATAGGAGGCCTTGGAGTCAACTTTCCCCCTTGTATTAGAATGTTCTTAGCTTTTATGGCTGTCTCATAAGAATTAGGTAATGTATCTCCTCCCATAGTTTGGATTGTGGTGGCAATATCACTATTAAAAGATCTAAGGTAATGCAAGAAGGCATTACCAGGGGTAGGTTTCACTATAGTAGGTATTCTATCCCATGTCTTTTGGAATCTGTAATTAAAATCAGTCATACATTCATGGGGGGCTCTTTTTATTGTAGTCAGCTGCTCTAATAGTGACAAATGGTCGCTCTTATCCTCAAAATGTTTGCATAATCCTGCTCCTAGTCCATCCCAATCAATTATGGAACCATGAGCTAAGCCTCTATACCACTGTAATTCTTTTCCTTTTAAAGATGAGGCTAGAAGTCTGACGGCAACATCATCTTCTGTAATACCATGAATACTGCAGACATTCGCTACCTCTTGGATATGCTCTAGGGAGGAAATAGAAGTTTCGCCAGTAAAATTAGGTATGCTTTTTAGTGCAGCTACTGGTATATCATGTCTTTGGGCTAACAACAGAGGACTTCCACCATTAAAGGTGGCAAAAGGATGAACTCTTGGTTGTGCCATATAAACAAGTGTTCTATTGATGAGTGCTGATGGCAATCTAGGTTGAGTTCGGACAATAGGAGGAGTAGAGACAGATCTCACAGGTATATTGATTGTTACTCCACCTCTAACTGGTGATAATGAAGCTCTAGCCCTCCTTCTTCTAGGACTTCAAAGTGAGAGTTCTTGATATTGAAAATTACCTCTAGAAGATGCCCTTATTTCAGCTCTGGGCATGAATTTTTGCAACTTTGGCCTGAAACTAGATTTGTTGATGCTCAGAGTCGCCAAGTACTTGATGAATCAGCCTCTTGAAGGCTTGAATACTAAAGCCAACACTACTTCTTCAGCATTAATCTCAGAAGCTCTTTCTTCTTTTGACACCAGTAGACATGAAATCTTCTGATATTTGTCCCACCGGGCGTGCCAAAAAATGTTGTCACTAAGGTTTGCACCCTTGTCCAAGGCCTATGCGCGAGGACAACCTAGTGAAACATGGAAACAACCTAAAAGCTGTGGGACTTGAACTACGAGGTTGAGTCTCCGGAAAAGGCCGGCTTCCTCTTACTATCAGGGTGCACCTATCTATTCTCAGAAGTGAAAGGGAGAAAGAGAGCATCAAAGCAAATCTACCTAGTCTAATCTAAGGCGATGATGCACCAAAATAGAGTGTTTAGACTCATTCCTGCCCATATATATACTACAAAACCAGAATAACATACAAAAGTCATACACATCCAGACTTATATCGATCAATAATCACATACAGATCAAAAAAAACCAACCGAATGACACTAGGAAAAGGAGATTTCACTTATGTATTATCCAATAGGCCAAAGATAGATACAGTATGTAGATCATTGATCTCAACAATACACCAATGGGAGGCAAAGTGATGCACATTCACACTGATGGTTGAAAGAGATGATACTGGCTATTACATGGCTCAGAGACAATGGGATTTTACACTGCAAGTCTGCAAGTAGTAGCAGAGAAAATCAGAAAGAATCGACCTTGAGAACAGATCATGAAATTACCTTTATAGATTAGGCACAACTGAAGATTTCCACGTTACATTCACTTCTTACCTACTGGCATTAACTTCCCATCTTGAGAATCCAATCGGGGATCTGGATTGAAATCCTGGCCTGCTTACTGAGAAATCTCATTTCTTTCTGAGAAGAGCTTGGGGAAGATAGAAACGGTGCCACAACATTCCCTGACATGGTAGATGGATCGACCAGATGGGTGGAGTGTCCTTATGTCCTGCATTCATTCTTGGTAGGTTAGAAATGATCGCGAAGATCAGATCGCAAGATACGTCGATCAGCTCTGCATCTTGGTTCATGAATCAAACTGGCCTATTAGCCGACCCGATTTCTTATATGCCGACTAGGCCATGCGGGCCAATCATAATCCTTTGTCTTGCCACTTGGAGAGTCCCTCCACAGTTGACCGCCTACGAACTAACCGCGCCAACCTTATCATCTAACCGCTGGCCGTTAGCTAATCACCACGTCAAAAACTGAACCACGAGGACACGTGTCTTCCGAGTGCTAACTTGCTATTGTAAAATCCGCGCAGTTCCTCAATGGCGAGATAGCGCCGACCCTAGATTTCTACAGATCTGATGGTGGAGAATCCACCCCTTAATGCGCTGGTCGTATCAAGAAATTTGGCCCCTCGACAAATCTGTGTTCTGACTCGGCACACGGGGTTGTTTCTGATTCGCCGTGGACTCTCTTTCCTATGACTGGGCTCCATCTGAATCGGTGCCACCTCAATGATGCATCCGGCGAGACCTGACCCCACCGACACGTGTCAATCGGGCGCGATGTTGCCATGGTAAAAATATTACAGCTTCACTAAGGCGACATGGCGCCTACCGTTGATCTTTTCTCATCCGACAGTCACGAACTTGACCTCTCGTAACCCTCTATTCCTATTGATTCGTCGGGCCCGCTAATACATGGCGTCCTACTGTTGGTTTGCTAGTCACCCCACCCTAACTACTTCTGACGGCATGAAATGCAGCCTTGCTAGGACACGTGGCACTATGTCGCTGATGCTAAAGTTCGGGCAGTTCCTGATGACGAGATCGCGCCGACCGTCGATCCATCTAAAATCTGACGGAAGAGAAACTTTGGCGAGTCGGGGCATTAAAATAACAATTTTTTAGGCTAACCGTTGAACAGACTGCGGATTTGAATTTAAATCTTTTGGCGGTGAAACTAGAGGTAACAATAACCAATAATGTCATACATGAACGAACATATAATATATTATGATAACCAATAATGTCATACATGAACAAACATATAATATATTATGATAACCAATAATGTCATACATGAACAAACATATAATATATTATGATAACCAATAATTTCATATATAAAAAAACATATAATATATTATGATAACCAATAATGTCATACATTAACAAACATATAATATATCATAATAACCAATAATGCCATACATGAACAAATGTGTCATATATTAACCAATAATGTCATAAGTCTAATAATGTCATGCATCAAATATATGTCATGCATCAAATATAAAATTTCATATATACATTAAATGTATATCGAATATGTCCACTAACATAAAATCCAACATATATGTCTACTAATGCCTATATATGTGTGTCTATCAACTATATCTTCTCCTTCCCATGAGAGGAAGGAAACAAATCCCTAGAGGTCTGCGGTCATTGTGAGGAGAGTGATAATGGGGATGATGGGGTCTTCCTCACACACTTGCTCATCCTCTTGTTTAGGCTCTTCTCTAACTCAAGCTGATACAAAGTAGATATGAATCGATAATTATTATACATTTAAATCAAATATATATAGACACAAAATTAATTATTTTCTTACAACCATAAAATAGTCACTCTGTACATCCACCTTAAAGGCTCGCGAACAATCGGGTGTAATAAGGCCTTAAAAAAATTCAATCAATTTAATCACTTATAAATAACATTTGAAATTTTGATAGTAAATATTATAAACAACTAAAACTAAGAAAAAAAAATCATACCTCGGTCAATGGCTCTAAACTAGCCATCACTGCAGCAGCTCCATGATCGATGGATTAGCAAAGATGATGAGGAGTCTCAGACGTCGACAACTACATGTCATATAATACAATTTACATGTAACATGAAACATGAAACAAATGTACCTCTATGAAGCTCGTATCATGCATTGGCTCAGAGTCCCTTGTGAATGTCAATAGTCTAGTAGAGAACTGATGCACATGGATAATTTTTTTTGTCAATCCTTCATATGATTACTTAATAAATATATTTATTTATTTATTTAAATGATTAAATCAATACATACCTCTCGACTTGTCGATGACATGTAAAATGGGTCTAGGGAATGTATACTAGGGTCATCAACACTCTTACCCTAAATTTTGTACAATGTCAATACATGCTAATTAATTAGTCATTCACTATACCCACAAAATGTGATCAAATTACTTTATTATAATTGTGTTAGTGAATGAATTTTCTTTCTATGTATGTAATAATAAGTTACTCTAAGCCCAAGACTTTGAAAGTACAAAAATGTTCACAATAGTTGAGAAATCATAGATTATTTGTTTTCTCTTTGTATTTATAGGTACTGCTCCCTTTTAAAGATTTATCAATCAATCAAAATCAGTTTCACACTTTTTCCAAAAAGTGCATAAGGACTCTCACATACTCTTAGTTAGTGAGGTAAAAATTCATTCATGCAATAAAGGGAAACTAATTCACAAACTTTCTTTGGAAAACACTTATTCAAAGAAAGGAATGATATAACAACTTAATAGAAATCATTCCAAAAATTTAACTAAAATAGACCATGATAGAAACAACAACAGATGTCTTCAATCAATAAATCAAAGCTCACAAAGTAACAATGATTTAAACACTTCGAACACCAAGTTTCAAAGTAGGATCCAAGATTTTATATATATATATATATATATTGAAACTTTCTTCATGCACACATTCATTCAAAAAGTAAACATATATATGCTATATGTTGATTTCTATAAAAGTATCTACTTATCAAAGTATTTTCTAGCTATCTATTCTAACCCCTAATTAGTTCAATGCCCTAGAATTTATAGTTTCATTACAAATATGAAAGGCCTCCATTAAAGCCCAGCCATTTTGTTTCAAACAGTTAAGATATGAACAAAAAATAGTTATTTAAAATGGTTGCCAAAATATGACCGGTAGTAACTATCCCGTTCAAACATTTTTGCCAGTATTTTCCTCTTCGCCCATGGTTTGCCTCACCAATTTCTAGCTCCTGAAGGTGTTCATGAACTCTTGCATCACATGGGAATGAAGTTTCTTGAAACTCAGCAGCTTAGCCCTACACACATCCTTTTTTCCATTTAAATTCCTTGAATTTTAGGCTCTGACATGGCATGAGATTCCTATTTAGACATAACATGGATTCAATATTTGCTAGTGTGGTGAAATCACTAGCAATACGCGATTCATTATCTTTGATCTTTTCAACAATATCATTGAAGCTCTTTGTTAATGCTTCAGAATCCATGTTCCCATTATCAAATTGTAGAATTCCTATAGGGTTTACTATATTCATGTCCTTAAGAAGCTTCTCATGCATCCCAACAATCTTTCTTTCAATGGATTGCATCTCTTTAATTGTTTCTTTATAAATTGATTCTTTCCAGCCCATGTTATTTTTCATGATGAACAACATATAGGAATCCATGTTTTTCATTGGATTCTCATTTAGAAACTTAAGAACCCCAAATCTTTCAACTTCAATCACTTGAAACACAACTTCCTGTCACTAGCTGCATTCAGTTTCCCATCCTAGAATAAGAGTCTGAACCTCTCCTAAGATCATTTCTCCTTCAACATACATAGTGGTGAATTGTAGAATAAATTTGTTACCTTCTTTGATAATGACACTCACCAAATCTTGCATTGCATCTGTGTAGCTTCCCCCTTTGCATCTATTTTACCAATTTTTGGCTATGTGCAAAATTAGGGTCAAAGGATTGAGGAGCTTGAACAACTGGCAAGGCTCCGAGATTCATCAAAGAATCAATATAAGCAGCCATAGTCACCACTCAGGCCTTGAGTTCCTTTTTTTGTGTGTTATCCTTTTTAGACTGGGTTATCATATGATCAGCCAAAAAGAAATTATTGCCTATATATCTATTGATGGTTCCAAGTTCAACCGAAGTAAATTTGAAGCCTTCGCTATCAATTTCTTTGGATTCAAATTTTTTCTTATATGTAGCTACCTCTGATGTGATCTTTCCAGTTACTAGGTCTTTGATTAAATGGGCATCACTTTTTAGTTTTTTAAAGTTTGGAACCACATGCTACATGTTTTGTTACAATATCTTTCATAGGTGTACACACTAGCTGCAAAATTATTTTCTTACTAATTGAGCTAGATAACTAGGATGAGACGACGAGGCTAGCAGAGATTGCTTGAGTGTCCCATGTAGGAGTCATGAACTTAGGATGGACTGCCCTAGGTGCCTCAATAAACTAAATGTCACCATCAGGATTGTTTGAGAAACCAAAACCATCACCCAAATCTTGTCCTTGAGCTAGCATCTTTTCCTTCTAAACGTCTTGCTGCATGAGGACTTAAAACTTAGTTTTAGATCCAGTTTGAGGAGCCATATTCTATGCAAGTACTAGCATCTTTTCTACTTGCTAAGAGTTGACACACTTGTAACAGGAGATGAAACTTTGATGTTAGAGGTCAGTGGTTCAAAAAATAAACCATTTTTGAAGGTGGTTCATTGACTACTTTCATCCTCTGCCTCCTTATCTAATTGTCTATATGAGTGAAAATGGACATAGTTCTCAGATTTATATCATCTTCCTCTCCTTGATTCCAATCCACTTCTAATTGCCTCAATTCATTGGCTTACTCCCACCCAGGTTCAATAATATCTGAAGCATCTTCAATTACTCCATGTTGAAATTTCAATTTAAGTGAATTGATCTATTGAAGTGTTAATCTTGAATGATATCTTTTTAACACTTCCTCTTCATTCTTAATAGTCCTACCATAAATCCTCCATGTGTGGAATTATGGATGAATAACCCTTTAGACTAAGAACTCAAGTCACACATCCCTTATAATCAAAATCCCTTCTTCCCTAATAAGACCTGAAACCAAAGATGAGTAAATTGCTTCCAATGACTGAAGCATTGATCATGTTACTACAAGTCAAAGGACCAAGCTTGATAGGGAACACCAACTCCAAATTTTCTTGCAGGAGATTATCCTTAATAATAAAGAATAGCTACCTACAGACCTCAGCTAAAAAAAAATAGTCAAGTGCATAATGTGGTAACCTTATGGGCTCATCTTCGAACCCACCTATTCTTAAATAGGTGAACTTCAGGAATTGTATGTAATAGCTTCCATAATTTTGAATTAGTTTTTGGGCCTTTGAGGATATCATGGGCAAAGGTGTCTTTTTCAAGGACAAATGTACACTTTCTATCAATACATCATGCACCTTTCTAAAGTTTTCCAACACTTTATCCCTTTCCAACAGGGGACAATGTTGATAGATTGCTATTTCTTCACTCCAAATTTCATGGGGTAGGGAAGTGAGATTACTGACATAGGTAATGTAGTATTTGAGATAAGAAGCCATCTAGAAATTCTCCTTGGTTTCCTTAGCATGTCTAAGTTGTGTTCTTAAAGAGTTTGCAATTATTTCTACCCAATCCATCCATTTTTATCACTTTAAAATAATTTCAACATAATGGAACATCCATTCCTCAAAAAGTACATTAGTCAAACCCTTAACTCTATGTAACATTACTACAAGATAATGAATATGGTGTTTCAGGTGATCTTTTTTTACTATCTTGGGTAGTCTTGAACATCCACCATAATTATTCATTGTCCACTTACTGGCTAGGACGTTACGGTATTCTTTTGGGGTTTATCTATATTTAGCTAGGGATTGGATGGGAGAAAATGCAGCAAATGTACTTTTTGGTAGATGCACCACTAAGGAAATTGTTTCCCTAGATATTGATAGTACAGGTTTTCCATCCCTATTTAGGATACTTTTACTCCTTACATCATAATGGTCGATACAAAGTTGGAGCAATTCATGGCTTAACAGGGCAGGAGGGAAGGATGCACCTTCAATTAGACCACTAGTCAGAATTTCCATACAACCATTTAATTCATCAGCCTACTCAAGGAAATTTGACTATAAATTTTCCAGCCTAACAACCTCCAAATTTATATCACAAATAATGGGTCTTTCTCACCTACAACTCACCAAGAAAAATGTCCTCTTTTTTGTCTCTTAGTAGCTCCTCCCAATTTCCTTTTTGCATGATAAAAAAAAAAGAAAAACTATGCTCTTTTTAATGGAGAAAGAACATACATGCAAAAGTATAGCCTCATAATGCAGCATTCATTGATAGATCAACTAAAATTAAGCTCACACGTTCAAAATCTTTTGACGTGAGTTTTTTGATCAAATACCTCCCTTTGCAGCTGTCCTAACAATGATTAGCTTTATCTGACACCCAATCTTTCTTTTGGAAAAAATATTTTTCACTTTAAGTCATGTTGGCATTTTCCCATGCTTGAAATTAAAGCACCCCATTTAAATGATTGTCCCCTGACATGATAGTTCATGCCATACGAATCTGGCAATTTCACCAAAACCACAATCAATTTTGCTGAAGGGTCTTAGTTATAGAACCACTTTGAACTACTTCGAACCAAGCTTGAAAGGGTTTCGAAGTGGTTCAAATGAAAATTCTAGAGTCTTGTGCAAATTACCTGCAAAAAATAATGGTTACTGTAAAACCTTCAGTTGAACTACTTTGAACTACTTTGAACCAAGGTTCAAAGTGATTCAAAGAGGTTCGGACAAAGACGAGGAAAAACATGAAGCTTTGGGTGACTTTGTGCAATGTTTTTTATGATTGGGAGAACATGAAATAACAAATAAGAAGCTTCATTGACTAGATAGGCAACCTAAGAAAATTTTAAATTATGATGACTCATAAGATGGCTAATAGGGGCTCGTACCGAGGACTGGATACGTGGAGCACACAGAGAACTCAATAAACTAGGAACAAAGACAACACCAAAAACACATAAAAAACAATAGGAGGAAGAAAGCAAATGGAAACAAAGACACAAAAAAAGGTATGTACAAGGTGGGGACCCTTAAGAAATTAGACCTTTGCTAACTTCAAATCCTGGCCATTATAAGTAAAAGGAAAAATTGTGCCATCTGGGTAACTTAGACAAAAGGTGTTTGGACCAACAACTTCAGAGATAATAAATGGCCCTTTCCAAAGGGAATCAAATTTTCCATATGCTCCTTTAGGTTCTTTCCTCTTATCCCACAAAAGTACTTCATCATTTTTAAGGAAGCCATGAGGCCTAGTTCTCATATCAAAAAATTTCTTCACCTTAATTTGACACTCAATAATATGATCAACAAGATTTTCCCTTTCTTCTTCTAGCTTATTCAAATACATTACTCTCTTTTCTAGGGACTCTTGAAAAAAATGATCCTCAATCAGAGTTTGTAGTTTGGAAGTAGACAACTCCAAAGGCAAGGAGACTTGGGCACCAATTCCATATGCCAACTCAAATGGAGCCATGCCAATGGCCCTTTTAGGGGTGATACGATCGGCCCACAATGCTTTATACATTTTTTTGTGCCAATTACAGGGATTATTAGGTACTAGCTTTTTCATTATCACAACCAGGTTCTTATTACTAGATTCTACCTACGCATTCCCTTGAGGAAAATAATTTGATGAATGAGATAAGGATATGCCATGCTCATAACAGAAAAGAGACATTTCTTCTGATGAAAAATAGGTTGCATTGTCTTAGACTATCTTTTGGGGAACCCTGAACCTACCAAATACATATTCAAATAAAAACTCACATACCACTTGAGAATTGGCCTTCTTGGTTCGGATAGCCTCCGCCCATTTGGTGAAATAATCAATAGCAATTAATATGAATAAATTCTTGGCATTGGATGGGGGACTCAGAGGTTCAATAAAATCAATTCTCCATTGACAAAAGGGCTCATTGATCACTACTGGCCTGACAGGTAAGGCTGCTAACTGAGGGCACCTAGTGAAAAGATGATATTTCTCACAGTTCTTTACAAACTTGTAGGCATATTTGAACATACTCGGCTAGTAGAAGCAATTCCTTAGCATTTTATATCACAGTAGATGAAAAATGTCGTCTGGATACATCTAAATGATATGCCTTTAGCAACTTTTCTTGCTACTCTGCATCTATACACCTCAAAAAGGTTCCATCTATCCCTCTCTTATACAAAATACCATTAGAGATTACATATTTCATAGCCTTCAACCTAAGATTCCATTTTTCTTTATAGCTCATGTTTGGAGGGCATTCACCATATGTTAAAAAGTAGGTTATATCAGAGAACTAGGGGTCTATTGAACTTACTAGCAAAACAGTGGGCATTTCTTCAATATTATTAGAAGGAGAATCTTTATTTTCAGCCATCAATTTGCATAGACCTCATCCCCTTACCAGAGAAGTTGGATTGATAGTTAAATCATATTCTTGAACTTTAGTTACCCATATAGCTCTTTTATTCACCCCAATCTCTTACTGAGTTAATATTCTTTTTACCATTGTTTCTGGCACATAAACAAGAATGTAAAATATAGTACCTAAACTGCTTCAATGCCTTCACCATGGAAAATTCATGTTTCTCCATTTGGGTATAATTTAATTCATGCTTCTTCAAGGGAATGCTCATGAAAGCAACTGGGGCTTCATTGTCTCCATCATCCTTTTGAGTCAGAACACTAGATAAAGTATGTTCTGAAGCATAGTAGTAAATGATAATTTTTTTTTTATAATTAGGACTTACTAGCATAGATGCATTTGAAATAGCTATTTTGATATCCTCAAACGCTTTCTTGCCCTCTTCCTACCATCTAAAAGGATTTTTTTTCTCATCATACCCAACATGTATCTTACCTTTCCAAAAAATTTAGGTCCAAAACTCATAAGAAAGTTAATCTGACCAAAGAAAGACTTCAAATTGCTTCTATTAGTAGGCAGTGCAAATTTATTTATTTCCTTCACCCTTTCTGGGTTGATCTTTATACCATCCTCAGAAATGATATGTCCGAGCAATTTTCCTTCTTCTACAAAGAACATGGATGTTTTGGGATTGAGGGATATACCATGTTGCCTACACCATTCTAGCACCATTCCCAAATCCCTTAAGTGGTGTTTCCTTCTCTTAGAGTATATGGTCAAATCATCAAGATATATCACAATTGTTCTATCCCTCAAATCCTTATAGGATGAATTCATTGCTTTCTAGAAAGTTTCTCCCATGTTGATCAAGCCAAATGGCATCCGATTGTAAGCAAAAGTGCCCCAGAGAGTAATGAAGGAGGTCTTGTGCTGATCCTCAGGTGCGATGTTGATCTGATTATATCCTAAATATCCATCGAGCATTGACATGACTTCGGACCCAACAACTATTTGAAAAATATGATCCATAATAGGAAGTGTATAATTATACTTGAGGCTAGCTTGATTCAAATTTCTACAATCCACACAAATTCTAATTTCACCATTTTTCTTTCTCATAGGGACAATGTTTTCTACCCAAGTTGAGTGATGAATTGAGTAGATTATGTAGGTTTTCAACATCTTCTCTACTTCTTTAAAAATGGCTTTAAATACCTTAGGGTTATAGTTTTTGAGCTTATTCCTAAAGGTACTAACTCCTGGCTTTAAAGGTATATGATGTACAAATTGTCCACTTATGAAGTTCTTCAAGTCTAAAAAGTTATACTCCCAGGAAAAGACATCCTATTACTGAGTAAGAAGTTTAGACAACTTATCTTTTTCTTTCTCAGAACAGGTTTTGCAAATTGAAATCCATTTGGGATTTTCCTTATTCCCAATATTTATTTTGTCATTTTCTTCTACACCTTTATCAGGATCACTTCTTCTATTTTTAGCACTATCATCTTTTCTACCAAAGAGATGCTCCAAAGACACCAACCCCTTTGGGATATGATTACGTTTCAATTGAACAACTTCTCCTAATTTAAATAATCCTTCACAGATAGGTTTACCCTAATGGTTTGATCCTTCAAAGAAATTTTTAGTGAAATTTCTAGCACACTTGATGAAATCCTTCAACTGTGCATCATTATCAAAAACCTACCAGTGATTGATATTATCTGGGACTCTTGGTCTATAAATCATTTCAAACCCATAGATATTATTTTTGAATTCTAGGTGTGGTAACAACAAGGAAGCTGAAATAGCTAAAGAATCTGCTTTAGTATTCTAAGAACGAGTTAAAAATTCAATAGAGAAGGCTTCAAAAGATTCAATTTCATCCAAAACTAGGTTTCGATAGTGTTTCAACATATCATTTTTTGTAGTGAATTGTTTCCTTACTTTTTTGACAATAAACTTAGCATCACCTTTTACCTTCAATTGTTTCACTCCCTTTACTTTGGCTTCTTCTAGACCTAGAAGAAAGGCTTCATATTCTATGGTGTTGTTTCTATTATGAAAATCTAATTTAAAAGAAAAAGGAAAAATATCTCCTCAAGGTGAGAGTAGAACAACATCTGCACCTAACCAAGAATTTGAGTAGCTTCCATTGAACTCTAGTATCCATGGGGCTTCTTTGCCATCTGCCTTTTGAATTTCCTCACATTGCTTCTCAGGAAAAATAACATAATTTCCAAACTAACATTCTTCATACAAGATCTATGCTTTAGGATTGTTTGAAGGCACAACTATATATTTATTCTTTGGTTTTGGCCACAGTTTTATCTTTCTCTTCCCCACTAAAATATAGGCTTCTGACTGGTCCATTTTGATTTCTCCACTAATATCTTTATAGAAAGTCCTGCTAAACAAAATTCCATAACTAGTCGGTATGTCAGCTACTAGGATAGTAAGTTTTAATCTTTTCTTTGGACAGGCATAAAGAACAACTTGCACATCCTTCACTTGGCTAACTAGATGCACTTGTTTCCCATCATAGAATAACAACATCCAAAGGTATTCATAAGCTCCAAGCCAAGGGCTTTTCAATGGGCATTGGCATAATATTATTCGATGCTCTAGAGTCAATGATACAATTACTAAGCTTCTGTCCATTTAATAATAATGATACATTGAATGGATTGGGCTTTTTCTCTCCTTTTTTTGCTCCAATAGTGTTAATAGCTAATTCCCTATAAGGAGCATCTATCTTGCATCTTTTAGATACAAAGATAGGCTCACTTGTAGCCTTTGAATTTTCAATCATACTATCAATAAACTAAACATTAGTAGCAAAGCCTCTTTTTACATATTGAACTAGTGTATCGAAATCCCTAGGATTCAACCTTAAATATTCAATTAGAGAAATAGATATACAAGAAGACTTATATAATTCTACAATATCAAATGCTAACATACTAGCTATTGAGTCTATTCTAGACAATATTCTGGGTTTTACATTTTTCATAGGATCAGCTTGTATGTGTTCCTTCCCTTTAGCATTCGATGAGTTCGGAACAACTCTTGCATAAGTCTTTGATTTCTTTTACCTCTGGTCATTACTATACAAGCAAGGTCTTGAAGTGTCATAAAAATAGAACCTCCCCTCTTTATATCTAATTTGTATTCAAGAAAATAAGCATCTACACTTTCACTTTCTATCTTTTCAACTTTAGGTGATTGTTCTACTGCAAAGGCATCTTTTACTAATTGAACACAATTTAGCCAATCTCGAAAAGTTCACCCATCATGATCAGTGGTCATATGAAAAGAACACATCACCTCTTTAGGGGCTTCTTCAATTTTCAATCTTGTCTAAGGGGAAATTAATGTAGGGGTTTTACTATAATTTAGGGGTTGTCATCTATGGATATCTTGGTAAGGAGCTTGGTAAGGGCCATGAGGTTTATTCTACTACCTCTTCATCATGGCTACATCATTCATCAAATTTTGCATGACAAGGTTTGTGGAAGTAGAAGATGAAGTAGTTCTAGAAGATTGAACCTCTCTTTTCCATTTACTGGCATTAATAAATGCATCTTCCAATTGAATAGCTTGCCTTTGGGCAATAGGTAAATCAGCAACTGCATCTTTTATGAGGTGAAAAGTTACATCTCAAGGGACAATATTGACAAAGAATATCTTTTGGTTCTCTACATTAGGTCTAGATGTTGCAAGGATTCTTTGAATTAACCTATTGAATTTTGCCATAAATTCTCTCATTGGTTTGTGTATCTCCTTTTTCATTTGACTAAGTTGAAATAACAAGGAGCATTCATTCTCAAGGGCTTTGAACCTATTTTTTCATGTCATTCCAACTTGTAATAGAATGTGGGGATAGGTGATTGAACCAGTCAACAGTGGCATCAGTTAGCATTCGAACAAATAATTTAATAGTAATTTCTCGGGTAGGGATACTTATAATGCCACATGTTGTATGAAAGGTGCTCAAGTGATCATCCATTGAAACTTTACCATCCCCACTAAATTTAGGTAGGATTTGTATGGTGTCTTTAGGCAATGCTACAGGATTGACACCAAGATTCAATGGACCTATGTTCTATCCCCATGGTTGATTAAGGGTCATGTTTGGTAATATGACTTGTAAAGGTTGGATATTCAAATGAGAAGGGACAAGAGCTACTAATGGAAGTAAAGACTACACTAAAGGTCAGAAAGGGGAATTTTTTCATGGGGAATTAGGTCTACTACTAGACTTGCTTTTCTTCTTCTTGAGATTGTTAAAATTAGGCAGGAAAGTCAAATTCTTTAGAGGCTCAAAGTTCTCATCTAGAATCCCCTTTTCTCTTTCTCCCCTTGAATATGTCCTTGCAGCTAGATCTATTTCTCACCTTTTGTTTAAGGTCTTGTAGGTTCTTAAGAAAGACTATTTACTATTGCCTCTTCTTGAACTTCAAGGACACCCCTTAATAGTTCAGTCCATTCTTCTTTTCTTTCTAGGACCCTTAACACTTGTTGAAATCGTTGGTTATTTCGACACAATGTCTAAGAAGTTGTAGTGAAATATGAGACTATATCTTCCTATTTATCTTCAAATATTAGGTTAGGCTATAACACAGGGAAAAAATTATCATGTGGAAGAACCATTATAATTCATAGTCTCTCCTTTTATCTTTGGTTCCATTACATAGGGACTTTCCCCAATAGAGTTGCCAAAAATCTGTTAGTGAATAGATTGTCTTTTTATGTATGTAATGATAAGTTACTCTATGCCCAAGACATTGAAAGTACAAAAGTGTTCACAACAGTTGAGAAAACTTAGATTATTTGTTTTCTCTCTATATTTATAGGTACACCTCCCTTTTAAAGATTTATCAATGAATCAAAATCAGTTTCACACTTTTTCTAGAAAGTGCATAAGGACTCTCACATACTCTTGGGTAGTGAGGTAAAAATTCATTCATGCAATATAGGGAAAATAATTCACAAAATTTCTTTGAAGAATACTTATTCAAAGAAGGGAATGATATAACAACTTAATAGTAATCATTCAAGAAATTTAACTAAAATAGACCATGATGGAAACAACAACAGATGTCTTCGATCAATAAATAAAAGCTCACAAAGTAATAATGATTTAAAAACTTCAAACACC
Organism: Cupressus sempervirens; assembly: GCA_028749045.1. NCBI lineage: Eukaryota > Viridiplantae > Streptophyta > Pinopsida > Cupressales > Cupressaceae > Cupressus > Cupressus sempervirens. The sequence goes on along the minus strand of CM053787.1, from coordinate 226,553,890 downwards.
AAGTTTCAAATTTGGATCAAAGATGATATATATATATATAGAAACTTTCTTCATGCACACAGTCATTCAAAAAGTAAACATATATATGTTATCTATTGATTGCTGTAAAACTATCTACTTATCAAAGTATTTTCTAGCTATCTATTCTAAGCCATAATTAGTTCAATACCCTAGCATTTATAGTTTCATTACAAATCCGAAAGGCCTCCATTAAAGCCTTGCCATTTTGGTTCAAATAATTAAGATATGAACAAAAAATAGTTATTTAAAATAGTTGCCAAAACATGACCAAAAGTAACTATCTCAATCAATCTTCTTCGTTGGTCTTTTCCTCTTCACCCATGGATTTCCTCACCAATTTCTCGCTCCTAAAGGTGTTCATGAACTATTCCATCTCATGGGAATGGGGGTTCTTCAAACTCGGCAGCTTATCCCTACGCATGTCCTTTTTCCATTTAATTCCCTAATTTTAAGACTCTAACATATCATGAGATTCTTGTTTAGATATAACATGGATTTGATATTTGCTAGTGTGGTGAAATCACTAGCAGTAAGAAATTTATTATCTTTGATCTTTTCAAAAACATCATTGAAGCTCTTTGTTAATGCTTCAGAATCCATGTTCCCATCATCAAATTGTAGAATTCTCATAGGGTTTACTATATGCATGTTCTTTCAATGGATTTCATCTCTTTAATTGTTTCTTTATAAATTGATTCTTTCTAGCCCATGTTATTTTTCATGATGAACAACATATAGGAATCCACATTTTTTATTGGATTCTCACCTAGAAACTTAAGCACCCCAAATCTTTCAACTTTAGTCACTTGAAACACAACTGCATGGCATTGGCTCTATTTTGTTTCCCATCTTGGAATTAGACTTTGAATCTCTCCTAAGAGCATTTCTCCTTTAGCATACACAATGGTGAATTCTAGGATAAATTTTTCACCTTCTTTGATAATGGAACTCACCCAATCCTACATTGCATCTGATAGTAGCTTCCCCTTTTGCATCTATTTTACCAATTGTTGGTTTCCTGTAGAATTAGGTCAAAGGATTGAGGAGCTTGAACAACTAGTAAGGCTCTAAGATTCATCAAAGAATCAATATAAGTTGCCATAGTCACCACTAAGGCCTTGAGTTCCTTTTTCTCTTTGCTATCCTTTTCAGAGTAGGTTAACATATGATCAGCCAAAAACTTAAAGAAATTATTGCCATTATTTCTATTGATGGTTCCAAGTTCAACCAAAGAAACTTTGAAGCCTTTGCTATCAATTTCTTCAGATTCAAATTTCTACTTATATGTAGCTAGCTCTATTGTGATCATTCCAGTTACTAGATCTTTGATTAAATGGGCATCAATTTTTAGTTTTTTAGACTTTGGAACCATGTGCTACTTATTTTATTACAATGTCTTTCACAGGTGTACACACTAGCTACAAATTTCTTTTCTTACTTACTAAGCTGGATAACAAGGATGGATTGATAGGGCTGGTAGAGATTGCTTAAGTATCTCGAGTAGGATTCATGAACTTAGGTTGGTCTACCTTAGGTGCTTCAATAAACTACATGTCACCATCATGATTGTCTAAGAAACCAAAACCATCACCCAAATCTTGTCCTTTAGCTAGCATCTTTTCCTTTTGAACTTCTTGTTGCATGAGGACTTCAGACTTAGTTTTATATTTGGTTCGAGGAGTTGTGTTCTGTGTGGGTGTTGATATCTTTTCCTACTTGCTAAGAGTTGACACACGTAAAACAAGAGATGAAACTTGGATGTCAGAGGTTAGTGGTTCAAAAAAAGAAACCATTTTTGGAGGTGGTTCATTGACTACTTTCTTGCTCTGCCTCCTTATCTAGTTGTCTGTATGAGTGAGAATGTTCCTAGTTCTCATATTTATATCATCTTCCTCTCCTTGATTCCAATCCACTTCCAATTCCCTCAATTCACTGGCTTCCTCCCACCTAGGTTCAATAATATCTGAACCATCTTCAATTACTCCTTCTAGTTGAAATTTTAATTTAAGTGAATTAATCTGTTGAAGTGTTAATCTTGAATGATCCATTTTTAACACTTCCTCTTCATTCTTATAGTCCTTCCATACATCCTCCAAGTATGAAATTGTGGACAACTGAACCTTTAGACCAAGAACTTCAGCCACAAATCCCTTACTATCAAAATCCCTTCTTCCCTGATAAGACTTGAAACTAAAGCAGAGAAAATTGCTTCCAATGACTAAAGCATTGATCATGCTACTACAAGTCAAAGGACCAAGTTTGATAGGGAACATCGACTCCCTATTTTCTTACAAGAGATTATCCTTAATAGCATAGAATGCCTACCTATAGACGTCAGCTAAAACAAAATAGTCAAGTGCATAACATGGTAACCTTATGGGCTCATCTTCGAACCCACCTATTCTCAAATAGGTGAACTTGGGGAAATGTATGTAATGGCTTCCATAATTTTGAATTAGTTTTTGGGCCTCTAAGGATAGCTTGGGGAGAGGTATCTTTTTTAGAGACAAATGTACACTTTCTATCAATACATCATGCACCTTTATAAAGTTTTCTAGCACTTTATCCCTTTGCAGTAGGGGACAATATTGATAGATTGTTATTTCTTCACTCCAAATCTCATGGGGTAGGGAAGTGAGATTATTGACATAGGTAATGCATTATGTAAGATTAGAAGCCATGTAGAAATTCTCCTTGGTTTCCTTAGCATGTCTAAGTTGTGTTCTTAAAGAGCTAGCAATTATTTTTTCCCAATCCATCGATTGTTGTGCCTTTAAAATAATTTCAACATAATGGAACATCCATTCCTCAAAAAGGAGGACATCAGCCAAACCTTTAACTCTATGTAACATCACTAAAAGATCATGAATATGGGGTTTTAGGTGATCTTTTTTCACTATCTTGGGTAGTCTTGAACCTCCACCATTATTAGTCATTGTCCACTTCTTGGCTAGGATGTTATGGTATTCTTTTGGGGTTTCTTTGTATTCAGCTAGGGATTGGATGGGAGAAAATGCAGCAAGTGTACTCTTTGTTAGATGCAACACTGAGGCAATAGTTTCCCTAGATATTGATAGTATAGATTCTCCATCCCTATTTAGGATACTTTTACTCCTTACATCATAATGGTCGATACAAAGCTAGAGCAATTCAGGGCTTAACAAGGCAGGAGGGAAGGATGCGGCTTCAATGAGACCACTAGTTAGAATTTCCATACAAACATTTAATTCATTAGCCCACTCAAGAAAATTTGACTATAAATTTTCTAGCCTAATACCCTCCAAATTTGTATCACAAATAATGGGTCTTTTGCACTCCAAACCCTACACATTACCAAAGAAATACAACATGGATTTCATCTTAAACAAGGAAAACAAGGCTCAAACTGACTTTATTTTGAAATGCACATAAATGGTAGAACGAAGGAAGGCTTTTCTATGTTCTCACCTACAAATCTCCAAGAAGAATAACCTCTTTTCTTGTCTCTTAGTAGCTCCTTCTCCCAATTTCCTTTTCACATGATAAACAAAAAGAAAAACTACACTCTTTTTAAAGGAGAAAGAACATACATGCGAAAGTATAGCCTCATAATGAGGCATTCATTAATAGATCAACTGTAGTTAAGCTCACATGTTCAAAATCTTTCAATGTGACTTTTTTTATTAAATTCCTCCCTTTGTAGCTGTCTTGACAATGATTAGCTTTATCTGACACCCAATCTTTCTTTTTGCAAAAATATTTTTCACTTTAAGTCATGATGGCATTTTCCCATGCTTGAAATTAAGTTACCCCATTTGAATGATTTTCCCCTGATGTGATAGTTCATTCCACGTGAATATGAGAATTTCACCAACCCACAATCAATTTTGCTGAAGGCTCTTAGTTATAGAATTGCTTTGAACTGCTTTGAAACAAGCTTCAAAGGGGTTCGAAGTGATTCAAATGAACATTCTAGAGTCTTGTACAAATTGCCTGCAAAAAAGAATGGTCCGCATAAAACCTTCAGTTGAAATACTTTGACTTTCTTTGAACCAAGGTTCAAAGTGATTCAAAGAGGTTCAGACAAAGATGAGGAAAACATGAAGCTTCGGGTGACTTTGTGCAATGTTTTTGATGATCGGGAGAACATGAAATAACAAATAAGAAGCTTCAATGACAATATAGGCAACATAAGAAAATTTTAAATTATGGCGACCCATAAGATGTCTAACAAATTGTAATTTACCTATGTGTCACTCACAAACTCATCAATGACTAGCCCATCATCCATACTATCTCCAACATGACTACCAAATGTGCATAAGGATCCACATGATGTTCACATGTGACCATGATGCATAGAAGGCCCCTGCTCAATTAATGGATTAGTGCAATGAATGAGGGTTTACGTAAAAGCATTAATAGTCCCTAGAGTGTTGGTCTCTACATGTTCCTTCATAATTGATGGAATAATCACATGCTCACCCTGTGGCTTGACAATAGGCACCCTAGCTACATTAGGGTCACGACATGGCCCCAACCTCTCAAATGATGACCCACCACCTCTACCCTAAGATTCTAATACATCAAAATAATTAGGGATCTCCCCAAGGACAGATTCACAATACACTTTCTTTATCAAATACATTGGAACCCTGTGATTATTGTAGGGAGGGGCATCAAAGACCATCCACCATTTATCCCAAAAGTTATTTCTAATATCATCATGTATTCACCAATAGATGGGGAACCTTTTAGTTATATATTTAATAGTGTCTTACTCTCTAGGATTTTTAAACAATGCACAAATGCTACCTTTTGCTATTTCCTTTTTTTTAAGATCTTTATATGATAATTTGTTTGCATAATATCTTCTTTTTTCATCCCTCTTAACATGCCAAATATCCAACTAACCACTAATAAAAGTTGCATGGGTCATAATGGACTCAAGGGGGGAATACTAATTGTGCTCTCATCAGATTGGTTTGTCCACAAGCTTTCAACCTACCAATGAGTGCTTCTAATTCATTTTTCCTTCTTTCTATTTCATTCAAAATGTTGTCTTGGGTGCTAGGAGGGGGTCTTCCAATTAGTGGATGTTGTGGAATTTCTCGCTCTTCTTGTTGAAGGTTTTGATTTTCATCTTATGGATGGTTTTGATTTGGATCTTGTGGAGGGTTTTCATTTTGATTTTGTTGATCTAGATACATATTTGGTGGTTCATTATTCACATTTTGTGATAATAAACCAATTGGAATCTAAATAAATAAAAAAATTTAGAGAAAAATTGAAAAAACCTACAAAACAATGTAAAAAATTACACAACAATGCAATAACATATAAAATAATGCAAAAACAAGAGTAGAAATCATACAACGTGATCTTGATCATGATCTTCAGTGATGAGGAGGCATTTTGAGGAGGCAGGTGACAATATTTTTCAAATTTTGCAACCCATGTGCATGCTATTCAGGAGAAAGAATGTGAAAACAAAAAATAATGAAATGTGCTGCGGGTTTGTAGGCCATATATAACAAATTATGATTTCACAAAACACGTACACACTTAGTGCGCACACATTTTGTGAATTTTTAAAAAAACATTTGTGTATCATGTTTTTGGCACCAAAACTTGGTGCACTTACCCTCCAACAACCTCCCAATTTCTCCCACTGATATTCCTCTACTATTATCTCCAACGCTGTCACTCTGCCCTTGCTAACACTACAATATAGTTTTCTATCACTAAAAACTGATTTACTAACACTGTAAATGCTTCTACAAACTTGTACTCTAAATGCCCCCCTTGAACCCCTTTTATACTAATCCTTTTGGAAAACCAATGGTCGAGACTAGTTCTCAATTGATGGTCAAGATTAAAACAACTTAACAACCCTAACCAAGTTAGTTTCTAGTTTCTTCTAAATGTGGTCTATTAATTAAAAAATATTTTTTCCAACTCTAACCAATTTTTTAGTAAAATAATTACATGCTAAATAATAACATATGGGAAAATAGATGTCCAAGCTACCAAAACTAACACTTCCTCTTAGCGAGGAAACTGTTCTATGTGACACCTAACATATCTCTGAAGAAGATGAATTTAGCCTTCCCCAATTCCTTAGTCAAAATATTTGCTACCTACTCCTCTGTAGGTATATATTGTAGCTAAACAAACCCCAATTGTAAACAATCTCTGATGAAGTGATATCTAATGTCTATTTATTTAGACCTATCATGAAATACTAGATTTTGAAACAACTTTACACAACTTTGATTATCGTAGTTTATCACAGTAGTCTCAACCTTCTGACCAAACAAGGCTACTAAAAACTTTTGAAGCCATATAGCGTCGCATGTCGCCATGTTAGCTTCTATTTATTTTGTTTCTACTAAACTCAGAGCCACATATTTCTACTTCCTACTTAGCCAAGATACAACTCCTCATCCCAAACTGAAACAACACCCTAAAGTGTTCCATTTGTCCATTGTACTTCCTACCCAATCTGCATCAGTATAGCCTATCGATCTAATACCTTCACCTCAAACATATCTAATCCCATACTCAACTATACCACACCAGTAAACTCACAATTGACCACTGTCTAATGAATTTTCTTGGGTTCAACCATGAATTGACTAATAGAGTTCATTCCAAATGCAATATCTGGCCTTCTATTGACCAAATACATAAGCAAACCAATCAACTACCTATATAAAGTGGGATCTAAATCCCTCTCCTTAGATGTATCTACCTTCCTCCAATTCATGATCATCAGTGTAGACAGGACTTTGCAATCCTCCATCCCGAATCTATTCAAGATCTCAATGCAATATTTCCCTTGACCAAGTAGAATCTCTCCATCTGTTTGCCACACCTTCATGTCTAGAAGCTAGTGCATAAGTCCTAAATCCTTCATCTCAAACTCTTTTGCAAGGTCTCTCTTGCAATCCTCAATAAGCCCTAGTGCACCTATAAGAAACAAGTCATCCACATAAAGAACAAGAAAGAGAACCTCACCCCCAACCAACAAGTAGTAGAGGTTATCATCCACTTCACTCTTCACAAATCCCATTTCTTACAAGTATGTATCAATGCGCTCATACCATGCTCTGGGTGCCTACCTAAGTCCATATAAGGCTTTCTTCAATTTGCGCACATGTGTCTCCTTACTATGTGCTACAAAGCCTTTTAGTTTCTCTATGTATACCTCTACCTTCAATTCACCATTAAGGAATGTTGTCTTCACATCCATTTGATAGATTTTCCATTCCATTTGTGCTAAAAATGAGATCATAGCTCGTATAGAAGTATACCTAGCCATTAGAGAAAATGTCTCCTCATAGTTTATTCCCTCCTTTTGAAAGAACCCCTTGGCCATGAACCTTTCCTTGAATTTCTTGATGCTACCATTTGCATCGTGCTTTATCTTATAGATCCAACATGATCCAAATACTACTCTATCTATTGGTCTAGGCACTACCTCTCACACATGATTTTGCATTATTGAGTTATACTTCTCAACCATAGCATCTTGCCATTCCTAATGTCATTTAACCTCTTGATATCTAGAAGGTTCATTATCTACTGACTGACTAAATAATGCCACGTAGTCATTAAGCTTAACTAGTTGTCTCCGCTCTCTAGTACTCCTTCTAGTAGCTCCCACAAACTCTTGAGTATCCCTTTGTGTCTCTTGAACTTGATAGTTCCTCCTGCCAACTGTAGAGGATGAAATATCAAACTCCAAGTCTTCTAGATGCATTTCCTATTTCTCCATATTTGTAAATCTTCACCACCTAAGCGTACACTTGTACTAGTAACTATACTTGTGCTTTGCTACCCTTGACTAGGCCTTGGAGCTTCTACTAGCTGTCCACTTTGATTATCTACAAGAAAATCTCTATACCTTCTAAATGCCTTGTCCTCCATGAACTTAACATCATTTCTAACAATAATTTTTCTAGTCCCAGGGATAAAAATCCTATATGCCTTTTAGGTTTCACTATACCCAAAAGGTACCCCCTCTCAACATTCTAATATAACTTGGTACACATGTATCACCTGGAATATGACAATATGCCAAACTCCCAAGTATTTTGAAGTGACCAACATCTAGCTTCTTTCTTGTGAAAGCTTCCTCTAGTGTCATCTTCCCTAGTGGCTTTTGTGGAATCCTATTCTAAATGTAGATTTTTGTACTACACACCTCTGCCCATAAATAATAGGGCATGTGCTAGTCATATAGCATAGTCCTTGCCACCTTTGATATAGAATGGTTCTTCCTCTCAATGACTCCATTCTGATGTGGATTGTAAGGAATAGTCCACTCTCTCTTGATTCCTTCTCTAGTAGAGAACTCCTAGAAGTTATCTCCTTTGTACTTGCCTCCATTGTCTGACTGAAGAACATTTATCTTCCTTCCTATGAAGTTCTCCACAAGAACCTTAAACTCTTTAAACCAACTAAAAACCTCATCCTTGGTCCTTTGTAATTGATAAAAGTAACATAGTAATCATATGCTCTAAGATATTTTGTCGACATTGGTCCAAAAACATTTGAATGTACTAGATCAAGAACACCCTCAAATCCGGTATCACTCCTTGGAAAATATTCTTTTGCAAAATTCCCTAGCACACATCTCTTACATACATCATCATGCTCTATGTTCACCTCTTGAACACCTTTCATAGTCTCATGAAGCAATTTAAGTGCTCCATGATGAATATGGCCTAGCATCCTATGCCATAGCTCTCCAAGATCTCCAGGATTATTGTTTCACATGAGTGCCTTAAGAGTATCAAACTACAATCTATAAAGGTGACCACTCCTAACTCCTATAGTTATGTGTGATTTCCAATCCTTATGCTTAATCAACACACGTGTCCCTCTAAAGAGTACATTATACCCCCTATCCTAAAGAATAGAGACAGAAATCAAATTCATACCTAATCTTGACACATGCAACACATTATGAAGTGGAATTATCTTTCCATTCTCCCTTTGAAACTAAACAATCTCTATCCCAATTGGGTTGAGTTTGGACAAGTTTCCCATAGAAATCTAGATATTGGTGTTCTCCTCCTTATAACTCGTGAAGTATTGTCTAACTCCTATCATATGAAATGATGTCCCACTATCTATATTCCAAACACACTATGAGGTTGAGCTCACCATACAATCTATAAGTGAAAACTCATCTTTCATTCTACTGGGTAGCTCTTTTGCACTTGCTAAAGTTGCCACCTACTTCTTTGCCTTCTTCCTTTCTAGGCAATCACTGACGTAGTGATCATACTCATGATAAGCAAAGAAATTGACCTTAGAAAGGTCCTTCTTCTTCTTCTCGCTTTGTGAATTTGATCCTTTGCTAGACCCCTTCTCTGCTTCCCCTTTTCTCGCTAGGGCAACATTTTCTTGTTCCACCTCACTTTTCTGACTCTTGTTGGCCCTATTGATAAGACTTAGTCTAAACTCAAGTCATGAGTGAAATCAATCCATAGTTGATCCCAACTTGATAAGGTATCTCATCCACTGACAACTTGAACAAAGAAACCCGATTTCTTAGTAAATCTATTTAGGGCTATTCTCACTAGCTAATCATCACTAGGGCTATCTCCAATAGCTGCTAACTCATCCTTGACAAGTCTAAGCCTAGTGAGGTAACTTGTGACATCTTCTCCCTAGTTCATTTATGTATTCTTCAACTTCTCTCTAAGAATCCTCTTCCTATTGGTGGTATCATTATAGTACAAATTCAGAATGGCATCCCACATCTTCTTTACTATATATAGCTTCAAGATATGTGAAAAATTATGATTCTTGACACCATCAAGGATTCTCCTCCTCACATTGACATCTTCCTTGTATGTTGCAAGTTGTGTAACATCTGTAGGCATAGCTATAACAATGGTAACATAATCCTTGATACCATTCTCTTCCAATAATAAAGAAAGTTGGGCCTTCCAGACACCAAAATTCAAGGCACCATCCAATCTATCCCGATCTCTCAAACTAGTTAAATCCATCTCAAGAGATTAAAGAAAATAAAAAATCTAAAGAGATCAATTTCGGTTTTATAAACCCTTAATTTCTTTATAAGGGAAAAACTTTTCTACCCTAAACATTGCTTTGATACCATGTGAAAATCTCTACTGAAGTCACTGACTATTAATCTCCTATCTTAAATGATTATTAAACTACAAAAAATAAATTCTTCATGGCGAATTTCAAAAAATAACACAACTGTAACTTCACCAATAAAATACGGAAAGAAATTCACAACACAAAGAACACAATATTTTTAGAAAAATCATCCCTAGAAAAACCCTAAAGGAAAACCAGTTCTATAGATGAGGAATTATATTAACTTTAGAAAAATAAGACATATAAAATTCCTTTCCTCTCACTAGCAGAACTCTGACAACCTCCTAAATTTTCCCTCTAATATTCTTCCGCTATTATCCCCAAATCTTTGTGCCCTTGGTAATACTGCAAGATAGTTTTCTATCACTAAAAACTCATTTTCTAACACTACAAATGCATCTACAAACTTAAACTCCAAATCCCCCTTGACCCCCTTTTATACTACTCCTCTTGAAAAACCAATGACCGAGATTGATTCTCAATTGACGGTCAAGATTAAAATAACTTAACAACCCTAACCAAGTTGGATTCTAGTTTCTTGTAAAAGTGGTCTATTAATTAACAAATATTTGTCCCAACTCTAACTAATTTGTTAGTAAAATAATTACTTGCTAAATAATAGCATATGGACAAATAGTTGTCCAAGCTACCAAAACTAATAATGTCAACCTGATTTCTAGGGAAATGTTGTAATAAATATGCACATCAGTGGACATGCTAATTTGTATGAATCATTGGATAGTTTACACATGACAACATTTGGTGTCACGATAGAAAAACTTTCTGCCATTAAATTTATTGATCACTTAACTAACAAAGGGCATTACACATACAAGACTAATAACTTATTTTCTCAAGCCACCTAAAATAAAAATGTAATCAAAAAATATAGACAATCCTAATAACTTATTTTCTCAAGGAACCTAAAATGAATATAATGGGAAAGACATCTAGAATAGGATGGTTACTTGTGTATAATCTAGATTTTTTGAGTCCCTATGAAAATATCTAATGGATACATGAAAGAAATATCAACGAATAAATACTGAGTAATCCTTCTCATACATTATAAATAATGTAAGAACTTCCCAACAAACAAAAAACTCCTAGAGTGAGAATCCATAGCCTTTAATGTAGCTTTATTTGACCAAAGAAGAAGTTCAAATTAGTTATGTGGAGTACAAGAGTATTTTTTTGAGATTGAAGAAGAGGAGGTAAAGAGTGAACTAAGGGAGTTCATAGCTAAATTTTAGGTGGGTGATCATGAGTATTAGAATGAGATGCTTGATTTTCTTTGGATGATACATATAAGGTGCCAATAATTGCATTAAGTGAAAATTGTTTTATTTTTCTTCCCAAGTCATCAACATAAATTTTATGGGCTATGCCACATGTACAAGGAGCTTTTCTAAAATGCCAAGATAGAAACTAGCCACTATAAGGATTTCTAGAGTTTATGTGAAGTGTATCATAATTATTTATTATCTTATAATTTTATTTTATTTAATTAGATCACTAATTCTAAATAAGTAAAGTGGGAAAGGGTCTAAACCCTTCCAAGAAATTGAATATCAAGTCTAAAAGACACAAGATAAGGATATGAGTAATGACACCTACTAAATAGAAAAAATAGCTTAAACAAACATGACAAAAAATTTAAAAACAAAAATGGATGTGAGGTTGAAAATAAAATCCTTGAATTAGGTCACTAGTTATTAGTTACGGAATACTTATATTTTAGTTTTTAAAGTATACATTCTTTCATTTTGAAAGTAGATCATTGTTTACAAGTATAGGATTATTTTGTCCCAAAAATGATACACAATCATTGATATGCCTTGTATTAAAAAAAAAGAAGTAAGTACTATCTCTTGGGAATATGAGACTACCAAAAATGTGATTGTCTATAACTAGTTGATTATACTATACAAATTTACATACAAGAACTAGGTGTTATTGAATTTACTACTGTTTTTTATCTCTCAATTGTCTTATTAGTGCTTTATAATAAATTTATTTTATTTTGGATTGTTTCAACATGCTATCCTATTTTATTGTATTTGTTATAGGCAATATAGTATTACATTCACTTTTTTCTATCATAAATTTGTTTCCACCAATTAATATTACTAGTTTTTTATCCTTAAATATTTGTAAAGATTTTTTATTTATTTACCTATTTTATAAATTATGAAAATTATTTCTTTCAAATTTGATTGGTTCATTTTATTTGGTCTTATACGACCCCTTTTCTTGTTTGTCTTACTTTTCTTTCACTGAGATTTTTGAAGTAAACATTAGTTTACATTTTCATTTGTTACAATATTTAATCTAATTTTAATTTCTTTTAGTCTAATTTTAACTCCTTTGTATCATAATACCTAAACTAAAGTTAAAATCAAACTTCTAATTCATATTTACATAATTACTAATTTACAATAATATGTTCTATTTCAACTAGTATGCTACATGTCATTTTTATTATAATGCACTCTAATAATAGATACACACCACTATGGCACTTATTAGATCAGATCTGCGGACTATCTTTTAAATTAGATCTACAAACTATCTTTTATAGAGATCCTACACTATGGCTAGCTTCATGTCCGTTAATTCATGTCAGCCATCAGTCATCATTAGTCATCAGAACTAACAGAGACCTAGAGAACTAGAGACCTAAGAGCTAATTAATCAACACCCCTCTAACAAGCCAATAGTCAAATAGTTAAATAATATGTTGATATTAGTTTTAAAAAGTTAATTTTGAGTCAAAATGATTACTAGATGCTTAGTTGCTATTCAGGAAATTAAAAAGTTAAAAATATATGAATGTTATGAAAATCATAAATATTTTTTTAAGTTTCACCTTTAAAAATATATGTTCTACTTTTTATTAATATGAAAAACAATTTATTTTAGTAACAATAATATAATGTTATCATTCATACATGTAAACAAAATAAATCACAATGAAAATTATTGGAGGTTGACAGTAGAAGCCACAACTTTGGCCCTGAGTTCATTAAAAAAATCCCAATAGAATACATGCAGAGTGAGAAAGAAGTTATTATTATTATTAATCATGTTGAAAACCTATAAAAATGGTCATTGAAAAGACAGAATTCGATCATAATGCTGTGATAAGAAAGAAAGTAAAGTGGATTTGACAAATCTCATTATCTTTGTCAAGAAAGAAAGTCAAGGGTTGATATAATATACATCTCATCACATAGAAATTTCAGTAACTTCAAGTTGAGAATAACAATGGCATTTATTAAATACCCAGCAAAACAAAGCAATTACTCGCACTGTCAACTGAAATGTCTGGTCACGAGCCCAACATTATCGATTAGATTAGTGAGCTCGCTAATCCCAACCGGTAATATGTGCATAAAATCTGTTTAATAGTATTTTTGATATGAAATTCAATATAGAAATTCAAATTTAGGGAAAGATCTGTGTCCCTCGTGAAACCCATGAAAACCAAGCTCCAAGCTTTCTCTTAAGCATGGAGCATGCTATACACTATATATATTTGTGTTAACTAACTCTAAAGAAACTTTTATTTTATTTGATCTTTTTTATTTTAAATTATTTTCTATTATTTTTTCCACTAAAAAATATTCATAAGAAACTCCAAAGGAGCTACTACTCTATTTGGACTTGCTACTCTAAAATCTTCTATATTTTCGTTACAATTATATATCTTTCACATGAATTATCTGATTGGATAATGGGTGAAAATCATTTTACCATTTTATTTCTCTATAATAAACTTAAGCCATCAAAATTAATATAATCATACCTCAAACTGCAAATGCCATCTCAACCAGGAATCTACCTATAGCTAGGATTCTTATCCCAAATTATGTATTCATAGTTTTATAATTAAATTAGTAGAAAGGGGACCTTAATTCTTTATAGAAAGAAGCAATATACCCCATATCAAAACAACCCACATCTTTGACAGTAAAAGTCCGAAGAACAAAAACGCCTACAACTACATCATCAAAACTATACTAGAATATATATAGCCATAGGTCTTGTTCCAAGATGAAACTTTTACTTACACACCTAGTTTACAACTCATCATTAGAGGACTATCAATCAGAATAGTAGTCTTACTAATATGCTGATTAAAATAAATATCAACATTAATCAAACACTTCCGACTATTTACGACTTTTAGAAAGAGGGAACAGTAACAAGGAGCAAGAAGAGTGAATCAATGTTCTCACAATTTTAACCTTTAAACATAAATATAACCATAACACACTCATTTTTACTTATAAAAATGAGTCATTTTTATAAAAATATAACATAAATATATATATATATAGCCATAGGTCTTGTTCCAAGATGAAACTTTTACTTACACACCTAGTTTACAACTCATCATTAGAGGACTATCAATCAGAATAGTAGTCTTACTAATATGATGATTAAAATAAATATCAACATTAATCAAACACTTCCGACTATTTACGACTTTTAGAAAGAGGGAATAGTAAGAGGGAGCAAGAAGAGTGAATCAATGTTCTCACAATTTTAACCTTTAAACATAAATATAACCATAACACACTCATTTTTATCGTGCAAACTCTTCTAAAAAAAATATAGAAAGGATGATACACACAATCCAATACTCTACAAAAATATTTTCTTAGTAATGCACTTACATTCACACACATTGTCTATAGCTCACTGCGAAAAATTAAATAGGACGACCCTAAACTGTGTCTTATTATAATTTAATATAATTACAAACAAAGATCTAAAATCTTAAAATCACTAATTTCCCATAAAGTCAGCTCTGACATCAATCAACTATCTCAGATCTGAATTCTCTTACCCAAAACTTGCTGTTGCACCTCAATCATGCATCCAGCTGCCTCAAACATTAACTAGCTACCTTTCTCTAATCTCACCCATCCATTTGTAAATTGGTTTAACGATTTCGGTGTAAATGGGTTTAATTATTTCTGTGTACTTATTTAAACGACGTAGGTGCCACAACTTAGAAAGAAGGCAGTTCGTAAAAACTATTCTGAAAGAATATATGCAGTTTGAAAAAAGAATACAGCAAACAAGTAATTGGCGGACATAAGTTGCTTTTGGAGAAGACAAGATTCTATGATTTGACTAAATTCTTCTTTATCTCCTGATATATTATATCAGCTCACAGTTTAAATAGCTCTTCAAAGTGAGAATATATGCTGCATTGATTAATTCATTAATTTTTCTTATTGTTTTCTAAATCCCTCCGATCAATTCGTTTTCTCAAGCAAGTTACTCTCATCTTCCGTGTCTGTGAACGTCCATCTGCAATGGCCGATCCCAATATCGATGAGATTAATCCTGACTGGTAATGTTAGCACAATCCTCACTAGTAATGTTAGCACAAAACTTAATTTCCATTTAAACTCTAAATTTCAGTTTACATGTCTTTTCTTGTCTTGTTTTGTTATTATTTATTGCCATTATCTATTAAGTTTCTCGCATACGGTTACTCTTCTCCGTTTCAATTTAGAACCTCAATAAATGCTCTATATCTGCGCTGCTATTTAGTTCTCCATGGTTTCTGTGTTGGAAATTTAAATGCTTGCAGGTTGTCCTCGAGCACCACGCCCATCTACTCTGTCAGTTTGCTTCCCATAGGTATCCATGGTCGGTAGGCATTTATTTTTGGTAAGTAAGTTTGAAATTTGAACGTTGAGAGGGAAAGGAAGAATGTGACAAAAAAGAAATATTTCTACATTCATTTTGTAGAGTTCAAGTAGATCAAGTAGATCCATAGTTGCAGAGCAGAGCAGAAGAAGGAAGAAGAAAAGAAGTTTGTGCCTGCAGTTGCACGTGTTTCCCCTATTCTCTCTGTAAATTTGTTATTGCTGAACTTGTTCTATTGAAGCAGTGATTGCTCTAGGCACCATTGTATGCAACGATTAGAGTTGCAGGTTTAAAGTTTTTGAAGTATTATCAGTTTAGGTTTAATTTTTAGGGTTTTCTAGTTGAAGCTGAATGCTCCCAGATTTTGTAATAGTTTAATGAAAGATTGAATAGAAAGCAAGCAGGCATACTTGAATCTATCTTCCTCTTCTATTCATTGCATTCGACAAGTTTGGTTGAAAGCTTAAAGCTTTGGTTCTCTCGTTTTAATGGTGAAAGCATTCACGTTGGAATTTCTTAAGTTATAATTTTTTAGTTGAACAGCTTACTCGGCATCTATTGTTGCCAAACATTTTCTTTGGAGCCAAGCTTACTCAGCATCCATTGTTGCTTAGCATTATTTTTTTGAGTGCCGAGCTCACTCGACACCTGTTGCCTATCACTTGACACCTTCAAGTGCTGAGCAACCTATCACTCGGCACCATCAAGTGCTGAGCAATCTGTGCCTTGGCACCTTCAAGTGCCGAGCAAAACTGGCACTCGGCACCTTCATGTGCCAAGCAGTTTTTAAGTGCCGAGTAGATTTTTAGGTTTAGGATTGTGAGTTGTAATTTAAATTTTAATATATTTCTCACATGGTATCAGAGCTTTGAGGCCCCACATCCACAGTGAGTTAGGGCATTTATTTTTCTTGAGATATTTGACATTGCAGGAGATGCAGGAAAGATGATGCAGGAAAGATATTGCAGCAACCACCATCCTTTAATAGACAAAATTATGATACATGGGCAAAGAAGATGAAGACCATAATGGTTGCAAATGATTTGTGAAAGTTTGTGGTCAATGGATTCAATGATGTGACTGATCCAACTCAGTATGTTGCCCTCACAAATGCACAGAAGACTCATTTGAAAGAGTCAAGGAGGAAGGATGCTAAGGCATTAATTCTTATTGAAGTAGCAATGACAGAGATAGTATTTCCAAAGATTGTAGTAGCAAATTATGCAAAGGAAGCATGGGATATCCTTTAAATGAACTTCAAGGGGACTGATAAAGTTTGAACTATAAAGCTACAAAATATAAGGAGGGAGTTTGAGAACCTTCAGATGAAGGAAAATGAATTAGTTGCAGACTTTAGTTCAAGGACTTCCAATGTGATTAACCAATTGAAGTCAAATGGAGAAGACTATCAAGAGCAAAGGATAGTGAAAAAGATATTGAGGAGTTTACCTCATATATATGACAATTTGGTCATGACTATAGAAGAGGCAAAAGACCTCACTGTTTTGACAATGGATGAGTTGATGGGTACACTTCAAACCCATGAGCATAGGATCAATAGATCCACATCTTCTTCATCTCGAGATCGACCATTCAAGGCTTAGTCAAATCCAAGAGGCAGGGGGAGAGGAAGAAATGGCTCAGGCAGAAACTCCAGAGATAGAGGCTGAGGAAATGGAGGACAAAAAAATGCTACAGCAGAAAGCTGGGGAAGAGCAGATGAAGCAAGTAGCTCACAAAATATTTCAAGAGGAGGTAAGAAAAACTACAACTCAAATAAGTGTAATGTAGAATGCTAATACTGTCATAAATATAGGCATTATGCAAATGCATGTTGGAAGAAGAAAAATGATCAATCAAGACAAGCAAATGTGGCTGATGTGAATATGGGAAGTGGAAACAATGCCATTGTGTTCATCGTGTGTAATGTTGGTGAAGAAGGAAGCCCTGAGGTTTGGTACCTCGACAGTGGATGTAGCAACCACATGAGTGGTAATGGAACTTTGTTTTCATTCATTGACAAGAGTTTTAAATTTGAGATTAAAATGGGTAACAATGGAACCCTATCAGTTGTTGGCAAAGGATCTATTATGGTCCGCACCAAGAAAGGTGAGAAGAAAGAAATACAAAATATGTATTTCACCCCTAGTATGAAGAACAATTTGATGAGCATTGGTCAGCTCATTCAAAATGGATAAAAAGTGCTAATGCAAAATGATAGGTGTGTCATCCATGAAAAGGATGGGAGCAAGAACTTACTTGCAGCAGTTCAAATGACAAAGAATAGAATGTTCCCTTGAAGATAGAGACATGTTTCTCATCTCAAGTTGGTGCTGCACCTCTCACACAATCAGCTCTAAGGAGTGTGATTGAAGACCCCTCATGGCTATGACACCTTAGGTATGGTCATCTAAGCTATGCTAGTTTAAATTTATTGTCAAATAAAAACATGGCAGAAGGTTTGCCACGTATAGGAAATTCATGTGACAAGTGTGAGGCTTGTATTTTGGGTAAGCAACATAGGCTTCCCTTTAATTCTAAAATTTTTAGGAGAGCTAGATATCCATTAGAATTAGTGCATACTGACCTAGTCGGTCCTATGCAAGTTACTTCATTTAGGGGGAGTACTTATTTTATGACATTCATTGATGATTTCAGTCGTAGGACATGGGTGTATTTCTTAAAGAATAAATCTAAAGCATTTGATAAATTTTTTGAATTTAAAACCCAGGATGAAAGAGAATGTGGACACTATATCAAGGTCCTCATGTCAAATAGAAGAGGGGAGTATACCTCCAATTCTTTTATAAATTTTTGCAGGAAACATGGCATGAAGAAAGAGCTCAGAGCTAGCTACACACCACAGAAAAATGGAGTGGCTAAAAGAAAGAACAGGACCATTGTTGAAATGGCAAGAAGCATGGTGAAAGAGAAAAGTCTCCCAACTAGATTTTGGGGAGAGGCTATGGCAATAGTAGTTTACCTAATTAATAGGTGTCCTACAAAGGCAGTCAGTGACAAAATTCCAATGGAAGCATGGTCACGAGGAAGATGGACAGTTGAACACCTAAGGGTGTTTGGATGTGTTGAATATGCACATGTGCCTAAAGAAGAAAGACAAAAATTAGATAAAAAATGTGTGAAGTGCATCTTCATAGGGTACAACTCAAAATCAAAGGCATATAGATTGTATGACCCATTGAACAACAAGATGACTCTTTCAAGAGATGTGGAATTTCTTGAAAATTAGTCTTTGTTTGGTTCAATTGAAGAGTCACCAAGCACTTCTAGTAAAGTGCCAATTATGAGTGAAGAAGATGTTGATGAACAACAAGAAGAAGGAGAAAATAGAAGAAAAGGCAAGCAGGTTCAATCATTGCCAAGCTCCTCTATGCATGACTGAGTGTCAGTGTTGAGTACCAGTGAAGATCGAGCTACTAAAAAAAGAGGAGTAGTGAAGATTCTGATCCTACAGTCTCCTCCCTATTACCAAGAAAGACCAAGAGTCTTAGGGAGATATACCAAGATGAAAGGTATGAAGATTATGATGAGAGTGTTAATTTTACATTATTTTCTCATAGTGATCTAATATATTTTGAAGAAGCTATTAAGGAGAAGAAATGGTATAAAGCCCTGGATGAGGAAATAGATGCTATAGAAAGAAATGAGACATGAGAGCTAATTGAATTGCCTCCCAAGAAGCAAGTGATTGGAGTGAAATGGGTCTATAAGACCGAATGCAATGCTGAAGGCAAGATTGATAGGCATAAGGCAAGGCTGGTAGTCAAGGGCTACAAACAACAGTATGGAAGAGACTATGATGAGACCTATGCCCCAGTTACAAGAATGGAAACTGTGCGTGTTGTCATAGCAATTGCAGCTCAGCACAAGTGGAAGGTATTTCAAATGGATGTGAAATCCGCCTTCCAAAATGGTGTATTGAAAGAAGAAGTATATGTGGAGCAGCCACTTGGTTATGAAGTTGCAGGTGAAGAGAACAAAGTATATAAACTGAAGAGAGCTCTTTATGGGCTCAAGCAAGCTCCAAGGGCATGGTACAGTAGGATTGACTCATATTTAATGAGCAATGGCTTTAGCAAAAGCACTAGTGAGCCCACTCTTTACATCAAGGCAGCAGATGGTAATGTATTGATTGTTGTCTTGTATGTAGATGACTTAATTTTTACTGGTAATGACAAGACTCTAATTGGTGAGTTTAAAGAGGCCATGAAAAGTGAATTTGAAATGACAGACCTAGGTCTCTTGAAATATTTTCTAAGCATAGAAGTAAAACAAATGCATGATGGCATGTTCATCTTTCAAGAAAAATATGCAGGGCATATCTTGGAGAGATTTAAAATGCAGAACAGTAAAGTAGCCCCCACACCAATAGTAGTAGGTCTAAAGTTGAGCAAGGAAGACTCTAGCAAAAGAGTATATCCAACATTATACAAGAGTATGGTTAGAAGTTTAATGTATTTGACTGCAACTCGGCTAGACCTAATGCATGCAATAAGTCTGATTTTCAGATTTATAAAAACCTCAAAGGATTCCCATTGGCAAGCGGGAAAAAGGATCCTAAGGTATGTGAAAGGTAAGAGATTTGGGATTTTGTATACTGCAAATGATGATTTCAAGTTGGTTGGTTACACGGATAGTGATTGGGCTAGAAGTATAGATAATGGGAAGAGAACTTTCGGATACATATTTTATATGGGATCGGGTGTAATTTTATGGGCATCCAAGAAGCAACCTATTGTTGCTCAATCTACAGAAGAGGTTGAATACATAGCACCAAATGCAGCAGCATGTCAAGCAATTTGGCTAAGGAAGATCTTGACAGATTTGAATGAAAGGCAAGAGGTTGGAACCACAATTTATTGTGACAACATCTCATCAATTGCATTGTCAAAAAATCCAATCTTCCATGGGAGAAGCAAACACATAGAAATCATATATCACTTCATCAGAGAGTTGGTGGAGAATGGGGATATCAAGATGGAATTCTGCAAGTCAGAGCAGCAGCTAGTAGATATTTTCACCAAGCCATTACGCATTGGAACTTTTCTACACTTAAGAGAGAGTCTTGGCGTAGTTGATTTGGATCAGTTGTGATCATTGCTTGTTTGACTCAGGACAAAGGGGGAGTTTTGGAAATTTAAACATCAAACACCTACAGGTTGTCCTCGAGCCCCACGCCCATCTACCCTATTAGTTTACTTCCTGCAGGCATCCATGGTCGACGGGCATTTATTTTTGGTAGGTAAGTTTGAAATTTGAATGTTGAGAGGGAAAGGAAAAATGTGACAAAAAAGGAATGTTTCTACATTCATTTTGTAGAGTTCAAGCAGATCAAGCAGATAAGTAGTTGTAGAGCAGA
The DNA here is from genome assembly GCA_028749045.1 of Cupressus sempervirens. NCBI lineage: Eukaryota > Viridiplantae > Streptophyta > Pinopsida > Cupressales > Cupressaceae > Cupressus > Cupressus sempervirens. Next base: position 226,532,694 of record CM053787.1, on the reverse strand, counting down.
GCAGAAGAAGGAAGAAGAAAAGAAGTTTGTGCCTAGAGTTGCACGTGTTTCCCCTGTTCTCTCTATAAGTTTGTTATTCCTGAACTTGTTCTGTTGAAGTAGTGATTGCTCCAGGCACCATTGTATGCAGCCATTAGAGTTTCAGGTTTAAATTTTTTGAAGTATTATCAATTTAGGGTTTTTTTTAGGGTTTTTTGGTTGAAGCCGAATGCTCCCAGATTTTGTAATAGTTTAATGAAAGATTGAATAGAAAGCAAGCAGGCATACTTGAATCTATCTTCCTCTTCTATTCATTGCATTCGAAAAGTTTGGTTGAAATCTTAAAGCTTTAGCTCTCTGGTTTTAATGATGAAAGTATTCACATTGGAATTTCTTAAATTATAATTTTTTAGTTGAACAGAACACTCAGCATCTTCTTTCTCAGTTGGAGCCGAGCTCACTCGACATCTATTGTTGCTGAGAATTTCCTTTGGAGCTGAGCTTACTCGGCATCCATTGTTGCCAGGTATTATTTCTTTGAGTGTCAAGCTCACTCGGCACCTGTTACCTGTCACTCAGTACCTTCAAGTGCCAAGCAACTATCAGTTCGCACCATTAAGTGCCGAGCAATCTGTGACTCGACACCTTCAAGTGCCAAGCAAAACTTGCACTCGACACCTTCATGTGCTGAGCAGTTTTTAAGTGCCGAGCAAATTTTTAAGTTTAAGGTTGTGAGTTGTAATTTTAATTTTAATATACTTCTCACATTCTAAAGTATTTCTATTTTTGAATATCTAATTATTATGGAGGAATAACAAAATATAGGGAAAATAAAAGTAATACAATAAAATTATATTTCTATCTTTGTTAAGGGTTAGGGTTTCACAGTTGGTGTCTTCTATTGTTTCTGTGCAATTTTTAAATTAGGATGGGAGGTGGGGAATCCCTACAGGCTTCCCCATCCAAAGCTTAAATAAAAGATTGCATCTTTTGCATATAACTTTACTCTTCATCTTCAGCATACAATTTGGGCTCTTTCTTGCAGTGTAAAATCCAGCTAGATTTTACAGGCTAGAGGTTTCATCCAACGTGATCAACTAGTGATGGGAGATTGGTTGATTCTCATTGGAAACTAAAGAGAAGTCTTCAAATTAGTGCGATGGGTAAATGGTTTATTTTTATTCAGTTAGGAAATGATATCTTGTCTATTAGGGTTCTTAGGAGGGTCATTAGACTCGTAGAAGCAATTTGTTGATATTTCTAATGCTTTCTAAGAGAAAATTGAGGTTTGACTCTTTTGAGTACTTAGGACATATACCTTCTACATGGATCTTCCTCCCTAGCTTAGTGTTATAATTTTGGAGTATAGATGTGTTAGGAGAAATATGACTTCCTCTGCCAAACTTCTCATAGTTGTGACAGTCACTTAGCAAAACTGAAGTTGATATTTGTTTGGACCTATGTTACTTTTTTTCATTAGATCAGTCATCCCTATTTTTGTCACTTTGAATTCTAAGTTTGATTTGTTGAAACAATCTATTGAATATGAATTGCAGTCAACTTTGTAAGAAGTGTGATCATTTAAGCTCTAAGTGTAAATAGAAACCTCTTAAAAAGTATTGGGCTTTAAAGGATTGATAGATTAGAATGAATTATACTTTAAAGGATTGATAAATTAGAATGACGTGAGTGTTAAGATAGATGAAGATAACTAGAATTCATTTTATTCTCTATGTATATCTTTTTTTGAAGAGGAATTGATCCAAATGCCTAAAATGACTAGTTGAAAGATAGTTTTGTTCCAACTTTGACTAAATTGCAAAATGTTTGCGTTGTCCCTTCTATAAAGGATAATGATGTTTTGATTGACTTGAATCTCTAAAACTCTCAAGAAGAGTGTTCTATGGAGGTTTAAACAATCAAGAAATAGATTTTCAAGAAGAGAGCCTTCACTTGACTACTATACTACCCAAATGGAGGTTCAAGAGAAGGTCAAAAAAATTCTCTACTACCCCTATTTAGATGGTGATTTAGGAGAAGGTTACTGAAGGTGATAGGGTTTGTGACTCTATGATTGGTAAAAAAATTGACTTGATAATTTCCCCTACTTAGACATAGACCATCAATCTATCTATTATAGATCCTATATGTTTACTTGTCATCTTTTTGCCTCTTAATCCTAGCCCTTCACTTGAATTTCTATTTCCTTCTTTTTTTTCTTATGCATTTCATAAATCACAATTATTTGATTCAAAGGGGTTGGCCTTTACCTCTATTTTACTTGTCTACTGCTTGGAATGGTCAATACATATTACATAAAGATAGGTAATCTTTGTATATTTTATCTATCTTGATTTAACCTCTTCATTGACTAGTTTGCAAATTGTCCACACTTTGTCATATAAACATCAATTTTCGCTTAGTGATTAAAGATTGTGACAGGTGTCCTTCCATTGCCTATTAAGATGTGATTTTACCAATGACCCCAATTGATTACCAAGTTAGTTCTCAATCACCAATCAATGTATGATTTTTGATAACCATCAAATAATCATTAACCTTTCCAATTATGAAATGGTTATGTAATGAAAATTTTCTCCTTTGATCTTCCAGTTCCAATTATCCCAACAATCTCACCATTTAGCATAGATGGAAATACCATTAATTCCTTTAGTTTCTCAAATACACTTGAGATCATTGAGTTCTAAACCATGATAGTTATTTAATCTCATCATTCTAATTTATTCCCCCTAAAATTATCCTTGTACTTCTTTCTATATATGATTTCCAATCACTTACTCTAGTCTTCACCTATGGTATTTTTCTCTTGTCTTCTCCCCTAGTCTTTTCCTTTGGTCTTCAGTTCTTGTCTCCTCCTTTGACAACACTACCATAGGTGTAATATTTAACAATATTTAATTGCTAATTTACAATCTATCGAAGATAACCTTTAAGTATCTCATGTTGACTCTAGAGATGCCTCCCAAGTCTTTTTCAAATGACTCAATGCAATAACCTATTCTTGCATTTGGGAATACTTCTTATGTCTTTATGCTTCTATGCATAACTAGCTTGACAAGGGATAGAGGTGATTTCCCTTCTAATATATTGACCTTTCTCCTATCCTTCTCTTTTTGTTGTTGTCTTATCTTGTTCAGTGTCTTCTCCACCTCTTCACTAAATAGGGTAAGTGAACTTGATAATGGAAATAGTTGACTACATAGTCTTACCAATTCTTTCCATGCATCGCCTTCTTTTAAAAATATCTTATAATTCCCAAACTATTTGATATTTTAGTAATGGCGTTCCCTGCCTTTGTAAGGGTTCTTTTGATCTCCTTTACCAAATTTCTTGGTTTCTTTATGAATCTAGTAATATTCTCTACCACTTAATGTGTCATTTTCCTCTTCAAGTTCTCTTCGATGATGTTCATGGATGTAGACAAAAAATCTATTTCTCGATCATAAATAGCCTTGATCATTATGTTCAATTGATCAATAAATGTATCATCTTGGTATTTTTCAAATTTAGGTACTAAATTTGCTAAGATTTTTCTAGCCCTTCTCAACACTTCTTCTTTCTCTTCTTCTTGTCTCTAATATCTTTCCTCTTCACTATTCTAAAATACTGCATTATATTTTTCGATTTTAATTTATTGACATCAATAGGTGTGGGAAAGATTTCATCTTCACCTAGATTTCCAACTTCTTCCTTGAATATAAGTTGACTAGTTACTTTTTCTTTACCATACTTGCCTCAAGAGTGACCTTTCTTATTACTTGATATTCTTTCTCACTCTTTTCATGTTTCTCCTTTTGTTGAGCTTCATGAATAATTTCATCTTTCTTCTTTTCTATAATTGTCTTTTCCTGTATGAAAGATAACTTAGCTAGACTAGTTATGTAATTGGTGTGTATTGGTATACTTTTGGTTCATAGAATTCTTTTATGACTCGTAGATTAACCCCTAGGGAATGGATATTTAGATGCAACTATGGGGAGTATCTCTCAACATGGGTAAGGGCCTTGAAGTGGTTAGACATAGGTAACCCATTGTTTATTTTAGTAATCAAAAGATAATATAATAAATAAATAATGGGAAAAACAATAATCAAGTTAATTTTGTGTGTTTCCCATTCCTTAAAAGCTAGTACGGGCTAAGGATGAGACTAGAAGAAGATGCCTTTTGAGACTAACATAGCCAAACAGTATTTTACTCATGAAAAGACTACTCAATTACATATGAAACTCACTTGGGGACCAAGGTCTAGGTTGACCAGACAAGAGTACCCCAAGATAGAGGTTATGTGATGATAGTCTTTCCCTTTTGTACTTTAGTACTGAATTACTAAGATATAAATAAAGTATTTAATATGATCATGTATCTAACATGTTGCACCTAATTGATTCGACCACTGCAATTGAACATCCTTGTTCTGATGGTATGCAATAAAATGTATTCATAACATAAGATTATCCTAACACGTATAATCTTTATTTTAATGCTTCTATTTGAGTGATTTAACAAATGAAATTATAATGTGGCTTTAGATAGTGAAATTATAATGGTCATATTTTAATTATTTCTATATTATGTTTCGCTCTGCATTTTTTTCTTGAACTAAGGATTTCTTAGTGGGGGAATATCATTTTAATCATGTTTCAATAATGCTCTAAGGGATAGGAAAGAGCCTACAACAAAATGCTAAATTGTGAGCCTCTCATTGGGAGGTCTTGGTTTCAAATTTACTCAATCTTAAAAATAATAATAATAAACATCTACAAAAATAACAATAAATAATAAATACCCTTAGCTTTGACTCGTTAATGGTAAAAAAAAGCACTAAGGTGCTAATTTTATTTATTTTAGACTATCAAGACAATTAACTAGAAAATATGTTATCTTCAATCCCATTCAAAGTCAATTTTAAAAAGAGTGCCAAATTGTATGTTTTCCTTTATCATTTTCTTGAGAATTAATTTTCTATGTTGGTGAACCCTTAGCCCCTGCATGACTCAATTCTTTGTAATCAATATGATGAGTAGGTTCTAATTTTTCTTCTTAGTTGGGTATTATGGATGTATTGACAATGATCATATGTTTTGACCTTAAAAGCTCCAACACCGACATAGAAAATAGAAATGCAAATGAATCCTTTTATAGTACATGATATATGATGATATATTTATAGGACAACATCTGAATTGTAGTATATGAAATCTTGTGTTCTATTTAATAGAACCCTAATTGAACTATTATTTAGACAACTTATATCATATAACATCTAAAACTACTCGATACTCCATTCAAAAGACACATAGTTGAACTACAAAATAAAAATGCATATCATATCTCTTTAAAACTTGTAACCTTACTTTCAAATTCATACTAAGCAACTCAATAATAGCAACAAGGCAGAGTATTTGTCTCTGAAACCAGCCACACGTTCCTGAGTTTGCTGTGGACCCCGTAAACATGGTGTCGCTAAGAATTTCTCTGCTAGACATCATCTCCACGTGGAACAACACCTACTCTAAGTCCCTACATAGCGCAGGATATTATTAAAGATTGAATTGCTTCTTTATTCATGAGAAAAGATTGGAACCTCAAGACAAACTTTATGCCAATGTTCGTTGACTTGTAGTCTCTCAATCCATTTATTAATTATTCTCCCAATATGGTAGTGGCCTGCCGAGTTGTATCTGAGCATCTCAAAAAATTAATGCCCATCATTGTGCTCAGTCAGTTCTCCAAAATGCCATTTCTCTTTTGGCATTATGAAAACTTATAATTCCCGTGCCCAGCACTTTGGACTCAAACAATGACCATATGTCAGATTGTTGGCCTTTACTCTATGGAAAGAAAGATCTCGATATAACCCATGGAGAGGCAGTGAAGATTTTACGGCAGTAGTCATGTTATATAAAAGAATAAAGCGAGTTATGGAAATGACAGATTTCGACCACAATGCTCAATGATAGGAAAAAAAGGAAAGTGGATTTGACTTTTAATGACATCTTCTCAGGGAAGACTAGCATAGAATTTTTCTTTAGGAAATTGTTTCACAATATTTGGAATAAAATGCCATTCACCAATATTTGTTCGTCGGGAAAATTGTCTTGTTGTTGTTGGGAAATCAAACTGAATGCATCATAAAGCATCACTTAAATGGGCTTGTGTAACCAAGCTGATTATTCTAAGCTATTTTTTAGAACAATCAAAACATCTCAGATTAACTAACTAGCTTATAGAACAATCAATATTATCTAAAACATCTCAGATTAACTAATTAGCTTATATATAAATATATAGGGAAGCTCATAGTTAAAGCTTTAATTTTTACCATATATAGTTTATTTATCAAATATAAAATTAAAGTCTCAAGAACTCTTGTCTTTCCTATATATATATTATAGAATATATATATAAGCTAGCAGTAGTGGCACACAAACATGGAATAATTAAATAATTATATAGTGATAATTTTCATGTGACAATTTTTTTCTTATTAATTATTGAAATTAAATTTTAAAAAAATTCACTACATAGTGTAGTGGTGAAGTGGTGGTTTCTTTGTTTTGTCCACCAAGATTCAAATCCTTATAATTAGACTATTTATTATTATGAAGAGGTGCATTAATTTTAGTTATAATAATGTAAATAGAACTATGAAAACTTGGATGCCAATTTGTTAGTCCCACCTATTGTATGCCACTTTTATCTATTAGTTCATTTCTGAAAAATGCATTTATCCTATGCTCTATATAAAACATTTCATTAACGGAAAATTTTATAATTTCATTTCTATTTTTTTATTGGCCACTACTAATTTTCCCGATGGTATTTTTTGTTTCCTACTAAAAAAATATAGAGAAATTTATTTGAGAACATGTGGACATTTCTTAAACTTTACATTTGATAGGTGGCACTGTACTTCTACATTTGGTATATATAGTATATACATAGATAGTTGGCTTAAATACATAGACAGGTGAAAAATATAGAGCATTGCTCTGAACTGGACAACTATACATGGTTTGTAATTAAAGTTTTTTTGTTTGCAAATTTAGAATTGCAAGTACTGCATTTCACATTTTCCATCAAGGGATATTGAGGAGAAACAATCATAGAAACTATGGCAGTTGATGGGTACACTGGGGTTTTCTACAGATCATATTGCCTTCACAGGTATTTTTTATTGTTACACACCCACCCCTTCTCTGTATTACATATGCATGACCCCTATCTATATCTGTGTCTTCATTTTTGAAGTTGTGGCTCTTCCATTTATATTGAATTGCTCCTATTATTTGAGAAAATTTGTCTTCTTATTATGAAATCCTAAATAGGTCCTCCATATTCTATTGTGGAATGTGCTTTCTTTTTCAAAATGCTCATGACTTTTGTAGATCTGAGCGGTTTTCTTTCCTTTTGCAAATAATATGTCCCCTTGTGCTTGAAAAGAGGGCTTCAAAATCTTTTGTCAAATGTATCTAAATTTTGATTATTTTAGGATTTGGATTGGAATATGATATTTATATTTAAATTTTTTAGGTGCAAATATCAAATTCTTCATTCTTCATTTGGGGAGGTTGTTGAGATCTATGAGTAGGAATGTAAATCAATTTTTTGAGTTATGGCTATTGGTCTGATGTGTTGTTGATCGTGAATCTTCAGTGTCAAGCAATATAATAGCGTGTAGTGATGGAGAAGAGTTAGACGACCACTGAAGCATTTCTGGCCATTAGATTTCAATATTTTGTTTAGTAGCCTAGGTCCTCAATTCTCATAACTAGACTACCAATTATTTATGTAGTGTGGCTAACTATAGCTCTTCTCTTTTGTCAGCATAGCACATAGGATCTCATCTTTAGTGCTTCCTAATTGTCAAATGGTGCCGGTAAGTTGGGGAATTTAACACATTTGGCTTGTGTGTTAACCACTATGCACTTACAAAGTAATTTATTTTTTCCATATGTTGGGCCTTCAATTCACCATCAATTTGTATTGTTACAAACACACTTCTATGGCATAATAGTTTGCAATCATCGCTGATAATCTGATTGGTTCCAATTTTAGAGCTTCCAACTTATTGTCTATCATGTTTAAATGCACACCCATATTTCTTATATGTATAATAGTAGGTGTTGGAAGCATCAAGGTTCTGAGAGGGGGGTGAATCAGAACACTATTAAATTATCTCAAAATCTGATTTCAGTAAATTCAATTCACAATTTACAGTAGTGAAGAAATCAAATCATACTGAAATGTAAACATTCATTATAAATTGAATAATGCCAACTCACAGAAAGAAGAAACACCAATTTTGTGCCGAGTGGAAAACCCTCGAAAATCCTCACTAATTCATCATAGGGAGAAAAACTACTCCATGAACTTGTATCCTTTATTGAGTTCCAACTCTTTTACAATCAGCAGCTTCTACTACTCAGGGTGTTTAACCCTTTATCAATGCTTTGATTACAACCTCATATACATATACAAATGTGTATATGACATCTATACATGTACACAAGTTTATGATAAAACTTTCAACCTTTTCAGATCTCCTCAAATGTATATATGTCTTCTTTTATGCTTTATACACACATATCCATCCAAGGATTTACAAATGATCTCTATATATAGAGATGAAATTCAAAATGAACTATTACAAGTAAACCAAACTGAACCAGTTAGGGTTGTTAAGAAAACCCTCTTTGCTATTTGAGCAACCAATTGAAATTAGTTACCATTCCAATGTGATCTTTCCTTGTTAAACTGTCTTCCAATACTTTCTTTGTTTTGATAAAAAAAATACATATAATATTTTGGGTTTAATACCCAAAATATTCAATCTTCATGAAAAATGCCATTTTCTTTCTGAATAGAGATTTTTGAAACCTTCATTCTGTTCATGCATATTGTCTTAAGAATCTTCATCTTAGAACCTATTTTGATGAAGAAAATTCTTCATTACATAAAATTTGCTTTGATTTTCATTTTTCAGCAACTGCGTTCTTCATTTAGGGTTTACAGAATTTCGAGTTGAATCTTAGCCAGAACCTAACAACATTAAACAAAATCTTCTTTGCTCCCCTTTTAAAAATTCCTTTCGTAAGCTCTGATAAAATTATTTTTTCATGACTATGTGTTCTTCTTTATTCCTTTTAAATTCAAAAACATTTTAATCAAGCTGTCTGTTGAAGAAAACTTTTTCAAAAACCAAAACTATGATCTTCCATTTAAGGTTTCTTCCAAAACCCTACTATTTTCTTTTTGTTTAAAAATACTTGACTGTTTTATTTTCAAAATCTTTTTGACAAAAAAAAAATGAACTACACATAATTCTTTTAAGTTTCTATCACAAATAGAAAATGCCTCTTTCAAACTGACTATTCCTTTCAAGATTAATGAAAAAAACTTCATCTTTGTGTTGTCGAAAAATTGAAAAGAAAACTTTTATTCTACTTTTGACTCTGTGCTATCAAAGAACTGAAAACAAAACTTTTATTCTACTTTTGACTCTGTGCTGTCAAAGAACTGAAAATAAAACTTTTATTCTACTTTTGACTTGAAGAGGCTAGTTTTGAAGTTTAAACCAATGATCAAGACAAGAAAGATCTTTACCTTTGTTCATACCTAAATATTTTCAAACAAAAGTGACGTGAGCCACCATCACTTTCCTTTGTTCTCATTTTTCCATGGAAAAGACTTTGTTCTCATTTTTCTATGCAAACATAGATTTAAATTAGAAGGAGATAAAAAAATATGAAACCATGTTCTTTATAAACCCCATAAAAAATTGATGAGTCCAATAAGAACCTTAGCCATTGTAGATGATAGAAAGCCAGTAATGCATTTACGCTCTGCACAAAACCATATATATTACAGACCTCAAGCATTTTTCCATATTTGCATAAAAAAAGCTTTCTCAATGTTGTTTGCGATAACAAAGAAGACTATCAGGTAGAATGCCCACAACCTTAAGCAGTTTTTATTTTTGTTTGGAGTCCACCTTACAATTTTGATAGATGGCAAGATTTCTTTCAGCATGCAATCTTGTCTTTAATCATAGGTACCATCTGTGACTTTCAATTTATTATGCAAGTGTCATGTTATATTGGGACTTTTTAAAGTTGCCGCCAAACACATTACCATTTTAATGTATGTATTATGTACAAAGTCCCAAGCCATGCGTAACCAATTTATACCTTATTTTTACCACCACCTCTATTATGCATTTGCCACCTTTTTAATTACATATTTTGCCAACTTTCTGAATGTCATCGTGGTCAACAATCTGCCCCATTTTTGATGCAAAAATTTTCACCATCTCATATATACAAGGTGAAAAAACATAAAATCAACTTATATATACAAGATAATGAATAAAAATACAATATTGATTTACCATGAAATACCGATTATTAGACAAAATCTTAACCAACTAACCTGAATCAACCAAAAAACTGATAAAGTTGATAAATCATTCTGAGAAATCAAATTTGAAACCAATAAACGAATCTATGAAACCAAATCTCTGAAACCAATCTATGAAATGCTGATTACTCCCCCAAAATTTTTGCATAAAAAATTTGACCATCTACTTTTCATGAATTCTTTTTGTGAAAGGAGTAGAAACCTAACATAGAATAGTTATTAGGAAGACTTTTTATGCCAGTATTGATTGAGAGAAAACTCCCAATCGTGTTCCTAACTATGTAAACAGTTCTCTTGGTAGTGCCTTTGTAAAAATATCAGCCACATGTCCTTGAGTAGGCACATAAACCAATTTGAATTCATTATTTTGAACTTTATCTCTCAAGAAATGAAGTTTAATGGCTATGTGTTTTGAACGTGAGTGCATAACTGGGTTTTTTTTTAATTCAATGGTAATCATATTATCACACATTATTGAAATAGGTTTTGAAACCTGAATGACCAAATCAAATAACTAATAATCCATCCAAATTAATTGAGTATAGCATGTTGTAGCTACAACATATTCAGATTCACAAGTTGATAAATTTACACAATCCTATTTCTTACTATGCCAAGCAACCAAACACTCACCAAGAAAGAAAGTTGCACCAATAGTGCTCTTTTTATAATCAGATCATCCCCAATCTACATCAGTATAACCGGTGAGGATACCATAAACCATAATCAAGAGTGCCTTGAATATATTTTAGTATTCTATGCACTGCATTAAGATGCGATTGCTTCGGATCAAATTGAAATCTTGACACCATACATACAACTTGCATTATATCAGGTCTAGATACAGTTAGATATAGTAAGCTTCCAATCATAGATCTATAAATAGTCTGATTAACTAAAGGTGAATCATCATTCTCTATTAATTTACAACCAATTTCTATAGGAGTGCTAATAGGTTTGCATTCTAACATATTGAATTTCTTCAACATTTATTTGGCATATTTTGTTTGGGATAGAAATAATCCATGTTCTAGCTGTGAGACTTGCAAACCAAGAAAAAATGTGAGCACACCTAACATTGACATCTCAAATTTAGATTCCATGATTTTAGAGAAATCTTTTACTGAATCATCATTAGTAGATCCAAAAATGATGTCATCCACAGATTTCTACAGCCAAAATGTCATCATTTATAACTTTGATATACAAAGTGTCATCCGCCTTTCCACAAGAAAAACCATTTGACATTAAATGTTTATCCAACCTGGAGTACCAGGCCCTAGGAGCCTGTTTTAAGCCATACAAAGCCTTTTTCAGTCAGTAAACATAATCAGATTTGTTAGAGGATTCAAAACCTTCTGGCTGTTCCATATATACCTCCTCTTCAAGATACCCATTTTAGAAGGTAGTTTTAACATCCATCTAGTAAACAGTGAATCTTTTATAACTAGCATAAGCAAGAAAGATTCTAATTGATTCCATTCTTGTAACTATTGCAAAGGTTTCACCGAAGTCAATCCCTTCTTGTTGAGCATAGCCTTTATAGACAAATCTAGCTTTGTTTCTGTACACTTTACTTTCTTCATTCAGTTTATTACGGAATATCCACTTTCCACCTATGACATTTTTGTGACTAGGTATGGGAACAAGTTCCCAAGTCTTATTTTTCTCTACTTGATTTATTTCCTCCTGCATAGCATTTTTCCAATAGGAATCTAATAAGGCTTTAGCAACATTCTTTGGTTCAAAGTCAACTATTAAGAAGAAATGTTCAACAATATTTGCTTGTTATCCTATTTTGGCTTTTCTTCTAGTTAGAATTCCTTTCTCTACATCTCCAATAACTTGAGACTTAGGATGTCTTTTAGCTATTATTCTGGAAGAGGTTTTCATTTTTGAACCAACACTAGTTATTTTAGGACTTGAGCAATTTTTTGGTTCAGTTTCATGAACCAGTTCATTTTCATTAGTAAGTTCATGTTTATCATTTTCAATATGTTCATCATGTATAGTTTCTAATTTCTGAAAAGATGAATCTTCATGATCTTTTTGACCATTACAGCACATAGAATTTTCATCACATATGACATTTATAGCTTCTATAACTTTGTTCATCCTTTTATTATAACATTTATAGGCTTTGCTATGTGTGGAATACCCAAGAAAGATCCCTCCATCCGACCTTGTGTTAAAATTTTCTAAAGAATCATCGTTCTTTTTTATAAAACATTTGTAGCCAAAAATCTTAAAATTCTTGACATTTTTTATTTCTCCATTCCATAATTCATATGGAGTGTAGGCAGTTCTCGCTCTGATTTGTGCTCTATTAAGAATGTAAACAGTTGTATGAACAACTTTTTTCTAGAATTTATCAAGCAATTTTGCTTCATTCAGCATGGTTCTTGCCATTTCTTTTATAGTTATGTTCTTTCTTTCTACAACACCATTTTGTTATGGTGCCCTAGCAGTAGAGTATTGTCTCTTTATGCCATTTTTTTCACAATACTCAACAAATTCTTGAGAGGTGAATTCTCCTCCCCTATCTAATCTTAAACATTTTATTTTTAAATCAGTCTCTCTTTTTACCATCTTTGTGAAAATTTTGAAGTGTTCAAAAGCTTCTAATTTATGTTTCAAAAATGTTACCCAAACCATCCTTGAATAATCATCTATAAATAGCATAAAATATTTTTCACCATATAGTGAAGCTATTTTAGTTGGACCACACAAATCAGTGTGCACTAATTCAAGTGGTCTATTTGACAAGTATTCTTTTGTTTTAAAAGAAACTCTTGTTTGTTTGCATTTAACACACTCTTCACAAATATTTGCTGGTTTGGTAATTTGTTGTAGTCCTATAACCTTTTTATTCTTGGTAATTCTAGCAAGATTATTAAAGTTTAAATGTCCCAATTTTTTGTGCCATAGCCAATTTTCTTCTACTTGACTCTTTGGACAAGTATTAACTAATGAAGTTTCTTAGAAAATTGAATCTATTAGGTTATAGAGATTACTATTTGTTCTCAAGCCACTAGCAATGACTCTATCCTTTCCATTTTTTATATAACATCCTTTTGCATTAAAGGAAATGGAATACCCACTGTCACAAATCTGACTTACACTTAGCAAGTTATGTTTTAAACCTTCAACAAAGTACACATCATGAATTGGTGTGTCTTTATTCAAAATTATTGAGCCTTTTCTAGTAATGTAGGCTCCTGAGTTATCACCAAATCAAACAAACCCTCCATCAAAATTTTCTAGGGCTTTAAATTTGCTTTTGGATATAGTCATATGATGTGAACAACCGCTATCTAATACCCACATTGCAAGTTTTTGAGTAAATAGTGTTGTTTCAACAATTAAGGACTTTTCTGTTGCCTTTACTTGCTTCCATATTTGTTTTGGTCTCATATTCAATTTACATTGATTTGCATAATGACCATAATGAAAGTATTTAAAGCACCTAATTAACACTTTTCTTTTTCCTTGATTAATGCTATTTTCACAAAAGATAGCCTTGTGCGCAAAAATATTACAATTAAAATAATAACCATTGAAAAATAACCTCTTTTTTCTAGCTAGTGGATTCTTCAGATGAACTCTACAAGACTTTTAATTTTTTATCATTTTCCTCAAGCAAGAGTTTTTTATTTTATATAATTAAATTTGCTTCCTCTAACTCTTCTTGAAGTTTTTGATTTTCAATTTCTTGATTAGAAATCAACTTCTTTAGTCTTTTAAGTTCTTGCAAAGATTTCAGTAGTTCTTCTTCTAGATCTTCTTTTACATTTGAATCAAATGAGGATTCAGATTCATTAAATTTAGGTTTAGGGGTGTGGACTATTTTAGCCATGAATAGTCTTTCCCCTTCTTCATTAGCTTCATTGGATTCTTCATTTGAATCTTCTTTTGAAAGAAGAATTTTCTTCTTGTAATCCTTAAATGTTTTATTCTGATTCCAAGGCTTCTTTTTTGAAAACTTCTCAATTTTCTCATCACAATCTTCTAGTTTCACATTTGGACACTTTGTAGCAAAGTGTCCTAATTCACTACAACTGAAGCATTTAGGTTTGCCTTTATATTTCATTCTCATTCTTCTAACTAGCAATGCTTCTAAAGCATTTGTTAGATCTGAGTCACTCTCATCATGCTTTTCAGCCTTAAAAGTTGATTCTTTTGATGAGGAACTAGCTTGATGGCTAATCCTCATTTCATATGCAATTAATGTACCTTGAAGTTGATGTAGGGTCATTTTTGAGAAACTTTTCTTTTCTTCTAACGTAGATATTTTTGTTTCAAATTTAGGTAAAACTAACTTAATAACCTTTGAAACTACATCATGTTCTTCTATCTCTTCTCCTAGACCCTTTTTGGCATTTACAACTTCATCTACTCTTAAAATATATGCAACAATAGTTTCATCTTCATTCATTTTTAGATTTCCAAACTGTGTTTTAAGAGTAATTAGTTTAGACTCTTTTACTTTATTGTCACCTTGATATATTGTTTCAAGTTTAACCCATATATCATTGGCTGATTTTCATTAAATAACTTTGGCAAAGACATCTCTAGAGAGACCACAAAGAAGGGAATATCTTGCCTTCTTATCCAATTCAGATTTCTATTTTTCATTAGCATCAGTAGGGATTGTTGTTGGGACAATATATTTTGTTATTACAACATTCCACATCCTTACATCTAAGGAATGTATTAAGGTTTCCATCATAACTTTTCAGAAAACATAATCGTTTCCATCAAATAGCAAAGCCCTATTAAGAGAAGCTCATTTAGATTGTGCCATGATTTCTACTTAATATCCTTGGAACAATTGCAAAAAGGAATCCTATGCTCTGATACCACTTGTTGGAAGTATCAGGGTTTTGAGGGGGGGGGGTGTGAATCAGAACACTATTAAATTATCCCCAAATCTGATTTTAGTAAATTCAATTCACAATTTATAGCAGTGAAGAAATCAAATCATATTGAAATGTAAAAATTCATTATAAACAAAATAATACCAATTCATAGAAAGAAGAAACACCAATTTTGTACTGAGTGGAAAATCCTCCAAAATCCTCATAGTTTCATCATAGGGAGAAAAACCACTCCGTGAACTTGTATCCTTTATTGAGTTCCAACTCTTTTACAATTAGCAGCTTCTACTAAGGGTGTTTAACCCTTTATCAATGCTTTGATTACAACCTCATATACATATACAAATGTGTATATGACATTGTTGCTTGACTTTAAGTCACCCTTTTTTTTGGCAATATTGAGTCATATAGTCATCAAGTTAGTCTGGTGTCTAAGTCTAAGTCTTTATAGGTAGGTAATCTTTCCCAGGTTTCCCTTCATTTTCCATCTTGTTTTAAGCCAGGTGGGATGTTTTCAAGGTCTCATTAATTGGGTAGGTTGTAGCCCCCAATCTAGCAAAGATTATGATCTTTCAATTAATGATCTTTTCAGCAGAAGAATGGTTGGGGATTACGATTTTCAAGCATTCAGAAAGTTTACATATGGATAACACATTGAAAAAATTGGTTTTGGAAGTTTCAGATTTTATTCCTTGTGCATTCAGTTGTTGAAACCTTTCTTATACTAAATGAATGCATATGTGCCAACATGGCTTTCAGCAACAGAGTATAGACAATCACAGATTGAATCACATCTTAGATTGTTTATAGTTTTGAGCAAGGTCCAAACAATAGAACTTTGGAAAGAAGTCTTCTTATTAATACAAGACTATGGATGCAGTTCTCTAAAGGCTCTTTGATTGAAGTAATCACTTCAAGAAGGTATGTTAATGCTAGCAGTATTGTATCACTATAATCTTATGAAGGCAAAAAAATTTGGGATAGTTCCAAATCAAATTATGATTAGTCTCCTTTGAAGATAAGAAAGGATAAGGCTATGAATGTTTTTATCATAAAACTCTGCCTACATTATGTTGAATCTTACCAAGTCACAAAAGAATTAACTCTGATTATGAAGGAGCCGTGGCTTTTCAAGGTAAGCAACGGATGAACAATGATCATTAAAGAATTAAATTATTATTATTTGGTTATATGAATAGTCTTTGTTATATTTTGAGGCTTAGCAAGCATATTATGAGGATGTATTTATGGTGCACGACATGATTCTCGGGCCTATTCAATAGAACAGTGATAGACATGGTATGATTCCAAATTGTGAACAGAGAATGTATTGATTATGATAGAAATGAAAAAAGTCAGTCTTCAAGGAGTTCTTCTTTGTCGAAATGATCTAATATGATCAGGTAATAATCTTCAGATGCCTAACAACTCAAAACAAAAAGAGTTTCAGATGCAGAAGTGGCCATTAGAATGCACAACATAAAGAAAGATGCATGTTCGATAGTCAAATAAGGTCAATGTTTTCAACAAAATGAAGGTATGGACCGATTCTTTAGGACAAAACAAAGCCATTGGAAGAAATAACATGAGAAACAATGAAGAAATAGCAAAGATATGGCTCGACGAGTTTTCCAATTTGCGCTATGCCATTGCTTTTGTGCACCAATAGAGTCAGAAACCCGCCAACGATTTTTCAACATTATATGGCTTCTTTTCAAAAACTATCCACTTGGGTCTTCTTGAAATGCTTCGAAGAACGTTTCATATTTAGAGAGTTTGGCCTGAAATAATGTGTAAAGGGTCGAGGCAGAAATCTTGAAATCTAGTGCGCCATTGTCATTTTCACACTCGTTTCTCCAAAACCTGCCAGCTCGAATCTTGGGGATCTTGACTCGTTTTCAAAAACTAATGATTTGGGTTGTTTTCAAATCTTTCAAAGAACATTTTCGATTTTGGAAGCATGGCCTAAAGATGCTTCTATCATTCAGGGCAAAAAATCCAAAATCCAGTGCGCCGGAGGCATTTGCGCACTCAGTTTGTGAAATCTCATCGGTTTGTATCATGATGATTTCAAACTCTTTTTGAAAATTGATAATATGGGTCGTTCTCAAATGGCTCAAAGAATCTTTCTTGTGTTGAAAATATAGTGTGAAAATACTCCAAAGAGTTAGAGTGGGATTCCACATTTTTGATGCTTCAAAGGTGCACTGGTTACAATATTTGAAATTATAATGGTAGAAAAGGGGCTCGAGAGGCAACTTTAGTGTCTTGTTTGCTATACAAAAGCTGAAAGATGATCAGAATGTCAAGCATATGCAGACGTATGGCATGAATCTGCAAGAATAAGTTTGAGACTATTGATTTGGTTACACGGATACTTATTCCTGTAATAGTATTACAAAACCATAATCATTATAATCTCTTTGAACGAGGCCATAACTACAACATTAATATGCAAGCCATTGAGATAGAGGTTAAAAAAAAAAAAAGATGCTTCATACTGGACAAGAGGTGGTACTTGTTGGAGGTGCCCACAACTTACATCGACACGAGAAGTTATCAATTGTTGTCTCAAAAGCTCTTTGTGGTCACTCTATTCATGAGACAAAGTCATATGGGAGATTTGGGGGTTGTCGGTCTAATCACTGGTGCTACTGCTTTTGAGAGTGTTGAGGATTCTGATGAGGAGGATGATCTACTAGTAAGCCAAGAAGATCAACATTTTAATTATGACAACACTAATGGTGATATTGCAGATGAAGATATGACAAGATCTCAAGAACTCTGATATAGACTAGAACCACAACTCTGGAACAATCAATTATGATGAGATCACATAGCATTTTTGGGGATTTTTCTATGAATGCACCTGACCCTGTGGTTGTAGATATGTTAAGGCAAGAGCCAAAACAGGACACGCTAGTACGGCTAAAAGTCACTCCTATTGACACAGCGACTTTTGAGGAGGAGGAGGTATGTTGGATGATGCAAGAGTACCTTGATCTACGAGAGAAATATGTCTTTAGAGAAAATGTTGCTCCATGGGAAAAGGAGATCATAACAGATCCTTGTACACCTAAGAGAAATCCTAATCCATTTCATTATGAGCATGAGTCAACGAGTGAACATCATTTTGTAATAGAAGATGGCGTGGTACATGTTTATGCAAATAAAGATGCAAAGAAAGAACCTTTTCTAGTTGCTGATTCAACCACATTCTTCACTGATTTACATCGGATCCTTAGAAGCATAGCCTTAGGAAATGTTAGAACAATGTGTTATCATCGCTCACATCTTCTTGAAGCAGGTAGTTGGCTTTGATATGGTTGATGATGAAAGCAAGCCTAAAAGGTGACCAACGAAGCACATGTCGACACCTGCTCAATGGACAAATGCATTTAATCCTGCTTTTTCATATTATGCTTACTATTGTTATGAAAAATTGTACACGCTAAACAAGCTTCGCGAATCTAAAGGAAGGACAACAATTAGATTCTAGCCCCACTATGGCGAGGCTGATGATATTGATCACTTGGCTGCAACATTCCTGGTGACTCATAATATTGCCCATGGAAATAATCTTAGGAAGTCACCTAGTTTGCAGTATTTATATTATCCTACTCAGATTGGTTTAGCTATGTCTCCCTTGGGCAATAAATCACTTTTTCTGGATTACCATCGAAACCCTTTTCCAACGTTTATTTTTTTTTTTGCTTGAGGCCTCAATGTATCACTTTCAATAGATGACCCGCTACAAATTCATTTAACAAAAAAGCCTCTTGTAGAGGAATACAGTGTTGCAGCTCAGGTATAGAAGCTTAGTCCATGTGATCTTTGTGAAATAGCTCGTAATTTTGTCTACCAGTCTGGATTCTCTCATGCTTGCAAGTCCCATTGGGTTGGAAGCTCATATTTTATAAGAAGGCCCGAAGCATAGATATATGTCAAGGAAAGGATACGATGCCTCCATTTGTCCATACATTTGCAGAGTTATGATAAAAGATTCTTGAAGACAAACCGAAGGTGTTGGAGGATTCTAGTGACATGTGCCACTAAGTTAATCTCCAAATAGCAGGACAAGGCCGTAAGAGAAAATTGTTCTATTAAGAAAGGAAATGAGTTTCTGTTTCCATCAAAATGAAAAGGCCATGTGTCATGAAATAGAGAGGATTTTATTTTTCTTAAGGCGTTTACAAAACTGAAAAGTCAGGACCATTTTGAGATTTAGTTTTATGAAACTGAAAAGTCATCATAAGGAGAAGCTGAACAAGCATCTTGAGGAAGCCTATTTATGGTAAATCTTTTTCTTAGAGAGGGGTCAGAAAATTGTTGGTATGAAGGGAGATTGCATAGAAAATCACGCTAGGTATCAATTCTTTATTGTCCAGGGGTTCTTCTTTTCATGCATATAGTCAGAGTGCTAGAGTAGAGGAAAGAGCATTTTTTTTCATTGCATATAGGGAAGGGAAGAGTTAATATTCTAGAGCCAATAAAGAGGATTTTATGTCAATGGTTTTCTGTTCCATTCAATTAGTCGTTGCTTCTATGTGTCTTTCTTTTTTTGAATTACAGAAGGAGAGAAAATATGTTTTATTCTTTTGTCATGAGGATATGAATTAACCACAGTAAGAAGTGCTTTGGGGTATTTAGAGAAAGATTCATTGGAAGTCTTTAATCGTCTCATTTATTTTTCTATTAGCGTTTGCTATAGGTTAATTAAATGCTGAGTATATGGATTTATAAGAATTGTGAGTTATATTGCTTGGTTTATAGATTAGAAAGTTTTTCTTGCCTGGATTAAGTCTCATATAGGCTTAATTTAGTTCTCCTCTTCTGCTCTCGA
Source organism: Cupressus sempervirens (assembly GCA_028749045.1). Lineage (NCBI taxonomy): Eukaryota > Viridiplantae > Streptophyta > Pinopsida > Cupressales > Cupressaceae > Cupressus > Cupressus sempervirens. Next base: position 226,512,555 of record CM053787.1, on the reverse strand, counting down.
GTTAAGAGCATACCTCGTGTTAGTTTAGGAGAGAAACATAATTCCTTGAAAATTATTCACATAGGGAGCTGTACCTTAATTCAGAGGGAAACAAGTTATTCTTAGAAATAGTTTCCCAACTGTTGTGTAAGGTTGTTCTTCATTACGAATTGGGGAAATTAAAAGGAGAATAAGAAGAAGAACAATCTATTTACCAACAGACATCTATACATGTACACAAGTTTATAATAAAACTTTGAACATTTTTAGATCTCCTCAAATGTATATATGTCTTCTTTTATGCTTTATACACACATATCCGTTTGAGAATTTACAAATGATCTCTATATATAGAGATGAAATTCGAAATGAAATGTTACAAGTAAACCAAATTGAACCAATTAGGGTTGTTAAGAAAACCCTCTTTGTTGTTTGAGAAACCAACTAAAATTGGTTACCATTCTAATGTGATCTTTCCTTATTAAACTATCTTTCAATACTTTCTTTGTTTTGATAAAAACAATACATATAATATTTCGGGTTTAATACCCAAAATATTCAGTCTTCATGAAAAATGCCATTTTCTTTCTGAATAGAGATTTTCAAAACCTTCATTTTGTTCATGCATGTTGTCTTAAGAATCTTCATTTTAGAACCTATTTTGATGAAGAAAATTCTTCATACAGTTACATAAAATTTGCTTTGATTTTCATTTTTAACCAACTGCCTTCTTCATTCAGGGTTTACAAAATTTCTATTTGAATCTTAGCAAGGACCCAATAGCATTAAACAAAAACTTCTTTTCTCCCCTTTTAAAAACTCCTTTCATAACCTCTGATAAAATTATTTTTTCATGACTATGCATTCTTCTTTATTCCTTTTTAATTCAAAAACATTTTAATCAAGCTGTCTGTTGAAGAAAGCTTTTTCAAAGAACAAAATTGTGATCTTCCATTTAAGGTTTCTTCCAAAACCCTACTATTTTCTTTTTCTTTTTTTAAATGCTTGACTGTTTTATTTTCAAAATCTTTTTGACAAAAAAAAAAAGAACTACACATAGTTCTTTTAAGATTCTATCCCAAATACTGTAAAATGCCTTTTTCAAACTAACTATTCCTTTCAAGATTAATGAAAAAAAACTTCATCTTTGTGCTATCGAAAAACTAAAAAGAAAATTTTTATTCTACTTTCGGCTCTATGTTCTCGAAGAACTAAAAAGAAAACTTTTATTCTACTTTCGACTTGAAGATACTAGTTTTGAGGTTTAAACCAATGATCAAGACAAGTAAGATCTTTACCTTGGTTCATACCTGAATATTTTCAAACAAAAATGATGTGAGCCGACATCACTTTCCTTTGTTCTCATTTTTCTATGAAAACATACATTTAAATTAGAAGGAGATAAAAAATATGAAACTATGTTTTTTATAAACCCCATAAAAAATTGATGAGTATAGTGAAAACCTTAGCCATTATAGATGATTGAAAGCTAGTAATGTGTACATGCTTCGCATAAAACTATATATATTATAGACCTCAAGAATTTTTCTATATTTGCATTAAAAAAACTTTCTCAATGTTGTTTACGATAACAAAGAAGACTGTTAGATAGAATGCCCACAACCTTAAGCAATTTTTTATTTTTCTTTGGGGTCCGCCATACAATTTTGATAGATGGCAAGATTTCTTTCAACATTTAGTCCTATCTTTAATCACAACATACCATCTGTGACTTTCAATTTATTATGCAAGTGTCATGTTGTATTGTGACTTTTTAATGTTTCTGCCAAACACATTACCTTTTTAATGTATGTATTATGTATAAAGTCCCAAGCCATGTGTAACCAGTTTATACCTTGTTTTTGCCACCTTCTCAATTATGTACATAAACCCCATTTTAAGGGATGAGTAGCAGTTGTAAATATATAATCTAAGGAAAGTAATTCACTATAGATACTAGGAAAATATTTCTCTCCATTAAGTAAAATAATTAATAATGCCACCATGCTGCATCACTTGTGGCCACCGCCTATAGTCACTAAATAGAAATTAAAAATAAGTTCAACATTTATTCAACCATGATAGGATAAAAAATATAATCAAGAGTGTAAATTGGATGGTGAGTACGAGCGGTGGTGGGGGAGGCTCTAAAAATTTGAATTCTGAAAAGGGTGGGATACCTCTAGTTTGTTGCGATTAGATCTGTAGACTGGAGCACGGGTCGCAGAAGGAGGATGAACAGGGTTTGTGTATAGGGGATCCATTGAAAAGTGTTGATGGGGACCCAGATGCTCCTCCCAAGGAAGTGGACAATATTCCTTTGAGTCCCAAAGGTGGTCAGCCAACTAAATGGTCCTCCCTTTTTGGAATCAAGCCCTTAGGTAAGCCTTCTTTGGTACCTATTAAGATTCTTCCAAAAGTGGAGAAAGGTTCTTATGCCATTGCCATCCTGGAGGAAATCATGGATCATAGCATTTGATCCATGGCTTCTACCTTGATTGGAAAATTTTGGGGGCCTAGGCTGAATATTGATGTTGTGAGGAATTTTATTAAGAAGAAATGGGCTCTTAAAGGTCAGGTCTTGGTCATGGCCATGATCAAGGGTATTTTTGTCTTTTGAGTTCACCTGCATGGAAGATCTTTCTTTCATTCTTAGTGAAGGTCAATTGGCTATTGGTCACTCCAATTTGGTCCTCCAAAAGTGGTCTTCCAAGCTGAATCTAAATGACTCTTATTTTGTTCAAGCCCCTATTTGGATTAGATTGCCTGAATTTCCTTTAGAATACTAGAAAAAATATGTGTTTGTGGGGCTAGCAAAGTCTTTTGGAGAACTTCTATCCATTGATCCTATCACTGCCTCCAAAAGATGCCTCAACTATGCACACATTTGTATAGGGGTTAGAGAAGGAACAGGCATGCCAGAAACCATGTGTTTCCACTCAAAACTTGGGGTGCATGCTCAAAAATTGATCTATGAAACTATGTCTTTTGTCTGCTTCCTTTGTTTGAAGGCTGGCTATAAAGCTAATCAATTCCCAAAGGCTATGAAGTAGAATAGTAAGAAAAGTTAGGATCCTACTAACTTGGTCAAAACAAAGTAGAACTCCAAATCCACTGGAACCTCTATTAAGGGAAGGAAGAAATTGATCTGGAGACACAAATCTGTTAACAAGCCTGAGAACAAGGATGACAAGGATGCTAAGAGTAACTTGGCTAGACAAGAAGGAGTCCAAGGCAATAAGAGTGGTAACTGCCCTTCCCACCCTATCTCATATTCTTAGGTTAGTCTCCATGTTAATGCTCCTAATGAGCCTTTGAAGGATGGCCTAATTGTTGTGGCCATAGCTGTGGTAGAAGATAATGTGAAACCTGAGATGGAGCACATTGCTAGAAGGCAAGAGATCCCCCATATGGAGATTCCAAGGACTTCTAACCTAGATCCCCCAAAGGTTAGTAAAGCACCTAATCAGGTGGGAAGTATTGGGACTTTGATGAACAGGGTTGTATCCAAAGACCTAGGGACTAAGATCATAGAGTTTATAAAAAAACTCTTCCCTAGAGAAGATATCCCAATAGGAGGAGTGGATTGATAGTTTTTCTCAAGATAGTAACAATGACTGGAATTTGGTTAAGAAAAAGAAGAAAAATTGTGAACATCATCCTCTTTCACCAGCGATAACCAGAAGTAGCATTAAGGCTGATGTTGGGATTTCAATTAAATCTCTAGGAAGGAAAAAAATGAATCAGTTACTGCAAGAAGAGGCCTAAAGGAACTTCTCAAATGGGAGCTAGAGAACCATCAAGGAATACTTGGTTAAGAAATGAAGGTCATCTCTTGGAATATAAGGAGCCTAAATGAGGCTCACAAATAGGAGTTAGTAAGAAATATGCTTAGAGACCAAAGACCTAACTTTTTACTAATTCAAGAAACCAAAATGAGAAAAGAAGTGGTAGGCAAGATTTCTTTCAACAAAAACATGAGTTGTGAGGCCACAAACATACAAGGAGCTACAGGTGGGGTGTTGATCCTCTACAACAGCAAGGCTTATCAGGTTTCCACTATCTATAATGGCAGTAATGCCCTCCTATGTAAGATGTCCCACATACATAGTAATGAATCCTAGTTTATTTTAAACCTTTACTCTCCGAATTCAAAAAGGGAGAGAAAGGCTTTCTAGGCTAAGCTCATAGAGGTTATCAACTCCAACAACATAGATAAAGGAATTATAATGTGGGATTTCAACTTTCCCCTAACTAATAATGACAAAAGCTGAGGGATTGCCCTAGATTAGGAGAGTAAGTTAGACTTTTCAAACTTCATCAACAATTTAGCCTTAATGGATGTTGATCTAACGGGGGGAAGATTCACTTGGTCTAACAGGAGAGTTGGGAGGGATTGTATTAAGGTCCATCTAGATAGAGCCCTTATTTACCCAGTTTGGCTGCAAACTCACTCTTGCAGGCTTTCTCTTCTCCCTAGATTGAGATTGGATCACTCCCCCATCTCTCTCTCAGTTTGTCCCCTTTCTTTCAAAAGGTCCTTCCATTTTTGTTTCAAGAAAATATGGATTTCTCATTTGACACTGGAAGCCAAGATTTCTTCATGGTAGAACATCAAGGTGGAGGGTACTACAACATTCAGGGTAGCGAAAAAATTGAATAATGTGAAAAGAAACATTAAGATATGGAACAAAACAAACTTTAGCCACATTTTCTAGGAAAAGGATGAGAGTACTGATCAACTTCACACAATCCATGAAGTGATATAGGAAGATGGATATAACGATCAAATTTTTTTGGAGGATAGGACTATTCTCTTTGACCTTCATAACCTCATTACTAGGGAAGAACATTTCTAGAAGCAGAGATCAAGAGTAAATTGGCTTAAAGAAGGAGATTGGAACACCATGTTTTTCCACTTAACCAGCTTAACATATAGGGTTGTTAACATGATTTCCAATATCAAGAAATTATAGGCTTTGTTATCTAAGGACAATGAGATAGCGGATGAAGAAGTGCAATTTATTTCTACCCTTCTTTCTAAGGATCACACTCTCTCGAGGCTCAATCAGGAGGATATTCTATCTGCCATTCCTACTATTCTGCAAGCCCACCATAACTCTATGTTGAAAGCTATTCCTACCTCAGAGGAAAATTTTCAAGCTATCACTTCTCTATTGGGTGACAAGGCCCCTGGCCCAGATGGTTTCTCAACTTTTTTCTTCCAAGTCTACTGGGAAGTGGTCAAAGGGGACATTGTGAAGGCTATGCAAGAATTTTTCATGGCCAAAAACCTTCTGAAAGAACTCAATGCTACTTTTTTGGTCCTCATTCTGAAATCCCCAGGGGTAGATTCAATGGACAAGTTTAGGCCCATTATCCTTTGTAACTCCTTCTACAAAATCATTTCCAATTTTCTAACTTCTAGGCTTCTTAGAGTTCTTCACCTGATTATCTCCCCTTAGAAAACTGGCTTTTTTCCAGGGAGACAAATTTTAGATTCTACTATTACGGTACACAAGGTGATTCACTCTCTTGAAGCTAGGAAGAGGGAAGGTTTCTTGCTCAAGTTTGATATGTCCAAAGCTTATGATAGGGTGGATTGGAATTTCTTGTTAGTAGTCCTCCAAGCTTTTAGTTTTGACTCCTAGGTTTGTAAACTCATCTCTCAACTCATTTCTTCCTCTTCCTTATCTGTTCTAATTAATGGCTTCCCTTCAGATTTCTTTTTCCCTTCAAGAGGGTTGAGACAGGGTGATCCTCTATCCCCTGTTCTCTTCATTATTTTGGCTAACTATCTAGGAAGACTTATTTTAAGAAAAAGACAAGACTAGACCTTGCAAGGTCTCAAGCCTTTGTCTGGTCATCTTTCCTTCACCCACCAGCAATTTTTGGATGATATTATTCTGGGGAGTGAGGCCATGATCCAAGAGGCTAGAGCATTCAAGGGCTTGCTCAATACTTATACTAAGGGATCTAGCCAGGCTATCAACTAGGACAAGAGTTATGTTTACTTCATCAACACACCACTGGAGAGACAAAGGAAAATTGATTGTATATTAGGAAGTGGTATTGGCACCCTTCTTGCAAGTTATTTTTGCATGCCTCTAAGTTCCAAACCCCTAGAACCTTTTTGGAATAACATCATAGATAGATTCAACAAGAAACTTGCAGGCTAAAAAGGTGCATCTCTTAGCCAGGCAGGAAAATGCACTTTGGTGAAATCTATTTTCCAAAACCTCCCCACTTATGCCTTAAGCCTCTTTGGGATCTCAGCAAAGAAAGCTGATAGAATGGAGAAGATTCAGAGGGATTTTCTCTAGATAGGGGTTGAAGAGCATAAAAGATATCATTTAGTTTCTTGGGACCATGTTTTCCTTCCCAAATGTTATGGAGACCTTGGTATTAGAGAAATCAAACATCTCAACAATGACCTTCTAGCCAAACAAATTTGGCACATCTTTTAGAGTATAGGAGAATGGAAGGAAATAAGACTGAAAAGTATTTTGAGAAGGTAGTCACTAAACCTTTTGCTTCATGAGGTTGATATCCCTCAAAGATCTTACATATGGAATGGGGTCCTAAAGGCTATGACTTTGGCTAAGTCCAAGGTGAAATGGAAAGTTGGCAAAGGTGAGAAGATCTTGTTTTGGTAAGAGGATTGGACTAGCCAAGGACCTCTTATTGACCACGCTAATTATGGTAGATGGGTAGAGCAATGCATAAGAAGATATGGTCTAAAATCTAGTGATTACAAAATAGGTAATGGATGATAGGACTTGTCTTTGATATCTTCAAATCTTAATCCCCTAATGATTACTCTGAATGCTATTCCAATAAATAATGAGGAGGATGAAGCCATTTGAGGAGGTAACTTGAATGGTCATTACTCTACCACCTTTGGATACTTTTCTTTGTGGGATAGAATGGAGAAAGCCATCTGGGAAAAAGCATGGATCTCTGGTCTTACCCCTAAAATAAATATATTTTTCTAGCTTCTGCTCCAAGACAAGATCCTTACTCTGGACAATCTTGCTAAGCATGGTCAGATTATCCCCAACTAATGTAGTTTATGCAAGTAGGCTTTGGAAATGGTCAATCATTTATTTATCCACTATCTCTATTCCTCTAATGTTTGGAACCTCCTTACTGGGAACTTTGGGATCAACTAGTGTCCTCTGGCCAACATTCAAGATTTCTTCAACCAATGGAGGAGCTCACATAATGGCTTAATCTCTCATTTAATTGGCTGCTTGTCCCTTTTGCATTTCTGTTGGGGCATTTGGAAAGAGTGGAATAATCAAATCTTTAGAGACAGGGAAGCCCTTGAGTTTGTCATTGCCTAGAAAATTAAACATCTACAGAAGGAGAACGTCACCACCAACAAGGATAGTAACATTGAGGAAGGAGGGAATAGTAGACAGAGGAAAATGGAAAGGGATAGGAAAAGACTGGAGGCCAAGTGGTATTTTCCCCCTAAAAATTGGTTCAAGGCCAATTTTAATGGGGTTGCTAAAGTGAACCTAGGACCTATGGATAGTGGAGGCATCATCAAGAATAGCCATGGGGGAGAAGTTGTGGCCTTTTCCTACCCACTCAGACATCAGATGAATCATTCGACTGAAGCCAGTGTTGCTAGTCACATTGTCAAGCTGGCCGTGGCTTTTGGGATTGAGAACTAATGGCTAGAGGGGGACTCATTAAACATCATCAATCGTCTCAATGGTCATGCTAAGCCCTCATGGACCATTGTGAATATAATAGAGGAATTATAGTTTGACATAAGCAAGTTCAACAAGACCTATATCAGTCACATGTACAGGGAGGCTAATTCAGCTGCTGACTAGTTTTCCAATGAAGTGGTCATCAATACTGTAGAGAGGATGTGGTACATCGGTGACATCTTTCTAGCGGCAATAAATAATTTCCTATTGCAAGATCACATTCAAGGAAGTAACAGAAAATATCCAAAATAAATGATTGAAAGATTTGCAAGATTTCAGGTAGGAGGGGGAGTTATTAAAAATCATACGAAACTCTTTTATCATAATAGCATGTATGTACAACATGTTTTATGGGTTATTTTGAAATCTACCATTAATACTAGTATTTTCAAAAACATTTTAGAAATTCTTAATTTGAAGAAGGCTGAGGTCTAGAAGAAATCTGTGAGTAGGAGGGGGCTTTCAATTGCAGACAAAACCATGCTGGGAGAGAGAAATAGGAGGGAGCTATCAGGAGAGGTGGGGAACTAAAAGGAGAAACTGAAGGCTTGGTACAAACTAGAAAAGGGTAGGATTTCTCAATTCTTGGAGAAGCTCCATGGTTTTGATGCAGGGATAACCAAGGTTATGGTGGATTCCTGTAAAAATTGGAGAGTCAAAATTGATGGGGTCTCCCACGAAGTCAATGCAAAATTGATAGTCTGGGTTGCTAAAATTCCCTTGGAAGGCACAAATTTTTTCATAGATAAGAAAATGTCAACAAAAACCATCAAAGTTTTTGCAAAGGATGAAAAGGAGCTGAATAAGTTCATCAAGGTGGAGGTGTACTATGATATGGAGTCAATCAAAAAGCTATAGAGGTATGTTCTTAGGATCATCATTGAGTATATTTCCTTGGACCCCAAATTAGACAAGATAAGAACACATCATTTTGTCTTGCTTAATCACTTTAAGCATATTTAATCAAAATTTATTTTCCTTTCTATCCTTTTACCTCCATGAGCAAGGGTATAGAGGATTTTAAGAGAAAAGCTACTGCTAATCCAGCCCTTCATGAGGGATTATTCCTTTTTGGTTATGAGTATCTAAAGGCTCAAACAAGGGGAAAATCCCTTGGTGATGTTGGGTGTGCATCTGAGGAACCTAGGAGCTCAAACTTTGAGGAAGTGTAGAGCATAAAATCAGAGGAAGAGGAGTCCAAATCCAAAGAAGAAAGGAAACCCTCTACATACATCCCTTGCAGAAAGAGCCCAAGAGGTTTACCCCTCATTCCCCCTAAGCTTGAGCCTCAAGAGGTGGAGGAGGATAGTGAGTATGAAGAGGACACTAATTTGGAGGAAAAGGAGAAGGAAGAGGGTGATGAGAAGGAGGAGGAGAAGGGGAGGGATAGTGAAAAGGAGGAGGAGGATTCTGCTGATTTGTCAGGGAATCCTAAGAAAAGGAAAGATGAAGAGGCCTTTGACACAAAAGACCAGATTCCTGAGATTCCTAGCCCTAACCCCACTTCTTCCCCAACTGTAGACATTTTTGGAAAAGAGAGTAGGGAGGTGGTAACAAAAAATAGGAGGAGGTCTTGGAGGAATTTTAATTCAAATAAAGCCAAATTGGGGATTGTCAGGGAGCCTTTGAATATTCAAGTGATGGAGGATATTGATAGCAAAACCCATTATGAGGATCTCATTGATCCTGATCTAGTTGTGATTTCAGACAATGCTAGGGAAACTGGGCTTAACCTTTGGAACAATGCTAGGAACAACATGATAGAAAATTTTTGGTCTATTAAGTGGTTGTTCCATGAAATTAAAGAACTCAAGGGGAGAAAAAGCCAGGAAGGTGACCAAAATAGAGGCAACGACCACGAGAACACTAAAGAGGACAAAAGCCAGGATGGAAGCCAACTGCATATCTATGTCTAGGATCACAGGGCTGACTAGGAGCAAAGAATCACAAAGGTTGAAAAAAGAGTCCAAAGGATGGAGTTCTTCCACCACAACCTAGTGAATCAGGGGATCGCCACCTTGAATACCTTGAATGAAAATATTTACAAACTATTGATTAGCGCTAGATTTGGTGGGGAAATTCTAGAGAAGGCCAGCTTGGACAATGGGCAAGCTAAGGACTATCTAAAAAAGACCAGGGACTAGGTGGATGCTTAGAACTAGGACCAGGTGGATGCTCAGTGATGCAGAGCCACACCTTGGAAAACTTAGGAGGAATTAGTCACTCAACTAAGTTCCTTCAAGGGGCAACTACAACCTCTAGGATCACACACTAAAATCAGATTCAAAATAAAACTTTGAAAATAAATTGCCCAAAATTTCTTCTTTTGAACCGGATCAAAACTCTTCGATCCCTCTAGTGAAGATGGGCATAATTAGGCCTATAATAACATATCCAAAGCTCATGAAAATCCAACGGTGCATTTGGGAAATGTTACCCATGCATTGAGATTAATTTTCTGCAAACATACTGAATTCGACCCAAAACTAAAACTTTTTAAATCTTCTACAAACTATCAACTTGTTTCTAGTGAGAAGATAAGAAAAATCCGTTCAAAACTTAGACCATTGAAAACTTGCACAAAGACAAAATGAAAAAAACATTCCATATCTCTCCAAATTCAATTCGTGTCTTACATAGCCGACTGGCTCTCCCTTAAAACTAACTTTCTTTTTCCTATTAAAGGATGTGAAACATTTTCTTCTTATTTTAGAAAAGAAGAATGTCTTCTATCCAAAAAAAGGATAAGAATCTGAAACATTTTTTCTACCAATATTAGACAGTCATTTTCTAAGTCAGGAATATTCCAAAAATTGCCTACTACCTATTATTGGATTCTAAAAATCATTAAACACTCCACCTATGAACTAAAAAAAAACTATTCTAATTGAAGATCCACACACCTGGTCCTAGGTGGCTATATCTGGAGAGCTTATCAAACTGCTACTCTGGGTATGCCACCACATGTAGGACATTATTACAAACTTCAAAAACTAAAAGCATTTAAAACATAACATTAAATTCCCTATTACATTTTCAACAATGTTGCCTCCTATAGCATTTCTCTTCTCTGGCACTGTAGCATACTCCCTTGTAGAATGAATCTCAAGTCCTGTTGAGATGATGTGTTGTAGAAATGAATCTCATTCTTCTTTTGAAATTTCCAATTTCTTTGAACTAGGATGAGCATATCTACAAGAAAAACAAAAATAATATCCAACTTCTCCACCTTGAAGCTTTGATTCATTAATGCTGTAAATGTCACAGAAAATTCTCTAGCATGATTCACTATACATGAAATCTGCATCCCTGCATAAACATTATTAGAAGAAAACATATCATCAGTATTAAGATTATTTGAGTTCTCTTGTTGAATATGAGCTTCCTTATACACCATGTAATGTGCATCATATCTATCTTCATCAATAGTAACCATAAACTTATCTGCTTCTTGACTATCAACCAGTTTCACATCTTGAATCTTAAGAATCATATTTATCTCTTCTTCCTTTATTAAACATTTATCATCATCTTGATCTTCTGTAGTAATCTCACTTTAAAATATCTCTTTCCTATTACAACTTTGCTCAAGAACAATAATAGTATTGCACTCTTTCCTTTCTTCTTCGAGCTGAGTTTTCGTACTACCGCCATGCCTTTTCCATTCTCCTACAATGGCTGCAAATTTTTCCCATAAATCAGATTCTTCTTTAGAACTTGTTGTTACACATTCCTTAGCTTCATCTTCATGCCATTCCTCTTGACATTTTTCTTCATTATGCATATTTAAGGCTTCATCAGTTGCCTCCAAAATCTTTTCCATAGGAGTACCTTCCAACATTGTACTCTTCTCTATTTTCAAAGGACACATTATTGTTCCAACCATAACTTTATCACACTCAAATCCCATAGGGCTTTCCTCTTTATTCTTTTCATCAACATTTACTTGCTGCACTCCTTCTTTCTGCATTTTATTTTCTCTCAACTTAGCTTCATTCTCTTCACGTTTCCTTCTCAAACTTTTTATTTCCTCTTCTATCTTGCTTACCTCTTCTTTTTGTTTTCTCTTTTCTTCTTCCTCTCTTTTCTTCTTTTCTATCACTTCCACCTTCAAGTTTGAAGACTCCATCTCTGAATTTTCTTCCTCAGTCTAATTTTCAGCATCATTCTGTAATTTGTCTTTGAGTACCGAAACCGGTGCAAAGAGTGGGCTCTTCTTTCCTTTCACCTCTCTCAAGAATTCTTTCTTACCCATCACCATAACTTTGGCTTCTGCGGTTTTTGATTCTTCTTGACATGGCTCAACTAAAGGTATCAATTCAATGACCTTTCCATTCTTTGTAATGATATACGTATTCTTTACTCCATCATGATGTGCCTTGAGATCATATTGCCAGGGTCTGCCGAAAAGTAAATGACATGCATCCATATTAAATATATCAAACAATAATCTATCTTTATAGGCTCCAATCTAAAATTCCACCCAAGCTTGCTCTTCCACTATAGTATGCTGCCCTTTATTTAACCAAGATATTTTTGAAGGATACGGGTGTTGTATTCTTGGTAGCTTTAACTTTTCCCCCAGATTTACAGGTAGTTCTGAAAATGGACTTCCTTTGTGGTGGTTCTTCTTTGACAAGCATTTTCAATAGTGTTCTTCTCATCATAAGTGCTTCCCCCTTTTTTGGATAACCATAACTGTCTAAATCTTCTTGTAAATCTGCTTCTTGTGCCAGGTGTATTCTCCTTTCACCATGAGTACTAGAGCTTGCTTTTGCTGGACATTTGTGTGCCATATGACCTTCCTGATTAAAGTTGTAGCATCTTATTGCTCCATTTTTCCTTCCTGGTGATCTTCCTCTGAAATTTGGCCTTCTACCTATGAAACTTTCTCTAAAATTATCAAACTTATTATCTTCATTATGCATCTCCGTTTGTGGCTGAAAATTTGGACTCCTTCTGCTAAATGTACCTCTTCCTCTGAATGGTTTTCTTTCTCTACCTCTATTATTATTTTCTTGTCTCCTTTTTATTTTCTCTTCCACCTTTAAAGCCAACTGATAGCACTTAGCTACGGTGTTAGGACTCAACAACTGCAACTCTTCTTGTATGTTCATCCTCAAACCATTTAGGTATCTTGCTACCTTGATACTCTCGAGTTCTGCAAATTTTGACCTTAGACTTAACTTCTGAAATTCTTCTGTATAAGTATAGACATCCATAACCCTTTGTTTGAGATTCTGTCTTTTCTGATGCAACTGTACCTCATTGTCTTCAGGGAGATACGTCTCTCTTATCATTGACACCATCTTCTTCCATGAACAAATCTTCCTTTTATCCTCTTTTACCCTTTCTTCTTGCACAAAATTCCACCATGTAAGGGCTACTCCCTTCATTCTGGACTTAGCCAATTTAACTTGCTGTGATTCTGAAACTTTTTCACATTCAAAATGATTCTCTAAGGCTTCAATCCATTCCAACACTAATTCAGCGTCCATCTTTCCTATAAACATAGGTAACTCTATGGGTTTTCCTCCCAAAGCCTTTAAAGCTTTAAAAAATGGCTTCTCATTCTAAGATATTCTATCTTCTTCACTGTTGGCTACGTCTTCCTCTTCTTCCATTTCTTCTTTCATTTCTTTCTTCTTAACTATATTCTGCATATATTCTAAGTTACTAGCTAGTTCTGCCACTATCCCCTTCAACTCCCTATTCTCTTTCTGGATAAGTTCTTCTTGCTCCTAAATTTTCTTCACTAACTCTGCATTGGTCACCATCTTGCTTGACCCTATTGAGGAACTTGATCAGGGGCGTTCAACATATAACTTCACAATCTGCAACTCTCAAGCTCTGATACCAAAAATGATGCAGAGCCACACCTTGGACAACTCAGGAGGAATTAGTCACTCAACTGAGGTGCTTCAAGGGGCAACTAAAACCTCCAGGATCACACACTAAAATTAGATTCAAAACAAAACTTTGAAAATAAATCCCCCAAAATTTCTTATTTTGAACCAGATCAAAACTCTTCGATCCCTCTGGTGAAGATGGGCATAATTAGGCCTATAATAACATATCCAAAGCTCATGAAAATCCAACAGTGCATTTGGGAAATATTACCCACGCACTGAGATTAATTTTTTGCAAACATACCAAATTCGACCCAAAACTAAAACTTTTTTAATCTTTTGCAAACTATCAACTTGTTTCCAGTGAGAAGATAAGAAAAATCCATTCAAAACTCAAACCATAAAAAACTTGCACAAAGACAAAATGAAAAAAAACATTCCATATCTCTCCAAATTCGATTCGTGTCTTACATAGCCAACTGGCTCTCCCTTAAAACTGACTTTCTTTTTCCTATTAAAGGATGTGAAACATTTTCTTCTTATTTTAGAAAAGAAGAACGTCTTCTATCCAAAAAAGGGATAAGAATCTGAAACTTTTTTTCTACCAATATTAGATAGTTGTTTTCTAAGTCAGGAATATTCCAAAAACTTCCTACTACCTATTATTGGATTCTAAAAATCATTAAACACTCCACCTACGAACTAAAAAAAAAACTATTCTAATTTAAGATCCACACACCTGGTCCTAGGTGGCTATATCTGGAGATCTTATCAAACTTCTACTCTAGGTATGCCACCACATGTAGGACGTTATTAAAAACTTCAAAAACTAAAAGAATTTAAAACATAACATTAAATTCCCAATTACATTTTCAACAATGTTGCCTCCTATAGCATTTCTCTTCTCTGCCACTGCAGCACACAGAACCAAGACCAAGAGGATGTGGACAACAAGAAGACTATTGAAGTTGCAAATTCCCTATCGATTCTTGATAAAGAGAATTGATAGTTAGGTTGCTGTTCTTTCTTTGTGTTCCTGGTTGTTTTTTGATCTAGTTTTACTACTTTTTTTGTTCCTAGTTGCAGGCTGGTTTTATAGTTGGCTTTTGTTATACTATTTCATTTACACTAGACTCTACTGAATACTTCTATTTTTGATATGATGTAATACTTTTAGGTTTCAGGATCCCTGTAAACCCTATTTTACTTAATCAAAAAAATTTATTCAACCAATTATATTCTAGTAGTTATAGTCTAAAGTGCCCAATAAAATTCTTATTTTTTTATTTATCATGATGTCATTGACAAATTAAAAATTTCCAATGTTTTTAAATAGCATGTGGATTGATTTCAGTGTATGTAGAATTCACAGTCTGTCACACATTAAACTTGAGCAATATGTAAATTTATGTACTTAGACAGATGGTTTATGCACCTCAATTATGTGCATAATGCTTTAGAGCTTGTCATGGCCTTGAGTACTTATAAAAGAAATGATCCAGAAAAGGTGATCATAACAAAAGTTTTGTTATAGAAGTACTACTATTGAGAGTACAACGTAGTAATTGGGGAATCCATTGGATTTGTATTTTGTAGTCTTTGAATATTTTTTAACATCATTACTATCTTTTAGTGAGTATAAGGTAGTTTTTAAAAATAGATTATTGAAATAAGTGAGTCTCTGTGGATTATAAATAATATTGGACAAAGCTCATTCAATTGAAGAAGCATCTAGATAAGGTTGTGCTCAATATTGTTCAGTGCTCTAGCCATTTGATAATTAATCAATGTTTTTTCGAAGCTGGTGCAATTATGATTTCTAAATAATATTCTATATGTTTATATATAGCTTGACTCCAAGTAGTAGTTAATATAAAGTGCATCCTCTTACATCTGTGAGTGATTTTTTTTTGTATAATGGACCTATACCATCTATCTTTGACTTCTTAGAGAATTTTACTAAGAATGAAAATAATTGTTCAACCCACACTTACCACAAAGCTAGACACTCAACATTTAATTATAATGAGAAAAATTGCACCTTCTAGCTTACCTTCAATAATGCATCATTCCAAAATTAGCTAATTAAAAAAGTGTATCCACCATTCTAAATATGCACAACAAATAACAATTAAGATATTCTTAGAATTGATTCAATTTCTTATCTTTATAGACCTAGCCTAGGAGGATTTACATACCTAAATTTAATAGCAGTCTACCTTTGCTACAATTTTTTCTCATCTTTTTAATTTACTTAAGTATGCATTTTATTTTCTTAAGGCGGAACTCTAGCTCTACTGAGATGTTGTTTACTTATGGTTTTGCATTTCTTTTGTTTAAGTCCCATGGAGCACTATATTTTACAATAATTTTCCTATACAAAGAATAAAGTTTTGTCGCGTAAGGGCCATTGACTTATACTCATCCTTTCCTTAAGAAATATCCTTGGTAAAAAAATTTCTTAATTCATGAAAGCCATTTTTTTGAATAATTGAAATCATCAAACTAGAGTTTCACCATAGAAAAATGTGATTGTAGAACCACAAATGAATGGATTTATTATTTTAACTAAATAGCAAAAAAAATATAGCAGATAGACCACTTCTTAAATAATATGTCAAAATAGGGAAATATGGGTGAAATTGAATTAGATTAAGGTTGGAAAAAGAATAGGTCAATGTTGACACAGTTAAAAATACCAAAAGGCCAACAAAGGCAAAAGTATAAAAATCAATACTAAAGGGAAGGAAAAAATGATCGGGTAGCTTTAAAAGAATCTAAAGGTAAGAAACATAAAAACCAATACTAAAGGGAAGGGAAAAAGGATTGGGTAGCTTTACAAGAATCTAGCTATTTTCTTTTTTAAGTTTATTGTCACTTGATGTCATTTAAAAATAATAGTTCTTAGATTTGTAAATTAATATTATGTTAGTTTAATTATCTTTAACTAACAATTTTAATAATTTTAATCAAATGCTTTCATCTCATGCCATTCAAATGATGGAAAAGAATTTGTTAGTTAAAATTTACATTAATATGGGAACTATTCCTTCTTTTAATGTCCCTAGTCCAATGCTATAATATTTGGAACTTATTCTCCTTAAATTCCACTGCAAAGCCTTCATTCTATAGATCTTATATTGTAGTATCTCTTCTTTGCACCCACAATATCTTTAGTTCCAAGACACTTTGTCAAACAATACTTAGAAAAAAAAGTATTTTCTTAAATTACCCTTATTATTCCTAAAGTTTACTTATCACATGATTCTCCACTCTTTTTTACTAATCCAAACTTATTTTTTTATTTTTCCTTTACTTCCCAAGGTTTTACTGTTCAACATATTTTTAAAAAATTTCCAA
Source organism: Cupressus sempervirens (assembly GCA_028749045.1). Lineage (NCBI taxonomy): Eukaryota > Viridiplantae > Streptophyta > Pinopsida > Cupressales > Cupressaceae > Cupressus > Cupressus sempervirens. Next base: position 226,495,643 of record CM053787.1, on the reverse strand, counting down.
TATATCAGACCAATGCAACTAAGCCTTTAGATTTATATATCACATCTTTTTGTCCTAATAAAAAAATTGCATCATTTCTAGACTTCCCACTTTTGGCTTCAATATCATTTGAAGTTAGTGATTGTAACCATTTTTTCGCTTAGTTCTATTTGGCACATGTTTCTTCTCTACTTGCCTCTTAATAGTTAGCCTCTTCTCGCATTAGAATCTATGATGATAAAATATTTCAAATGCTTGAATTATATTATGACGATAAATATTTAACTAGATCCTAGATAAGACTTATTATAAATTTCTCTTGTAATTATTTTGTATGCTCTTTTTCTAATTTCTACGTGTCTTAATCTATATTTGTAGACATGAGTTCGTCTGATTCTAATATCCCTCTAATTTATATTAATCTTGGATTGTACCAAGTAAGATTTTTTCTTCACCCAAATATTTTTTAATTTGATCATAATAATTTCCAAATATTTCTCATCAATATCTAATGTGGAATCTCTGCTATGAACTTTCTCCCTCTGATCACATGTATTTCTTAACACACCACTAGGGAACCCAAGATAAATAAACCTAACATGTTACAATGTTTAGTAAACTATTATTTTTATAATAAATTTAAACAACGTGAAAGGAACAATAGCGTGGAAGCAATATATACATACACATCAAGTACACATAAGAAAATTACAAATACAGTTTGCATTATTCAAGGGTTCCTTCACATTGAGTCACATTACAAGGTTTGAACTAATTAGTTTAAGTCTCAAGTACAAAGTATTCTAATCATAAAGAAATAACAAATACATTATCACATAAGAAAATGCATAAGTACATCTAATGAATAACATCTACTGCACATGTCATAGGATATGTGAAAATAGATACAAGTACATCAATATACCAAACAATATCTCATAGGATCTCAAAACACATGATACATAGATAGCTCAAATGAATAGAAGTCCCCAAGATAAGAATAAGAATGATAATGGTACCATTGTATCAATGAGCATCCAACTACTAGAAATTTAAGGGGGGCCCAAATGGTAATAAGACATTCTATCCTGACCATGCAGTCAACTAGTTAGGCTCCCACTCCCATTGTGCAAGAGAGATAATGTATGATCCACACACAGAAAAAAATCATAAAAAAATTCTAGGTAAGGAATCTTGATAGCCAAATTTACCTTAAGTGTAACATAAACTATTGATAAATAAAAGATAGCCAAAGTCAAAAATTCACTAATCCAAACCAACATCACATACTGAAATCAACAACTAATACCAAGTATAAATCAAATTCCAAAACTAAAAGATACAACCACCTCCAAAGAAATGTCAAACAATAACAAACAAATAACAATTCTTGTCAATAAAAGTAAACCGCCAATCACTAACTCCAACAATAAAAATACCACCAATAAATAATTGATCATTCAAATTTATAAAAGTCAACTGTCAAAAATAAAAGATATCCAATCAATGAGTAACAACTCACAATAAATACACCATGAAAATTAATATCTAACATGTACACCACTAGAGGTAAATATTACAAAACAAACCATAAAGGAGACTTAGGGGACATACTATGGAGTGTCATCACATGAGCCAACTCTAAGGTTATCCTAGCAGTTTCTCAAGACCTCAACCCCCTAGTGACTCTATGTAGAACTAGAATACCCTCTCATGAAGATGATAAGACTAGTCATATCTCTCAAGGTATCATCCCATTCTCATCCTTAGTCTATACAACCTCTCAAGGTATGGACGAGGAAAAATATCTAACTTATCTTTTTAATTTATCTTGAGACACAGGGAAGGAAAGTATTTTAATTACTATGTTATCACTTGTTACACAACTTACAATGAGTTACCCTAATAGCCACTTTGGGCTCCAACCCCCAGTACAAGCCACTCCCATATACATGCACCTAGACTACCTTCATAAAACTCACAAATCACAATTGTGTCTCATACCACAAAAGTAGTATTGACCAAACTCAGTTCCTTAATAGGCAACAAAAAAATTACATTAGTTTTTAGAACCCAAGTTCTCATAAATGTTTAATAGCATAAAGTTCATAAGACATAAATCTCAATTCAAATCATAGAGTTTATCATTATATCCAGTCAAATAATCATAAAAGAAATCTCAAAAAATGCTTCTAGTTCACATCATAACTTGGCCAATTAAACAACCCATAAAGAAAAATCATCATTAAAATAAACATTACAAGACTATAAATAGAATATTAGAAAAACATTATTTTCAGTCATATGATTTAATTCCATCAATTTCTCTTGTTTAGTTTGCATCATAAGGATATGTTTAGAAATAAAGTGAGAATATACATGTTAGTATAAATTGTCATGCTAATATACTTATTTAAATCAATAATTGTTTAAATGTCAAAACTCTTTGTGTATGTAAAGTATTATGTAACATTGTCATGTTTTTAATTTAAATAATCTTAAATCACAAATGATTTTTTAACAAGTGTTTAAATTTCAAAACTCTTTGTGCATGTAAATTGTTATGCAACATTATCATTTTTTAATTTAAATAATCTTAAACCATAAATGATTTAATTAATAACATAAGTGTATATTATTAGATTAAATATTAATATCAATTTCATTTCTAAAATATTAATTTGACTTATATTTAAGTGAAATATTAATATTTACTTTTCCTTTAATTCATGATGCAACTATAGATAACTCAAACTTGAAATTATAATTATAATTAAGTTATTTACAATTCCTCTCATAATATTAAATATTCATAACTAGAAGATTATATAATGAACTCCACAATATCTAAATCACAATGATACATTTATTAATTTCTCACTTGCATTAATAAATATAAAATAATTTAGATGCAATTAATAGTTTAACTAAACTTAAAGATTATTTAATACTAGCATCTACTTTATAACTAAATGACTAGTATTTATTTAATTTTTGAAATTAATAAATAATAGTAATTTTTATCTTTAACTAATATTTTTTTAATTTTTAAAATTAATAAATAATTCTAAACAAAAATAAAATTATACATATATATATATACTTTTTAAAATAATAAATCTAAAATTTAGATTTTTGAAATTAATAAATAATCATTGAAAAAGGTTTTATTATTATTAAATATTACAATAAATCCAAAAATTGAATTATATTTTTATAAAATAAAAACAAAAAGGAACTATGAAAAATTGAAGTGACTACTATTCGTCATCCAAGAGTGCATTTGCAAGTTGGAAGAGCTTTCCCATGAGCCGATGTGGGAAATTGGGTGGTGACAAAGGGTTTGAATCAGATGGTGATTGAGATATTTCATGGTTTCAAGTACAGTGAAGTGAAGTAGTTTTCCAGGAAGGTGACTTCTCAGATCTAGGGTTTTTCACGAAGGTGACTCCATAATGTTCATCATCCACATAGGTTGGATCACAATCGGGTTGAGCTTTAGCCTCGAGGATAGAATATTTGGTAGAGATGAATGTGAAATTTTCAAGTATAGACAAGGGATTTCAATTTCTTGAGTAGATGCCTCAATGAAATGACATAATTACAGGTGATCTTTTGGGATATACACAAAATATTTGGTAGAAGCAAATGCGATTTATGCTGAAGTTGTTGAGATAATGGGTGCTGAACACATTGCATAATATTTTTATATTACATTATTTAATTTTATTATGTAATATTGCACTTAGATGCATGTCAAACATGTAAAGATTCCCATGGGATATACTTGATGAGTTTTATTGTAACATTGTGATAATATTCCATGTAATTATTTAATATTGGAGAAAAGAAATAAAATTTCAATATTAAATGTGGGGTCAATGGGTTAGGTAGCACATAGTTTATGCAATACCATTTGGTGGTTTTGTGGGACTTGCTACTATATAATTTGCCACAAGGGTAGTTGTTGTGTGAGAATATAGAAGGGTAATAGGGCAAGAGTCAAGTGGGACAAGGCTTAGCAGGTTAGCTAAGGAAGCATTTGTGAAAGTTGGAAGCATGGCATGGGATGTGTGGATTTATGCTTGTTCACATAGATTGCTTGGTTGTGGATATGGCATTGAAGGTTTTCATGGTTGTATTGAAATGGTATTTTTGCTGAATAATATATGATGATGGATGCTTTTGGAGGCTAGATTTTTCCCTTAATGAGGGTTTCCCAAGGTATATCTTGTGTCACAATTTTTGTAGGTCTATTGTCTATTTTCTTGCATCTGAATTTCAATTGCCTATTTATTTTAGATCTATTATGGATTATGTGGAAATGGTTATATTTCTTGTTGTAGGTTGCCTTACAAGTGGTATTAGAGCTATGATTTTATTATTGTAACCCTAGATTGAATATATGGGAATGCATCAGAGGATAAAATAAAGGACAATACATGTCAGTTATTTATTGCAGATCTGAAGGTTTTGGTTTTACTGTTATGATAAGATATTGGTAGATTTTTGGGCATGTGAAATTATTGGTCAAATGAATTTTTTGAATTTTTCATTTAAATGAGGGTTTTAGAGGGGAGCTTGCAGAAATGATCTCCTGGATAAAAATAGACCTCACCATTGGATCTATGTCAATATTTCCATAAATTTTGATATATAATATGCCCTAGTTTAGCCATATTTAGAGGAAATGAAAGAGTTTTTTAGTTTTAACATAGGATGTCCTTCAAAATTAATCCCGTCAAAATTTTTGTCACAAAAAAAAAGCAATCGTAGTGAAAATGGTAAAAAGACTATCTTAGTAAGACAGTCATAACTTTCTTTTAGGATATCGAATTTTAGACTTTTTATAGGTGTTGGAAAGCTAATTTAGAGCATTACAACTAAGTGTAGTTTTGGTTCTATGATTTTGATATTTTGTTAGGTTTTAAGAGCATAAAAATTAGATGTTATTTATTTTGAGCACAAATTAGGGCATAACTTTAGCATAAAAATCCAAATTTTGGACTTTGAGTAGTCAATAGAAAGTTCTTGGCGAGCTCTACACGTGTGTTTAGATTTGGTGCAAGTTTGGCATGGTTTATTTGGTTATATATTAATCTAAATAGTTTATGGTATATATTTACTATGGTAGCATTGTGAGTTTATGACATTGTATATTTTGGAGATTTGGATTTGATGTCATTGTATACTTAGTTCATATTTGAGATTGGTCTCATGATGATATGGTTATAAATGTTTGGTTTGGATATGTATGACAACTTTTTGGTTCTACAAGTTGTGCAATGTTGTAAGTGGTCTATACTTACAAGTTGCATTTATAGCTTGGTTATGGGTTGTCTTTACCCATCAATCTTTCATTATTGATGTATATTCATATTGGTAGTTTGGATTTGGGTTGTTTATGCCCTAAGTCACATGATTTTCTATTTTTTTCTTCATGTAGAAGGGGTGAGATGTTGTTTCCAGGTACAATCATGGTGGAGGATTATGGTTGACTATTAAGCTAGACATATTGAGAGTCAGATGCTTGGTTCATGGATGTGATCGTGGTGCCTTAGATTTTTGGATGACATGATTGGATATAAAAGTACATCCTTGATTTCTATTTTTTTAGATTTATGATTAGTTATGATTGTATATTATCTTCTTGATTGAGGATAATGGTATTTGATTTCTTTTGAGGAGCTCATGATGTGCACTTTTAGTTCTTTGATAGTTTAATGCCTTGGTTGATTCTCATGGTTAGATGATGGTTTTTTTCATCATGATGTCATGGATAGCTTGGATGCATAGTTTAGTCAGAGCTTGTGACAATGATGGGGTGACAATACAGGATTAGTTCTTGGTTTCACTTGGTACAGACACTTTGGTTGTGTGATTGTAGACTTGGAGGATCTTCATGTAGGAGATGGATTTTATGATGCCATGAGTTATTCAATACCATGGTTGAGTGGGAGTTCTTGGCATTGATATATTTATTGAGTGTTCGCAAATGTTGGAGGTTTGTCTTAGATCCTATTGCTATAGAAGCGTGTTTGAAATTTTCATGGTACACTTGTTATCTTCATAGTTTGTGAAGATGGCTAGACCTTGACGACTCATGGGGTTCTTGGTTATCTTCATGGTATGTGGAGATGGCTTTCTTCATTGTGTGTGGAGATGGTTGCATCTTGAGGGCACACAAGGTTCTTGGTAAAGGTGTGGTTTATATCTTCATTTGACATATTATCCTTGGTGTGAGGATGATTTTTTTTTTTATGTCATGTTATACTCTTGATACTCATTTAGACTTTTTTGACATGTTATAGTATGTTCATATGGACCATGTTGTCTCTTTGGTTGAGATGGTTTGGATCATGTTCTCATGTTTATGTTCCTGAGGCCATGGTTGGAAATTTGACATTGATCTTGGTTTAGTTTCTTGGTATTGAGTACATTGATCATAAGCTAGATAGTTCATGATATTACAATGTTGCATTTGGAGTTGGCATTGATTGATTGGTTATAGGTGCTCATGGATGCTTAGAGATAATCATTATGTTAATTTTCTCTTGGATTAGAGATGTGTTTGTTGGGATAGCTTATGGTTTCAATAGGAAGTCTAAGGGGTGTTCACCTGATATGGACTTGAGAGGAGATTTTTTTTAGTTGAGTCTTGCTTGGAGACTTGGATATCTTGATGAGCATTCTCATTTCCCACTCTTGGTCTATTTAGCAGTTTGCTACTTGAGATGTATAGTCCATTGTTTCTCTCAGGTGCATTATGTTTATTCTTATCTTTCATGGATTTGGATCTTGAGCTATAGTGCATGAGTTAGTTCTAGAGGGTTCATTCAAGAGAGATGGTTTAGCATTGATTATCTCCATTATCATATGTTATGGTAGTTGAGTTTGGGAGATGGTTTTATATTGGGCTTATTCCTTGATTTAGGAATGGTTTATGAGCTTGATCTTCTTGTGAGAGGCTTACATCCATGATTAAATAAATGGTATGGTTTGGGTGTTGTTGATGCTTCTTGGTTGGAGTTTTATGGAGGAGATCATTCTTGCACATTTTACATCAAGAGGTGTGTGTAGAAGGACATGATACATATTATGATTTGCATGGTTTCTCTTTGGTCTTGGTTATCTTCCTAGATATTTAGTTTTTCTTACATTGGATTTCAGATTATGATCACTAGTTTGTGCTCATGTATGTCATGTGAGAGATGACATGATTATTACTTTATCTCTTTCCTTTGTTGATTTTATTGTAACATTGTGATATTTTTCCTTGTAATTATTTAATATTGGGGAAAAGAATTAAAATTCTAATATTAAATGTGGGGTCAATGGGTTAGGTAGCACATGGTTTAAGTAATACCACTTGCTAGTTTTGTGGGACTTGCTACTATATAAGTAACCACAATGGCAGTTTTTGTGTGAGAAGATAAAATAGAAAAAGGGAAGGAGTTTAGTGGGACAAGGATTGACAGGTTAGCTAAGAGAGAATTTGTGAAGGTTAGAAGTATGCCATGGGATGTGTAGGTTAATGCTTGTTCACATGGATTGCTTGGTTGTGGCTATGGCATTAAAGGCTTTCATGGTTATATTGAAATGGTGTTTTTGTTGAATAATACATGGTGATGGATACTTTTGGAGGCTGGGCTTTTCCCTCAATGAGGGTTTTCCAAGGTATATGTTGTGTCACAACTTTTGTGGGTATGTTGCCTATTCTCTTGCATGTGAATTTCAATTGCATATTTATTTTAGATCTATTATGGGTTTTAGGATTAACCTTAGATAGAAATAATAGTTACATGCAAATATAACCAATACTAGAAAATAATAGATTCCAAAGAGAACACAAGACACCAAGATTTAATGTGGTTCACCCAATCCTTGGGCTACGTCCACTAACAACAAGTCCAATATTATTATTATCTAGTGATTACAACTTGATTACAATTTATAATCCCTTATAGCTCAATAGCACTGCAAGAAGCTACAATATCACCATTCATTATGAAATCCCTAACCGTAAGCCTTTTTGTATAAGCTTTTTCCACTTACAAAATTAGGGCTAGACTAATAGAAAAATAGTAGCTAATGCCTTTTAAAATATAGTACTGTTGCCCCATAACCCCATAGGGGTGCTACCTCTTTACCCCATCTTGGGTGTGCTACCCCCAAACCCTCGTAGAAATAATATGGGGAAAAAATCATGTCGAATAAACCTCTGAGTTTTATTAGGCCCCACATCCCAATAATGGGTTATATGGATATCATTATATTCTTTGTTGCAAGTTTCCTTATAGAAGTGTAGACAAGGGATATTATATGTTTGAGTAGAAATCTATTATAATTGATTTGAATTCAACTATAGTGAAAAAGAAAACAATGGAGGTGAAATAGGTCCATAAAGGTAGAAAAGGTGATTTTTACAACTTGATCTATAGCTCGCAAAAATTCAAGTAACTTCATTTATTCCATCAACACATTAGGAAAATTGATCTTTTTCATTGATTAGCAATATTAGGACCTACAACCTTTAGCAAAACCAGATCTGTGATTTTGTATATATTTACTAAGGTTTGTAATTGGATTATTCAAAGAAAAACATGGTGTAAAGTGGGAAAAGGACTTGAAAGGTCAAGTGGTTCGATTCACAAAAGGGTTATGGGTTCATTAACCTTGATGATAATAGAAAAGATAATTTTGTTCACAAGACATTGATTCACTATAATCAATTTAGATCTCTGGCAGAAGGGGAATTGGTGGAGTTTTCTATTGAGCATGAGCGAGGTGGATGGACTAAAGCTCTCAATGTGCATGGGAAGTTTTTGAAACAAGTTTATTTTCCTCATCTTTTTCATCATGGTGGAAAAATAGGTGTAAGGGATTTCAATAGATCATATGGCTCTAGCCATTGTGGATGTGGTACAAAGAAGAAAAAACATGGTCTCAAGGATTCCAAACCCTAGATGTGACCCATTTTTGAGATTTTTCATGGGCCACTCTAGTCCACACCTATTTTTTCTAAAACTGGTGAGGAGATCAGAAATTTCAAATACAATCTCCCTTCTTATGTGTAATGGCCAAATAACATCTTCACTACCAGCTCAAAAAAAATTTCTTACCCCAATAATATTTCACTTGGAGGTAAAAAACTTGTGGGAAATTAGCCTGCCAAAGTTTGGAGGGAAAAATTGGGGTCTACATCTTTAGTAAGATCAATTGGTCCCAATAATATTCTGGAAATTTCAAATGCTACACTCATAGATGGTGATGCCTAGTTTCTTGTGATTAAAGATAGACTTCTTGAACCACATATCTCTTACATGCTTGACTTAACAATCATCAGTAAGATTTGGTCCTTCCTCTTAGTTGCAAATATTCTTACTTGGGTGAAGCATTACTAGTATGGTGTTACTTGGGCAACCCCATCTTGGGTGATGTTGAAACTTGTAGTGTTGGCTAGTACAAATTTTCCAACTACCAAATCTCCCTCACTGTTCATCATGGGATTGAACTGTCTATTTTGTTAGCTCTAAGTGGCTAGGTAAACCCTAGCCCCAAGCTCAAACTATCTCATTAAGTGCTCAAACATTCTTGGGTATGCCAAACCAAAACATCCCGAAGAGTCACTAAATGCCATAGGGCAAAGATCTTTGACATGGCATATCTCGGAGCTCATGTGAGGTATGGTTGTGATTCTAGGTGCTATAGAACCATGTTGTAGAGACCTACAATAACCCTTCTCTCTCTCTCTCTTTAGAGATATTATACTATTTTTATTTGGTGACCCCATCTTGGGAGATGCTAAAACTTGTAGTGTTGACTAGTACAAAGGTACCTACTATTGAATCTCCCTCACCATTTTTCATAGGATCAAACTCTCTATTATGTTAGCTTTGGTTGGTTGGGTAAACACTAGCCCTAAGCTCATCCTATCTTGTTGATCACTTAAACGTTCTCGGGAATGCTATAGGTATGGATGCAATTCTAGGTGCTATAGGATTGTGTTGTGGAGACCTACAATAAATTTTGTCTCTTTTTGGAACCCTTATTCCATTTTGATTTTGAAACCCCATCTCGAGTGATGCTGAAACTTGTAGTGTTGGCTAGTACAAAGTTGCCAACTGTCAAATATCTCTCACCTTTCATCATGGGATTGAACTGTCTATTCCATTAGCTCTGGGTGGCCAAATAAAATCTAGCCCCAAGCTCATACTATCCTATTGAGCACTCAAACATTCTCGGGCATACGGAATTGAAATATCCCTAAGAGTCATTAAATGCCATACAGTAGTGATCTTTGACGGGGCATATCTCAAAGCTCATGCAAGGTATGGATTCAATTCTAGGTGCTATAGGACCATGTTATAGAGACCTATAATAACCTCTCTCTATTTTTGGAACCTTTATTCCATTTTGATTTTGTGACCCCATCTCAGGTGATGCTGAAACTTGTAGTGTTGACCAATACAAAGTTGTCAACTGTCGAATCTCTCTCACCTTTCATCATGGGATTCAATTGTATATTCTATTAGCTTTAGGTTTGCAAGTAAACACCAGCCCCAAGCTCCTCCCATTCCATTGAGCATGCAAATATTTTTTATCACGCCGAATCAAATCATCCCCAAGAGTGACTAAATGCCATAGGGTAACGATCTTTGATGAGGCATATCTTGGAACTCATGTGAGGCATGGATGTGATTCTAGGTTCTATAGGATTGTGTTGTGGAGACCTACAATAACATCTCTTTCTTTTTAGATATCTTATTCTATTTTTTATTTTGTGACCCCATCTCGGGTGATGCTGAAAATTGAAGTGTTGGCTAGTACAATGTTGCCAACTACCGAATCTATCTCACCTTTCATCGTGAGATCAAACTATATCTTTCATTATCTCTAAGTGACTAGGTAAACAACAACCCCAAGCTCCTCCCATCTTATTGAGTGCTCAAACATTCTCAGGCTGATCGAACCAAATCATCCCTAAGAGTCGCTAAATGCCATAGGGCAGCAATCTTTGACGGAGCATATCTCAGAGCTTGTGTGAGATATGGATGCAATTCTAGGTACTATAAGAATGTGTTGTGGAGACCTACAATAACCTCTCTTTATTTTTTCATGTCTTAACCCATTTTGATTTTGTGACCCCATCTCTTGTGATGCTGAAACTCATAGTGTTGGCCAGTACAAAGTTGCCAACTACTAAATCTCCTTCACCATTCATCATGGGATCAAAATCTCTATTTTGTTAACTCCAAGTGGCTAGGTAAACCCTAGCCCCAATCTCATTCCATCGCATTGAGTGCTCAAACATTCTCAGGCACATCGAACTAAAATGTCCCTAAGAGTCACTAAATGCCATAGGAAAATGATCTTTGATGGGACATATCGTGGAGCTCGTGTGAGATATGGATACAATTATAGCTACTATAGGACTATGTTGTAGAGACCTACAATAACCTCTCTCACTTTTTGGAGATCTTGTTCTATTTTGATTTTGCGACCCCATCTCCAGTGATGTTGAAACTTGTAGTGTTGGCTAGTACAAAGTTGTGAACTGTCGAATCTCTCTCATCTTTCATCATGGGATTAAATTTTCTATTCTATTAGCTCTACGTGACCTAGTGAACACTAGCCCCAAGCTCCTTCCATCTTGTTGACTGCGCAAACATTCTCAGGCACACTGAGCCAAATTGTCCCTAAGAGTCACTAAATGCCATAGGGAAGCAATCTTTGATGAGGCATATCTTGGAGCATGTGTGAGGTATGGATGTGATTCTAGGTGCCATAGGACTATGTTGTAGAGATCTATAATAACCTCTTTTTCTTTTTGGAGATCTTATTTCATTTTGATTTTGTAACCCCATCTTAGGTGATGCTAAAACTTGTAGTGTTGACCAGTACAAAGTTGCCAACTGCCAAATCTCTCTCACTTTTCATCGTGGGATCAAACAGTATGTTCTGTTAGCTCTAGGTGGCTGGGTAAACACTAGCCCCAATCTTCTCCCATCTTTTTGAGCAGTCGAATGTTCTTGAGCATGCCAAACCAAATTGTCCCTAAGTGTCACTAAATGCCATAAGGCTGTGATCTCTGACAAAGCATATCTTGGAGCTCGTGCGAGGTATGATGTGATTCTAGGTGCTATAAAACTATGTTGCAGAGGCCTACAATAACCTCTCTCTTATTTTGGAGATCTTATTCCTTTTTAATTTTGCAACCCCATCTCTCTCACCATTCTTCGTGAAATTGAACAGTTTATTTCATTAGCTCTAGGTGGTTGGGTAAATCCTATCCCCAAGCTCCACCTATCTTGTTGAGTGTTAAAATGTTCTCAAGCATGCTAAACCAAATCATCCCTAAGAGTCACTAAATGCCATAGGGCAGTGATCTTTGATTGTGGCAACTGGATATGCCATCTCATCCAATGATGGAGACTCATGATAGAAGGAAAAGGGGTCATCATGTATCTCATTTTGAACATGTTATTTTTTTATGGTAGTAAGGTAATCCTTGTTTTTAAGGTCAAGGAACTTGAGGTCACCTATAAACCTGAGTTACATTACTCCTAATGATTATTATTTTTTGTTATTTTTGTTAATAAGTTGACTTAATAAGTGTTTTGAGAGTTATTACACCCTATATAGGTCCTATGTGTTACCAAAAACTACTTGGTTAAGTTCTAGGAAGAGTTAGTTTAAAAATTGCATTTTGCAATAAAACTTTTTGGAAATTTTTGCAATTTTTTGAAAAATATTGAAATTAACCTTGTAACCAATCAAACCAACTAATAATTGGTTGGAATGCATGTCAAATGATGAATATAGCCTCTATGAATTTAGAGGAGGCATAATTTTTTGGTGATTATTAAGTTTTTTTTATATGACAAGGAACCACTAATGATGTTAAACTTGTATATAGGATCATTGAGTTATTACCAACTATCATTACTTCCTATTTGGAACAACAAACTCGTACTTTATCAGAATGAAACACCACTTCAGCTACATGTTATCACTGAATGGAGTTAGTGGAAGATGTTAAGTATCTTTTTGGTTGTCTTAATAGCCATTTCATGGGTTTGAAACATAATCACTTCCCTTTGTGAAGAGTTGTCTGAAAGTCAGCAAATTAGATGTTGTTGCAAAGAAAATATAGTCATAGGACGTTGGAAGATTGTTTTCACTCATAGGATGTTGAAGAATCTCTTGGAAGGTTGGAATAGATGATAGACTAAAGTTTGTGAGATAGTTATCAGGTGTTCCTTGAAGTTTCTAAGGTGTTAGTTTGAAGCAAGAAGTTGATTATGATCCATTTCTCAAATTTGCTCATTTTTTTCTTATTGCTTCGCAAGTCTTGAATAGGGAAAGTGATCGAGTAGTTTTGTGAAGTTGGGTAGAAGTTTGTTCAATGTTGTAACCAAGTTGGAAAGAGTCTTTTAAGACACTTAGGAAGGTGGGAAAGGTAGTTTTCTTTAAATGTGTTCTTTTTGGGAATCCACTAGCTTTTGGTGTGAGCACTCTACATCATTTTAGATGTAATTTATATTAAAATAAAATACATGAAATGTACTTAAAATGTAAACAAGAAAAATAAGATATATATTATGATAACCAATAATGTCATACATGAACAAACATATAATATATTATGATAACCAATAATGTCATACATGAACGAACATATAATATATTATGATAACCAATAATGTCATACATGAATGAACATATAATATATTATGATAACCAATAATATCTTTCATAAAGAGACATATAATATATTATGATAACTAACAATGTCATACATTAACATACATATAATATATTATGATAACCAATAATGTCATACATGAACAAACATATCATATATTAACCAATAATGTCATAAGTCTAATAATGTCATGCATCAAATATATGTCATACATCAAATATAAAATGCCATATATACATCAAATGTATATCGAATATGTTCATTAACATAAAATCCAACATATATGTCCACTAATGCCTATACATGTGTGTCTATCAATTATATCTTCTCATTCCATGATAAGAAGGAAACAAATCCCTAGAGGTCTCTGGTCATTGTGAGGAGGGAGATAATGGGGATGATGAGGTCTTCCTCACATGCTTGCTCATCCTCTTGTTTGGGCTCTTCTCTAACTCGAGCTGATACAAAAAATATAGATATGAATCAATAATTATTATACATTAAAATCAAATATATGTAGACACAAAATTAATTATTTTCTTACCACAATCAAATAGTCACTCTGTGCATCCACCTTAAAGGCTCGCGAACAATCAAGTGTAATAAGGCCCTACAACAATTCAATCAATTTAATCACTTATAAATAATATTTGAAAATTTGATACTAACTATTATAAACAACTAAATCTAAGAATTTTTTTTCATACCTTGGTTAATGGCTCTGAACTAGCCATCGCTACAACAACTCCATGATTGATGGACTAGCGAAGATGATGAGGAGTCTTAGACATCAACAACTGCATGTCATATAATAAAATTTACATATAACATGAAATATGAAACAAATATAATCAAATGAATTATATTAACATGAAACAAATATACCTCTACGAAGCTCGTATCATGCCAAGGCCCAGAGTCCATTGTGAATGTCGATGGTCCAATCGAGAACTGATGCACATGGATAATTTTTTTTGTCAATCATTCATATGATTAATTAATAAATATATTTATTTATTTAAATAATTAAATTGATACATACCTCTCAACTCGTCAATGGGATGTAAAATGGGTTCAAGGAATTAGTTTGTCCACAAGCTTTCAACCTACCAATGAGTGCTTCTAATTCATTTTTCTCTCTTTCTATTTCATTTAAAATAATTTTATTGGGCGTTAGCAGAAGGTCTTCCAATTAGTGGAGGTTGTGAAATTTCTTGCTCTTCTTGTGGAGAGTTTTGGTTTTCATCTTGTGGAGGTTTTTCATTTTGATTTTTTTTATTCAACTGGGGATTTGGTGGTTCATTATTCACATTTCCTTATAAGAAACCAATTGCGATATAAACTTTTTTAAAAATAAAGTAAAACTCAAAAAACCTACAAAACAATGTAAAAACTTACAAGACAATGCAAAAACATATAAAACAATGAAAAAACAAGAGTGGAAAAAATACTACATGATCTTCTACGATGAGGAGGCATTTTGAGGAGGCAAGTGACAAAATTCTTCAACTTTTTCAACCCACGTGTGCATTGTTCAGGAGAAAGAATGTGAAAATAGAAAACAATGAAATGGGCCATGGATTTGTAACCCATATAAAAAAAATTATGATTTCACAAAGCGTGTACATGCTATAGTGTGCACTTACTTTGTGAATTTAAAAAAAAAACTTTTGTGTGTCATGTTTTTGGCACCACAACTTGATGCACTTACCCTCCAACGACCTCCTAATTTCTCCCACTGATATTCCTCCATTGTTATCTCCAACGCTATCACTGCACCCTTGCTAACACTACAAGATAGTTTTCTATCACTAAAAACTCATTTGCTAACATTGTAAATGCTTCTACAAATGTGTACTCCAAATGCCCCACTAAACCCCTTTTATACTACTCCCTTTAGAAAACTAACGGTCAAGATTGGTTCTTAATTGATGATCGAGATTAAAACAATGTAACAACCCTAACCAAGTTAGTTTCTAGTTTCTTCTAAAGGTGGTCTATTAATTAACAAATAATTGTTCCAACTCTAACCAATTTGTTAGTAAAACAATTACATGCTAAATAATAACATATGGGAAAACACATATCCAAGCTACCAAAACTAACACTTCCTCTTAGTGAGGAAATTGTTCTACATGAAACCTAACATATCTCTAAAGAAGATGAATTCAGCCTTCTCCAATGCCTTACTCAAAATGTTTGCTACCAGCTCCTCTGTAGGTATATATTGTAGATAAACAACTCCCAATTGTAAACAATGTCTAATGAAGTGATATCTGATGTCTATATGTTTAGACCTATCATTAAATACTAGATTCTCAGACAACTTGATGCAACTTTGATTATCATAGTGTATCACAATAGTCTCAACCTTTTGACCAAGCAAGGCTACTAAAAACCTTTTAAACCATATAGTTTCACATGTCGCAATGCTAGCTTCTCTGTATTCTACTTCTACTAAACTCAAAGCCATAGATTTCTACTTCCTGCTTAGCTAAGATACAAATCCTCATCCCAAACTAAAACAATGCCCTAAAGTACTCCATTTGTCCATTGTAATTCCTACCCAATCTAGACCAGTATAGCCTATCAATCTAATACCTTCACCTCAAACATATCTGATCCCATACTCAACTGTACAACATAAGTAAACTCATGATTGGCCACTATCCAGTGCACAATCTTTGGTTTAACCATGAACTGACTAAGAGAATTCATTGCAAATGCAATATCTGGCCTACTATTGACCAAATACATAAGTGAACCAATCAACTACTTATATAAAGTGGGATCTACATCCTTCTCCATAGATGTATCTACCTTCCTCCAATTCATAATCATTGGTGTAGACATGGCTTTGCAATGCTCTAGCCCGAATCTCTTCAAGATGTCAATGCAATATTTCCCTTGACCAAGGAGAATCTCTCCATCTGTCTAGCACACCTTCATGTCTAGAAACTAGTGCATAAGTCCTAAATCCTTCATCTCAAATTCTTTTGCAAGGTCTCTCTTGAAATCCTCAATGATCCCTAGTGCACTTGTAAGAAAGAGGCCATCCACATAGAGAACAAGAATGAGAACATCAACCCCAACCAACAAATAGTAGAGTTTATCATACACTTTACTCTTCACAAATCCCATTTCCTGGAAGTATGTATCAATGAGCTCATACCATGCTTTGGAAACCTGCCTGAGTCCATATAAGGTGTTCTTCAATTTGCACACATGTGTCTCCTTACTGTGTGCTATAAAACCTTTCAATTTCTCTATGTATACCTCTTCCTTCAATTCACCATTAAGGAATATTGTCTTAACATCCATTTGATGGATTTTCCATTCCATTTTTTTTGTAAATGAGATCATAGCTCATATAGAAGTATACCTAACTATTACAAAAAATGTCTCCTCATAGTTTATTCCCTCCTTTTGAGAGAACCCCTTGGCCACGAACCTTGCCTTGAATTTCTTGATGCTACCATTTGCACCGTGCTTTATCTTATAGATCCAGCGTGATCCAAATATTGCTCTATGTATTGGTCCAAGCACTACCTCTCACACATAATTTTGCATTATTGAGTTATACTTCTCAACTGTAGCATCTTTCCATTCCTAATGTTGGTCAACCTCTTGATAGTTGGAAGGTTCACTATCTACCAATTGACTAAATAATGCCACGTAGTCATTAAACTTAATTGGTTATCTCTACTCTCTAGTACTCCTTCTAGGAGCTCCCACAAACTCTTGAGTATCCCTTTGTGTCTCTTGAACTTGATAGTTCTTGCTGCCAACTGTAGAGGATGTAATATCAACTGCTAAGTCTTCTAGATGCATTTATGTTTTCTCCATGCTTTGTGAATCTTCACCACCTAAGCCTACACTTGTACTAATAACTATACTTGTGCTTTGCTACCCTTGACTAGCCCTTGGAGCTTCTACTAGTTGTTCACTCTGATTATCTATTGGAAAATATCTAGACCTTCTAGATACCTTGTCCTCCATGAACATAACATCATGTTTGAGAGTAATTTTTCTACTTCCAAGGATAAAAATTTTATATGTCTTTGAGGTTTCACTGTACCCAAAAAAGTACCCACTCTCTACATTCTAATATAACTTGGTACACATGTATCACCTAGAATATGACAATATGTCAAACTCCCAAATATTTTGAAGTGACCAACATCTGGCTTCTTTCCTATGAAAGCTTCCTCTGGTGTCATCTTTCCTAGTGGCTTGTGTGGAACCCTGTTCTAAATGTAGATTGTTGTACTACACACCTCTTCCCATAAATAATGAGGCATGTGTTGGTCATGTAGCATATTCCTATACACCTCCAATATAGAATGGTTCTTCCTCTCAACAACTCCATTCTGATGTCGATTGTAAGGAATAGTCCACTCTCTCTTGATTCCTTCTCTAGTACAAAACTCCTAGAAGTTATTTTCTTTGTACTCGCCTCCATTGTATGACCAAAAAACATTTATCTTCCTTCCTGTCAAGTTCTTGACAAGAGCCTTGAACTCTTTGAAGCAATTGAAAACCTCATCCTTGGTCTTGAAGAAGTATATGCAGGTCTTCCTAGAGAAATCATTGATAAAAGTAATATATTACTCATATACTCTAAGAGATTTTGTTGACATTCTTCTACAAACATTTGAATTTACTAAATCAAGAACACCCTAAAATCTAGTATCACTCCTTGGAAAGGATTCTTTTGCAAACTTCCCTAGTAAGCACCCTTACATACATCATGAAGCTCTATGCACACCTTTAGAACACTTGGCATAGTCTCATGAAGCAATTTGAGTGCTCCATGATGAATATGGCCCAACATCCTATGTCATAGCTCTCCAAAATCTCTAGGATTATTATTGCTCATGAGTGCCTTAGGAGTATCAAACTTTAATCTATAAAGGTGGCCACTCCTAACTCCTATAGTTATGTGTGATTTCCAATCCTTATGCTTAATCAACACACGTGTCCCTCTAAAGAGTACATTATACCCCTATCCTAAAGAATATATATAGAAATAATATTCATACCTAAGCTTGACACATAAAACACATTATGAAGTGGAATTATCTTTCCATTCTCCCTTTGAAACCAAACAATCCCTTTTCCAACTGGGTTGAGTTTGGACAAGTTTCCCATAGAAATCTGGATATTGGTGTTCTCCTCCTTATAACTAGAGAAGTACTCTCTAACTTCTATCATATGGAATGATGCCCCACAATCTATATACCAAACACACGATGGGGTTGAGCTCACCATAAAATCTATAAGTGCAAACTCATCTTTCATTCTATTGGATAGTTCTTTTACACTTGCTAGACCCCTTCTTTGCTAGACCCCTTCTTTGATCCTTTGCTAGACCCCTTCTTTGCTTTTTGATTTCCCACTAGGATAATGTTTTCTTGTTCCACCTCACTTTTCTAACTCTTTTTGGCCCTATTGACAAGACTTAGTCTAAACTCCTCATGAGTGAAATCAGTCTATAGTCAATCCCAACTTGATAAGGTATCTCATCCATAGACAACTTGAACAAAGAAACCCAATTGCTAAGTAAACCTATTTAGGACTATTCTCACTAGCTAATCATCACTAGGGAAATCTCTAATAGTTGCTAACCCATCCTTGCCAAGTCTAATCCTAGTGAGGTAACTTGTGACATCTTCTCCCAAGTTCATTTGGTTATTCTTCAACTTCTCTCTAAGAAACATCTTCCTATTGGTGGTAGCATTCTGGTACAGATTCAGAATAGCATCCCACATCTTCTTTTCTCTATATAGGTTTGAGATATGTGGAACAATATGATCCTTGAAATCATCAAGGATTCTCCTCCTCACCTTGACATCTTCCTTCTTATATGTTGCAAGCTGTGTAACATCCTTGATACCATTCTCTTCCAACAATAAAGAAATTTGGGGCTTCGAGACACCAAAATTCAAGGCACCATCCAATCTGTAGTAATCTCTTAAACCAATTAAAGCCATCTCAAGGGATTAAAGAAAATAATAAATCCAAAGAGATCAATTTAGGTTTAATAAACACTTAATTTCTTTACTAGAGAAAAACTCTTCTACCCTAAACATTGCTCTGATACCATGTGAAAATTCCTATTGAAGTCACTGATTATTAATCTCCTATCTTAGATGACTACTAAACTACCAAAAATAAATTCTTCATGACAAAAAATAACACAACTGCAACTTCACCAATAAAATACAAAAAGAAATTCACAGCACAAAGAACACAATATTTTTAGATAAATCATCCCTGGAAAAACCCTTAAGGGAAAACTAGTTCTATGGATGAGTAATTATATTAACTTCAAAAAAATAAGAGATACAAAATTAATTGTCTCTCACAAGAAAAACTCTAACAACCTCCTAATTTTTCCCTCTAATATTCTTCCACTATTATCCACAACTCTATCATTGTGTCCTTGGTAATACTACAAGACAATTTTCTATCACTACAAACTCATTTGCTAACACTACAAATGCTTCTACAAACTTGTACTCCAAATCCCCCCTTGATGCCCTTTTATAATACTCCTATTGGAAAACCAACTGTCGAGATTAAAATAACTTAACAACCCTAACCAAGTTGGTTTCTAGTTTCTTCTAAAAGTGGTCTATTAATTAACAAATATTTGTTCCAACTCTAAAGAATTTGTTACTAAAATATTTACTTGCTAAATAATAGCATATGGACAAACTGTTGTCCAAGCTACCAAAACTTAAAACTGTCAACCTTATTTCTAGGGAATGTTGTAATAAATATGCACATCAATGGACATGCTAGTTTATATGAATCATTGGATAGTTTACACATGACAACTTTTGGTGTCACAATAGAAAAACTTTCTGGCATTAAATTTATTGATCACTTAACTAACAAAGGGCATTACAAATACAAGACTAATAACTTATTTTCTCAAGGCACCTAAAATAAAAATATACTAACAATCCTAATAACTTAATTTCTCAAGGAACCTAAAATGAATGTGATGGGAAAGACGTCTAGAATAGGATGGTTACTTGTGTATAACCTAGATTTTTTAAGTCCCTATGAAAACATCTAATGGCTACATGAAAGAAATATCAATGAATAAACAATGAGTAATCCTTCTCATACATTTCAAATAATGTAAGAACTTCCCAACAAAAAACAAATCCTAGAATGAGAATCCGTAGCCTTTAACGTAGCTTTATTTGACCAAAGAAGAAGTTCAGATTAGTTATGTGGAGTATAAGAGTATTTCTTGAGATCAAAGAAGAGGAAGTAAAGAGTGAACTAAGAGAGTTCATAGCTAAATTGTAGGTGGGTGATCATGAGTATTAGAATGAGATGCTTGAGTTTCTTTGGATGATATGTATAAGGTGCCAATAATTGCATTAAGTGAAAATTGTTTTCTTTTTCTTCCCAAGTCATCAACATAAATTTTATGGGCTATACCACATGTACAAGGAGCTTTTCTAAAATGCCAAGATAGAAATTATCCATTATAAGGATTTCTAGAGTTTATGTGAAGTGTATCATAATTATTTATTGTCTTATCATTTAGTTTTATGTAATTAGATCACTAATTCTAAATAAGTAAAGTGCGAAAGGGTCTAAACCCTTCCAACAAACTGAACATCATGTCTAAAAGACACAAGATAAGGGTATGAGTAATGAAACCTACTAAATAGAAAAAAATAGATTAAACAAACATGACAAAAAATTGAAAAACCAAAATGGATTTGAGGTTGAATATAAAATCCTTGAACTAGGTCACTAGTTATTAGTTAAGGAATACTTATATTTTAGTTTTTAAAGTGTACATCCTTTCATTTTGAAAGTAGATGCTTGTTTACAAGTATAGGAGTATTTTGTTCCAAAAATGATACACAATCATTGATATGTCTTTTATTAAAAAAAAGTAAGTACTATCTTTTGGGAATATGAGACTCCCAAAAATGTGATTGTCTATAACTAGTTGATTATACTATACTAATTTACATACAAGAACTAGGTGTTATTGAATTTGCTATTGTCTTTTATCTCTCAATTGTGTAATTAGTTCTTTATAATAAATTTATTTTATTTTGGATTGTTTCAACATGCTATCCTATTTTATTGTATTTTTCATAGGCAATATAGTATTACATTCACTTTTTTCTATTATGAATTTGTTTCCACCAATTAATATTACTAGTTTTTTGTCATTAAATATTTGTTAAGCTTTGTTATTTATTTACCTATTTAATATATTATTAAAATTATTTTGTTCAAATTTGATTGGTTCATTTTATTTGGTGTTATGCGACCCCTTTTCTTGTTTGTCTTACTTTTCTTTCACTGAGATTTTTGAAGTAAACATTAGTTTACATTTTCATTTGTTAAAATATTTAATCTAATTTTAATCTCTTTTAATCTAATTTTAACTCTTTTGTATCATAATACCTAAACTAAAGTTAAAATTCAAACTTCTAATTCTTATTTTATGATGATATAGAATTTATTGGAATTAAAGTTTAAAAAATTATATTCATATTTTTTAGTACTACTATGTTCATCCACAAAATATAATTAATTCAACATTAATCAACTAACGAGAATAATTTATTATAATTATAAAGTTAATATATTATTTAATTATATCAATGATAATTGAGCATTTTATTTTGATATGTCTCATATATAAAGTTAATATAACAATTTTATTAGACATCTTCCTTTTTATGTTTCACTTACTATAACAAATAACTATTATAATACTTAAGTTCCATAATTACAATTTTAGAATATTATATTTATATAATTACAAATTTACTATAATATGTTCTATTTCAACTAGTATGATACATGTCGTTTTTATTATAATGCACTCTAATAACAAGTACACACCACTATGGCACTTATTAAATCAGATCCGCGGACTATCTTTTAAATCAGATCTGTATACTATCTTTTATAGAGATCCTCAACTATGGTTAGTTTCATGTCCTTTAATTCATGTCAGACATCAGTCATCATTAGTCATTAGTACTGATAGAGACCTAGAGAGAGTTAATTAATCAACACCCCTCTAACAAGCCAATAGTCAAATAGTTAAATAATATGTTGATATTAGTTTTAAAAAGTTAATTTTGAGTCAAAATGGTTATTGGATGCTTAGTGGCTATTCAGCAAACTAAAACGTAAAAAATATATGAATGATATAGAAAACATAATATTTTTTTAAAGTTTCCCCTTTAAAAATATATGTTCTACTTTTTCTTAATATGAAAAACAATTTATTTTACTAACAATAATATAATGTTATCATTCTTACATGTAAACAAAATAAATCACAATGAAAATTATTGGAGGTTGACAGTAGAAGCCACAACTTTGGCCCTATGTTCATTAAAAAAATCCCAATAGAATATATGCAGAGTGAGAAAGAAGAAATTATTATTATTAATCATGTTGGAAACCTATAAAAATGGTCATTGAAAAGACAGAGTTCGATCGTAATGCTATGATAAGAAAGAAAGTAAAGTGGATTTGACAAATTTCATTATCTTTGACAAGAAAGAAAGTCAAGGTTTGATATAATAGACATCTTATCACATTGAAATTTCAGTAACTTCAAGTTGAGAATGACAATGGCATTTATTAAATACCCAGCAAAACAAAGCAATTACTTGCCCTGTCCAACTGAAATGTCTGGTCACGACCCCAAAATTATCGATTAGATTAGTGAGCTCGCTAATCCTAACCGGTAACATTTGCATAAAATCTGTTTAATAGTTTTTGGATATGAAATTCAATTTAGAAATTCAAATTTAGGAAAAGATCTGTGTCCCTCGTGAAACCCATGAAACCCATGCTCCATATTTCTGCTTGACAAAATATATATATATTTTCTTCATAACATCACTAAAAAATATTTTAAAATATAAGCTTTCTCTTAAGTATAGAGCATGTTATACACTACATATATTTGCGTTAACTAACTTCAAAGAAATTCTTATTTTATTTGATTTGAATCAGCATCTAAGATAAATCAAGGGGAAGCATCCTATGATCAATAATATTCTAAGCTGGCCCTTGCTCAAAGGCCCATTTAGCCAGACAATCAGCCACACCATTCCACTCATGAGGCATATGCATAAAAGATATAGAAACTAGAGAATTGCATAGCTAAATGATCTGCTGAATACCAAGAGCCAAAAAATGCCAATCCATATGCACAAGGTTCCTTTTATTCAATAAATTCACAACCACTTGCGAGTCAGTTTCACAGATGATTCTTTTCCAGCCATGTTGACAACACTGTTCCACTACAACCGAGAAAGCCAGGGCTTCCATGAGGTTATTAGTATGGTAACCCTTGTCTATAGAAAACAGAAACTGAATATCACTAGAACTATCATGCCCAACTCCCCGAATACAGGCCAAACCAAGATTTCCCCAAGAAGAACCATCAGTGATGATTTTAAGAATGCTTGCCTTAGGAGGAGACCAATGTCCCTGACAATTAACACGTTGAGAGTGTTGCTTAGCTCTATTCCCAAAGCGGGTGTGGGGGACTGAGGAAGTGCAACCCTAAAGAGGAAAGGAGAGGCAAGAGTAAATACCAGCATCTCTATGATCCAAACCACCACCAATGTCACATTTAGCTAAGAGTGTTTCCTGAAGAGAATTAACAATTTTCCCCCATAGGTGTCTAATCTCAAACTGTAAATCATGAAAGATCCTCCTATTCCTCTCAACCCAACATGCCACAAAAGAAAGGAAGGGCCAATAGTCCAAGCAACCTAAAGTAAAGAAGTCTTGGAAGGAGAATGGACCAAACAGTCCCAGAATTTAGACAAAGAGGACTATTATTTTTTCAACTAAAAAACATTCACAAGAAACTCCAAAGGAGCTCCTACTCTATTTGGACTTCCTACTTTAAAATCTTCTATATTTTCTTTACAATTATATATATCTTTCACATGAATTATCTAGTTGGATGATGGGAAATTTTTTTTTACCATTTTATTTCTCTATAATAAACTTAAGTCATCAAAATTAAGATAATCATATCCCAAATTACAAAGCCCATCTCAATCGGGAATCAATCTATAGCTAGGATTCTTATCCCAAATTGTGCATGCATTGTTTTCTCATTAAACTAGTAGAAAAGGGACCTTAATTATTTATAGATAGTAACAATATATCCCATATCACAACAACCCACATTATTTTTAGTAAAAGTCCAAAGGACAAAAACCCCTACAACTTCATCATCAAAATTATACTAGAATATATATAGCCATAGGTCTTGTTCCAAGATGAAACTTTTACTTACACACCTAGAGTACAACCCATCATTAGAGGACTATCAATTAGAATAGTGGTCTTACTAATATGGTGATTAAAATAAATATCAATATTAATCAAACACTTCAGACTATTTACAACTATTAGAAAGGAGGAACACTAAGAGGGAGCAAGAGGAATGAATCAATGTTCTCACAATTTTAACCTTTAAATATAAATATAACCATAACACACTGGTTTTTATTGTGGAAACTCTTCTAGAAAAAAAACTATAGAAAGGATGATACATACAATCCAATACTCTACAAAAATATTTTCTTTTGTATATGTTAGCAATGCACTTACATTCAAATGCATTGTCTATAGCTCATTGCGAAAAATTAAATAAGACAACACTAAACTGTGTCTATTATAATTTAATATAATTACAAAGAAAGATCTAAAATCCTAAAATAACTAATTTCCCTTAAACTTAGCTCTGCATCAATCAACTATCTCATATTTGAGTTGTCTTACCCAAAACTTGTTGCATCTCAGTCATGTTGATATGGTGAAGGCCAACGGTCACTTGTTTCTTCCCTCCAATAAGGTGTCTCTTGGTTTCCAGAGACCTTTCATTTGTAATATTATTGGAGCCTTTTAATATGTTGCTCTACTCATTTTGTAATCATCTTTTTACACATTAATCTAATACTCTATAGTCTGGACGTAGCCACTATTGTGGTGAACCAGGATAAATCAGGTGTTGTGCATTTCTTCTTATAGTGTCTATTGTATTTCTCTATTTAAATCCTTTCAATTGGTATCAGAGCACAAGGTGTGCAGATTGGGAAATCAATGTTGAATTTTTTGGAAAGATGGAGGATTTGAAAATAGAGAAATCTACAGGCAAGAATTACAGCCTATGGAAAGTGCAGATGCGATCTTTGCTGGTTAAGCAAGACTTGGCTCTCGCAATTGAAGGAAAGTCTAAGAAACTGTCTACAATGATTGATGAAGATTGGGAAAAGATGGATGAGAAGGTGATGGCATCCATTTTTCTCTCGCTAGAGAAAAACGTCTTGTTCAATGTCTCAAACAAGAAGTCAACGAAAAAAGGTTTGGGACAAACTTCAGAACATGTATCAAATAGCGTCAGCTACAAACAAAATATTCGTTATGAAGAAACTCTACAAACTAAAAATGAAGGAAGGGACTGCAATGTCAAATCATATAAATGATTTGAACAACCTATTACATCAAGCAAGCTTGGTTGGTATGACTCAATATGATGAATCCAAAGCCATCATCTTGTTATGTTCTTTACTTGACAGTTGGGATCCCATAGTTATAGTTGTAAGTACTTCAAACTCTATGAAGTCAAAGATGGCCTACAATGAAGTTATTGCCACTTTATTAAGTGAAGACATTAGAAGAAGTAACAAAGACTCCTCATCCGGTGATGCTCTCACTATGGTCAGCATTGAGAGAAGAGGAAGAAGCCATCATAGAGGAAATAATAATTACAATCAGCAAAGATCAAAGTCACCCAATCATTCAAGGTCAAGAGGTAGGAATGGTGAATGTTGATTTTGTGGTAAGCCTGGCCACACAAAGAGAAATTGTTGTGCTTACAAGAAAGCACAAGAAAATGTGGGAAACATGGAAGTAAATATAGCCTATGAGAAAGCTAAAAGTGATTTAGTTCTTTCTACAAGTGACACAAAATCAGATTCTTGGGTGATAGATTCGGGAGCTTCTTTCCATGCTACTTCATGTATGGATTGTTTCACAAACTACCATGAAGGTCAATTTGAAGAGGTATTTCTTAGAGATAAAAAATCCTGTGAAATAGTTGGCAAAGGTGACATTTTGTTACAACTGGAAGATAGAGGGAAATGGTTGTTAAAATATGTTCACCATGCTCACAAATTAAAGAAAAATCTAATTTCTGTCAGTCAACTCTTTGCACAAGGATATTATCCATTCTTATATCCGGATACTTGGAAAGTTACCAAGGGTTCGAGAATAATTTCCAAGGGAAACAAAGTTGGTAATCTTTATCTTCTTGAGAAGCCTACTAAAATAGAGGCTGCTATGAAAGTCATGGGCAGCAATGCAACACTTCGGCATCAAAGATTAGGCCACATGAGCAAAAAGGGCCTTGAGATAATGCTAAAAAAGGATCAACTACCGGGTCTCCAATCAGAAAATTTGGAATTTTGTGAACATTTCCTTTATGGAAAGCAAAAGTGGGTCAGCTTCTTGAAAGATGGACATAATCTCAAAGAAAAACTATTGGAACTTGTACACTCAGATGTCTTTGGTCCGGTTGAGGTAAGCTCTTTAGGAGGTTCAAATTTTTTTGTTACATTCCTTGATGACTATACTAGGAAATTATGGATATACATGATGGCAAATAAATCTGAAGTTTTTTCTAAGTTTAAATTTTTCAAAGCTCTTGTTGAAAACCAAAGGGGTCATAAGATCAAATGTTTAAAAATGGATAATGGAGGTGAGTTTTGTTCGCTGGAGTTCGACAATTATCGTGCAAATAATGGTATTCGTAGGGTGAATGTTGTACCCTACACCCCTCAAGAAAATGGGGTAGTGGAAAGACTCAACAGGATAATAATGGAGAAAGCTCAATGTATGCTTTCAAATGCAGGTTTGGGAAAAAAATTCTGGGCCGGGGCATGTAATACAGCCATATATCTCATTAATTGAAGTCCTTCTTCAAGGATGAACTTCGAAATTCTTAAAGAGGAATGGCAAGGTAGAAGAATTTCTTACTCTCATCTTAAAGTTTTTGGTTGTCAGGCTTTTGTACATGTGCCCAAAGAAAAGAGAAGCAAGATGGATCCTAAATCTGAGCCTTGCATATTTGTTGGATACGGAGAAGATCAGTTTGGCTTCAGGGTTTGGAGTTTAACTGAAAAGAAGATCATAAGGAGCAGAGATGTCATCTTTAATGAAAAATTATTCCCTCATTCTAAAGATGAGACTCCTAATAGAGAATTCATTCCTTTATTTGATATGATGAGCAATGGCACCCACTCTCAGCATGGTAATATGTAGTTGCTATATCCCACAAACAATCTCTCTCCTATATCAGTTCTTGCTCCTACCCTTGTCTCTTTCTCAAAAGATACATGGCACACTTAGGTAGAAGATTCCCTCTTCAACTCAGGAAGTTATCGCAATGAAAGTGCAAACTTAGAACAGTTTACTACCACAAATCAATCAGATGCTCAGCCTATATCTTCACAACATCAAGTCTGTGAAATAAAGCACTTTATCTATTGCAACCTTGAAGACTCTACTCATTCTCGCATACATTCACAAAAAATAGGTAATTATAATCATGCACCTCACAAAAGTGTTGTACACGTGCAGGAACTCTTTAAATTCAATACCCACTCTAGACTCGAGCAAGTGGATTTGCAGGAAGCCATAGAAGGAAGACCTCGTGGTGCTTTGTCCATCAAGGCCAACTCATGGCAAGAAAATTGACAGGGAAGTCATACTAATCTATAGGGTACTTATGGTGAACAAGGGTCACCCTTTCACTTTGAGCATGATGGGAACACAAACTAGCATCTTGCTAATCCATGGGAGCAGACTCACGTAGAGGGAACAGTTTCAAGACAGTTTAATGGTAGTCAAAGTCCCCTTAACCATGTTGATAATATGCCATGTAATCCGCAAGGTGAAGAACTTCATCTGCAGTGTGATAGATTTGTTTCACAGGGTGTGCAAATTGATCCACAAGTGGTCAAAACTCCCCTCAATGACATGCACACTCAACACTTAACAAACATTGGTAACACTTACTTTCATGACACTATGAGATCATTCCAGACAGAGAATATGCAAAATTTTTCAAGGGACTTTACTAGTGAGACTGGGACATCCAACAGGGATGTTAAAGGAAATTTAGAGCCCACAAATCTAATCAATGGCCAAAGTCCTATACATGAATCTTATGATAATCAGTTCTCTAGTAGTAGAGAGGGCATTCAAAATTTAAATCAACAAACTAGAGTAACTGGTTCTCCATTTGAATTGGTTCAACCAAAGAATAGAGAACCCCAAATGAGAAGATCCACTAGGGAAAGGAGAATACTAGCCAAATGCTCTGATTATGAATTATTGTATGCTAAAGAAGCAGAGCCTTCAATTCTAGTTTCAGAATTTTAAAAACTCTCTACATACAAAGCAGCTCTTAAAGATGTCAATAGTGATAAATGGCAAATAGCGATGGGTGAAGAAATGGATTCTTTACTCAAGAATTGAACCTGGGATTTGGTCTCTCTTCCACCTAATCTAAGACCACTTAGGAACAAGTTGATATATCGTGTGAAAGACGAAGTGGAAGGCAATAAATGCTTCAAAGCTAGATTGGTGGTAAAGGGATTTGATCAAGAAAAAGGGATAGATTTCAATGAAATCTTCTCACCGGTTGTCAAGATGACAACTATT
Organism: Cupressus sempervirens; assembly: GCA_028749045.1. Taxonomy (NCBI): domain Eukaryota; kingdom Viridiplantae; phylum Streptophyta; class Pinopsida; order Cupressales; family Cupressaceae; genus Cupressus; species Cupressus sempervirens. The sequence goes on along the minus strand of CM053787.1, from coordinate 226,466,194 downwards.
CGAACTGTTTTGGGATTAGTAGCAACATGGGATCTTGAGTTAGAACAACTTGATGTGAAAATCGCATTCCTACATGGTGATGTAGAAGAAGAACTTTACATGGAGCAGCCTCAAGGGTTCGTAAAGAAGGGACATGAACATCTTTATTACAGATTAAATCAGAGCTTGTATGGCTTGAAACAAGCCCCAAGACAATGGTATGTAAAATTTGATCACTTCATGACTAAGCATAATTTCACAAGATGTGGATCAGACCCATGTGTTTACTTCAAGAAACTTCCAAGTGGTGAGTTTGTCATCCTTCTTCTTTATATCGATGATATGTTAGTTGCTAGCACAAACAAAAGAATAGTTAATGAGTTGAAGCAAAAATTGACAAACAAATTTGCAATGAAGACTTAGGGGCGGCTAAAAAGATTCTTGGCATGAAAATCACAAGGGATAGGAAAAAGAGGGAAATCACTTTGTCTCAAAAACAATACATTGACAAAGTTGTTGAAAGATTTGGCATGGCTGATGCAAAAGTAACTTCTACTCCTCTTGCTGGTCACTTTCAATTAAGTTCTGAATTATGTCCTAAAACACAAGAAGAAAAAAAATTTATGGAGAAAAATCCCTACAAATCAACCATTGGTAGCATTATGTATGCTATGGTTTCTACTCGCCTTGACATTGCTCATGCGGTGAGAGTTGTGAGCAGGTTCATGAGAAATCCCAAAAAAGCTCATTGGGAAGCCGTCAAATGGATACTAAGGTATCTAAAAGGTACTTCAGATTATGTCTTATGTTTTGGCAGAAACAAAGTTCAACTACAAGATTACACTGATTCTAATCTTGCTGGAGACTTGGACAAACGAAGGTCTAACCTTCACATTTGTTGGAACTACGATCAGTTGGGCTTCACAGTTGCAACATTGCATTGCTCTTTCCGAAGGTGCAAGGGAAATGATTTGGCTTCAGCGGTTACTTGTTGACTTGAAAGTTCATCAAAATGAATATAATCTATTTTGTGACAGCCATAGTGCGATCTTCATGGCACATAATCAATCATCACAACGTTGCTCCAAGCATGTTGATGCACATGCTCACTTTGTTCGTCATGCAGTCGAAGAGGGCAAGCTGAATGTTGTCAAGATTGACACCAAGATCAATCTGGCTAATATATTCACAAAGGTTGTTGCCAAAGAAAAGTTTGAATGTGCTAGAACTTCTCTTGGGCTTGTGAAGAAAAGATAAATCATTCTTTGAGCAGGGTATTGGGTGGTCAGTTGCAGCATTGGTTGTCCTTCAGGTGGGAGTTTGTTTGCAGCATTGGTTGTCCTTCAGGTGGGAGTTTGTTGATATGGTGAAGGCCAACGATCACTTGTTTCTTCCCTCCGATAAGCGTGTCTCTTGGTTTCCAGAGACCTTTCATTTGTAATATTATTGGAGCCTTTTTATATGCTGCTCTTCTCATTTTGTAATCATCTTTTTACACATTAATCTAATACTCTGCAGTCTGGACGTAGCCACTATTGTGGTGAACCAGGATAAATCTGGTGTTGTGTATTTCTTCTTATTGCGTCTATTGTATTTCTCTGTTTAAATCCTTTCAAAGCATGCATCCAACTGCCTTAAACAGTAACTAGCTACCTTTCCCTAATCTCACCCATCCATTTGTAAATTGGCTTAACGATTTCGGTGTAAATGGGTTTAATTATTTCTATGTACTTATTTAAACGACATAGGTGCCACAACTTAGAAAGAAGGCAGTTCGTAAAAACTATTCTGAAAGAATATATGCAGTTTGAGAAAGTATACAGCAAACAAGTAATGGCCGGACATAAGTTGCTTATGGAGAAGACAAGATTCTTTTTGATTTGACTAAATTCTTCTTTATCTCCTGATATATTATATCAGCTTAGAGTTCAAATAGCTCTTAAAAGTGAGAATAAATGCTGTATTGATTAATTCATTAATTTTTCTTATTGTTTTATAAATCGAACAACATTCTGCACGCCTGTATAAATCCCTCCGATCAATTCGTTTTCTCAAGTAAGTTACTCTCATCTTCCGTGTCTGTGAACGTCCATCTGCAAGGGCCGATCCCAATATCGATGAGATTAAAGACCTAGCCAATCCTGACTGGTAATGTTAGCACAAAACTTAATTTCCATTTAAACTCTAAATTTAAGTTTACATGTTTTTTCTTGTCTTGTTTTGTTATTATTTATTGCCATTATCTATTAAGTTTCTCGCATACGGTTACTCTTCTCCGTTTCAATTTAGAACTTCAATAAATATTCTCAATCTGCGCTGCTATTTAGTTCTCAATGGTTTCTGAAGTATTTCTATTGTTGAATATCTAATTATTATGGGGCAATAACAAAATATAGGGCGAATAAAAGTTATACAATAAAATTATATTTCTGTCTTTATTAAGGGTTAGGGTTTCACAGTTGGTGTCATTTGTTGCTTCTGTGCAAGTTTTAAATCGGGATGGGAGGTGGGGAATCCCTACAGGCTTCCCCATCCAAAGCTTGAATAAAAGATTGCATCTTTTCCTTGTAACTTTACTCTTCGTCTTCGCCGTACAATTTGGGCTCTTTCTTGCAGTGTAAAATCCAGCTAGATTTTACAAGCCAGAGGTTTCATCCAACGTGATCAACCGGTGATGGGAGATTGGTTGAATCTCAATGGAAACTAAAGAGAAGTCTTGAAATTAGTGCGATGGGTAAATGGGTTATTTTTATTCAGTTAGGAAATGATGTCCAGGATGTTAGGGTTCTTAGGAGGGTCACTAGACTCGTAGAAGCGATTTGTTGATCTTTCTGATGCTGTGTAAGAGAAAATCGAGGTTTGACACTTCTGAGTGCCTAGGGCCTATATATACCTTCTACATATATCTTCCTCCCTAGCTTATAGTTAGAATTTTGGAATATAGGTGTGTTAGGAGAAATATGAATTCTTCTGCACCACTTTTCACAGTTGCGATGAAGTTGATATTTGTTTGGACCTATGTTAATTTTTTCACTAGATCAATCATCCCTACTTTTGTCACTTTGAATTCTAAGTTTGGTTTGTTGAAACAACCTATTGAATATAAGAAGTGTGATCATTTAAGTTCTAAATGTAAGTAGAAACCTTTTTAAAAATATTAGACTTTAAAGGGGTTGATAGATTAGAATGACTTGGGTGTTAAGACAAATGAAGATAACTAGAATTCATTTATTCTCTATCTATATCTTCTCTTGAAAAGGAATTGATCCAAAGGTCTAAAATGACTAGTTGAAAGGTATTTTTGTTCCTTGTTTGACTAAATTGTAAAATGTTTGAGTTGTCCCTCCTTTGAAGGATAATGATGTTTTGATTGACTTGATGGTCTGAAACTCTCGAGAAGAGTGTTATGTGGAGGTTTAAACAATTAGGAAATAAATTTTCAAGTAGAGAGCCTTTGCATTACTACTATCCTACCCAAATGGAGGTTCAAGAGAAGGTCAAAAAAGTCCTCTACTATCCCTACTTAGATGGTCATTTAGGAGAAGATTACAAAAGGTAATAGGTTTTGTGACTCTATAATTGGTAAGAAAATTGACTTGATAATTTCCCCTACTTAAATGGCAATTAAGGATGCTAGACAAGAAAACAAGACTTATGATTATCAAATAAATGACAATATTAATACCCCCATTAAGAAAGATTATATTCTGAAAGTGAATAAATAAAATAGGATCCTCCTAACTACAATGGTTGAGCCTATTGTGAATGATTACTATAAGCGATAGATGTGGTTCAAAGATCTCACCAATAATATGACTTTCCTTGGTTTTTCCTCCACACGACCTCAATATTATTTTTCACCATGTGTCTTACTTTCTCAATTTCTTCATCACCTTACTTCTTCTCCCTTCACTTGAATTTTTATTTCCTTTTTTCTCTCTTAAGTATCTCATTAATCTCAATCATTAGATTCAAATGGGTTGGCCTTTACCTCTATTTTAGTTGTCCACTTCTTCGAATGGTCAATACGTATTATATAAGGATAGGCAATTCTTGTATATTTTATCTATCTTGATTTAAACTCTTCATTCAATGGTTTGTAAATCGTCCACACTTTGTCATATAATCACATATTTTCATTTAGTGATTATAGATTGTGATAATCGTCCTTCCATTGCCAATTAAGATGTGATTTTAACAATGACCCCAATTGATTAACAAGTTAGTTCTCAATCACCAATCAATGTATGATTTCTCATAGCTATCAGATAATACCTTTTTAATTATGAAATGATTAGGTAATGAAAATTTTCTCCTTTGATCTTCTAGTTCTAATTATCCCAACAATCTCACCATTTAGCATAGATGGAAATATCATTAATTCCTTTAGTTTCTCAAATACACTTGAGATAATTGGGTTCTAAACCTTGATAGTTAGTTCATATCATCATTCTAATCTACTCCCCCTCAAACCATCTTTGTACTTATTTCTATATATGATCTAGAATCACTTACTCTAGTCTTCACCTATGGTCTTTTCCTCTTGTCTTCTCCCCTAGTCTTTTCCTCTCATCTTCTCCTCTTGTCTTCTCCTCCTTCAACAACACTACAAAGGTCTAATATTTAACAACATTTCATTGCTAATTTACAATGTATCAAAGATAACCTTATAAGTAGCTCATGTTGACTCTAGAGATGCCTCCGAAGTCTTCTTCAAATGAGTCAATGCAATAACCTATTCTTGCATTTGAGACCCAAGCTCAACAATCAGTCAATTGAATGTACACTTGGTAGTGCCAATACTTCTTCTTGTGTCTTTATGTTTTTGTGCATAACTACCATGACAAGGGATAGAGGTTCTTTCAAATCTAATATATTCACCATTCTCCTATCCTTCTCTTTTTTTTTTTTTGTCTGTGAACTTGCTAATGGAACAAGTTGACTACATAGGCTTTCCAATTCTTTTCATGCACCATCCTTCTTCTTCTAAAATTATCTTACAATTCCCAAACTATTCGATATTTTAGTAATGGTGTTCCCTACCTTTGCAAGGATTATTTTGATCTCCTTTACCAAATTTGCCAGTTTGTTTCTTACTTCAGTAATATTCTCTACCATTTAATGTGTCATTTTCATCTTCAAGTTCTCTTCGATGATGTTCATGGATGTAGACTACAAATCTATTTCTTGAACATAAATAGCCTCAAGATCATTATGTTTAGTTGATCAATAAATGTATCGTCTTAGTATTTTTCAAAATTAAGTACTCAATTTTCTAAGATATTTCTAGCTCTTCTCAACACTCATTTATTTCTCTTCTCCTTGTCTATGATATCTTTCCTCTTCACTTTTTTTAGAGTACTGCATCATTTTTTTGGATTTTAATTTATTGACATCCATAGGTATAGGAAAGATTTCATCTTCACCTAGATTTCTAACTTTTTCCTTAATTATAAGTTGACTAATTACCTTTTCTTTACCATACTTGGCTCAAGAGTGAGATTTCTTATTACTCGATATTTTTTCTCACTCTATTCATGTTGCTCCTTTTGTTGAGCTTCATCAATAATTTCATCTTTCGTCTCTTCTGTAATTGTCTCTTCCCTTACAAAAGATAACTTAGCTTGACTAGTTATGTCAACGTCTCCTACTTCATCGATAGGTGTCTTCACATGTTGTGCTTCTAGTTCCTCTACCTATAGTTGTATATCTTTTATTAAAATTCTAGTCATCTCTTCAATAATATAAGTATCATTTTACATTAATAGTTAATAACTATCCTTATAGCAACTTATCTGATTTAGAATCTTTGTCCTTACATCAATTATCTCATCATGTAATGACTGGAGATCTTTGACTATTTTTCTTACATTGCAATTTCTTTTACTCCAAATTTCTTCTTATGATCTTCATATAGTTTCTTTGCATCTTATGAACTTATCGCTAGTTGAGCTTCAATCAAATTTGTTTCATGGATGTCTTTATCCATTTTTATGTAGAATTCCATCTTGCATTAATAATCTATCCAAATTCATCACGAGGTAGTGAATGTAGCTCAAGAGGGGTTCTATTAAATTTATGCAAATATGAAAGAATTGCTTTAAAATTCTTCTTGTCTTCTAAATTTTCTAAGATGTAAATTCTCATTACTATTTCTAAGCCTCTGTATTCTTTTATACATTTGAAAAATTCTTCAATTGTTGGTGTTTTTCTATACACTTTGTTGTGACCGCCAGTCACCATCGCCCCAGCTGGGGGCCCCCTTTCTATTTAAAAAAAAAAAAACTTTTGTCACCTTTTGCGGAGCGCAAGACTGAAGGGGACAAGGATTTTATCCTTCATTCCTTAAAAAGCCAGCTCCCTAAAATTCTGGAGCGCAATTTTTAGGAAATGAAGGAGGGAAATGAAGGAAAGAAATGAAGGATTTTATCCTTCATTCCTTAAAAAGATCACTCTTTCAAATGAGAATTGGTAAAATTGGCCAGATGTGAAAAGTCTTGTTCTATTATTAGTAAGTCAATTTTTAGTAAATTTCATTGCCTCTCAGATTGGCCATATTTTGACTTTGGGACAACTTACTATTTTTAGAAAGTCTATTTTTAGTGAGTCTATTTTTAGTAAATTTCATTGCCTCTCAGATTGGCCTTATTTTGACTTTGGGACAACTTACTATATTTAGAAAGTCTATTTTTAGTAAGTCTATTTTTAGTAAATTTCACTACCTCTCAAATTGGCCTTATTTTTACTTTGGGACAACTTACTATTTTCAGAATGTTTATTTTTGGTAGGTCTATTTCTACAACAAGTGAGCTATGGTTGATAAAGAGCCAAAAGGTACATGTGTCTATAATCAAAAGAATGAGCAAGCATGACAGTCAATCAAGAAAAAAAATGCTTAAGTCTTGAATCAGCCATGAAATATCCAAAAGTAGAAAGGCATGAAGATAATAGAAAAATGGTGGTTGCGGAATTCTTCCATGATGGAAAAAATCCATGATCACTCAAAAAGTCTCACCTTGGAGAAAAATGGTTGTTGCGGAATTCTTCCATCATGGACAAAATCCATGATCTCTCAAAAAAACCAGCCTTGGAGAAAAATGGTTGTTGCGAAATTCTTCCATCATGGACAAAATCCATGACCACTCAAAATTTCCAAGAGCAAGAGAATTAAAAATCATGGAAGCAAATATGGCTCAGTGTTGGAGATTTGTCCTTCATAGAAGCAAAAAACAGCGAAGTGCTAGAAATTCTTCCTTGATGGAAGAAAAAATGCTAGTGTTGGAAGTTTCTCCTTCATGGAAGAAAAATTGGCTAAGTGTTGGAAACTTTCTCCTTCATGGAAGAAAAAATGGCTAAGTGTTGGAAACTTTCTCCTTCATGGAAGAAAAATTGGCTAAGTGTTGACAATTCCTCCTTGATGGAAGAAAAAATGCTAGTGTTGGAAGTTTCTCCTTCATGGCAAAAAAACTGGCTAAGTGTTGAAGATTTCTCCTTCATGGAAGAATAAATGGCTAAGTGTTGGAGACTTTCTCCTTCATGGAAGAAAAACTGGCTAAGTGTTGAAGATTTCTCCTTCATGGAAGAATAAATGGCTGAGTGTTGGAAACTTTCACCTTCATGGAAGAAAAAATGGCTAAGTGTTGGAAACTTTCTCCTTCATGGAAGTAAAACTAGGTAAGTGTTGGCAATTCCTCCTTGATGGAAGAAAAAATGCTAGTGTTGGAAGTTTCTCCTTCATGGAAAAAAAACTGGCTAAGTGTTGAAGATTTCTCCTTCATGGAAGAATAAATGGCTAAGTGTTGGAAACTTTCTCCTTCATGGAAGAAAAAATGGCTAAGTGTTGAAGATTTCTCCTTCATGGAAGAAAAAATGCTAGTGTTGGAAGTTTCTCCTTCATGGAAGAATAAATGGCTAAGTGTTGGAAACTTTCTCCTTCATGGAAGAAAAACTGGCTAAGTGTTGAAAATTTCTCCTTCATGGAAGAATAAATGGCTAAGTGTTGGAAACTTTCTCCTTCATGAAAAAATGAAAAAGGATTAAGTGCTAGAAATTTCTCCTCAAGATCTTGAATTTCACCCTCTTCAAGTGTGTACCCAAGACTAGAAAAATGATTGATGATGATAAAAAAAGAGGGGGGGGGGGGCGGGAATTCTTCAAAATGTAAGAAAAGGCATAATAGTGAATTGAAAGCATTTGAAGAAAAAGGAGGAGAAAGCTCTAGTTCTAGAAATTCAAGAAAGACGCTCAAATCCAAAATTCTAGTACCAAGATCAAAGTACTAAGTGATCTGGTCCCAAACATTCAAGGTTCAAAGATCAAAGTTCAAATCCAAAAATCCAAGAGCATAGCAAAGGAAGTTCAATATGAATAAATTCTAGAGTAACATAATCATCAGCAATGGATTCCAATCCATTTTAGGGAGATAAATTTCCAAGCAAGTACATGGAAGACGAGAATGTTCGAAGAGAGATTTTCAGAAAAGTCAGTCAAAGTTGGATCTTAGTTCAACTGATGTAGTTGGAAAAGACTCAAGCTTACATGGCCTCCATCATCATGTCATGGCATCCAATTATCTTTGATGAAGAACTGAGGTCTCCAAGTCAAATTTCTATGCATTCAGAGAATGAAATCAAGAATAATTAATTCAAGGAGGACTTCGCATTTATTGAGTAATGGACATGCATGGTGGATATTTATTGCACCCCACTCCTTCCTAAATGAGCATGCATAGTGGGCATTTATTACCCACTACAGTAAGTGGATTCCTTATGGCATTAATTTAGATTCCTTTCCATTGCCCTAACCCTAATTAGGGCTGATGTGGCATGATCTCAGCCATCAGTTATTTTGATCATCTGGGCCACCCATTGTAATCGAGGACCTATATAAAAGCCTCATTTCTCATTTGAAAGGGGAGATTTTTATGAGATTGTTGTTATGAGTTATTGAGATAATAAAGTTTTTATTGGAGTTTGGTGAATACTTGACATGTCTTAGTGCTTGCTTGTTCTCCTAAAATTTCTTCAAGTAGATTAAGTTTAGCATAGTCAATGTGTGGTGATTACAATGGAGAATATGATGGTGTATTGATGAATTCCTTTGGTTCATACTTTTGACATTTTAGTGATTCTAATTCATTGTGTAAAGTTAGCCTGAACCTCTTTCATGCATATGCTCAACTTCTATCATTTGTATACAGTGTTCTTTATGATGATGTATGCGGTGATATGAAAATCTTTGGCATAACCCTTGAAGATTGCACTAGTTCATTCTTAGTTGTAGTATAACTTGGTGAAGCTGAATTTAGTAAATTGAGGAATTTGTCCACTAGAATACTATTTGTTGTTATCACTACCCTTAGGATTAGAATAGAATTCCTGAACCCCATCCTATTTAATTTTTGCATATTCTGTGAAAAATCCAAAAAAAGCACTTCATTGCAAAACCTTAAGATAGCTCCCTCATCCAGTATGGCTTGAAATGAATATGGATAAACACGTAAGGCCCCTTGTGATTATCAAAAAATCACATCAACCACCAATCTTATCCACAGTCAAGACCTGGCATTAAAAGAACCTTGAAGTCATTGTATGATCTTCTAGCAATCTCAGCATACACAAGACTTTATTCAAGAGAGGATAAGATATTTCGGTATTTTGTTCTACTGTTTGGTGAGTCATAAAACATGTATCAACAGAAACTAGCGCTAGAGGGAGGGCCTTAACTAAAAGATTTCATAACAGTTTCACATATTGGAGAACATTAATTCATCCTCGCCCAACGTACATTGAAGATCCTTGAGATTCACCCCGGGAGCGCACGAATTACAAGAGTTGAGTTTTGATCCAAAGCCTAGGCTAGGAAATAAAGAAGCATCTACGAGTCAGAATTCACCAAGTGTAGCTGGTCTCACAAGGATATTCCAAACTCCACCACCTCAACATCAAGCACAAGGATCAATCCAAGGAGGAGTTCCACCAGGAGCTACACAAATTCAACAGTTATTTGTGCAAATACCTGTTTCACCTGCAACTGTCCAACAAGTAGTTCTAGTAATGGCCTAGCAATGGCATCCTCAGAATGCATCACCCCTTGCAACATTTTCTGCATACAATAATATGCCAAAGAATCCTGAACACTTTTGTTCTAAATTCTTTATGAATGATGTGAATCGCACTGCTGATGAACACATTAAAATTTTTGAGGATGTCCTCCAAAATAGAAACGTGCAAGATGAGGATGTTGCATGTAGACTATTCCCTTATTCATTGGGTGAGGAAGCATTTTACTGGTATATCAACCTACCTTCAAATTCAATACAGACTTGGCAACAATTGAAGGATGCATTCCTCGGGAAGTTTAGATTGCCTATCACCCCTGCAGAATTGTATAGACAATTTATTGAGATAAGGAGACAAGAACATGAATCAATTTATGCTTTCAATAATTGATTTCAAAAGGCTTATTTGAGATTGTGTGATCCATATCACATAGGAGATGATGTAGCATGACCTATCTACTATGCAGCCCTAGACTGTTTCACATCTATGTTTGTTCAAAAAACTCATCCGGCTCCTACAAGTTTGATCCAAGCATATGCTGAAGTAGAGAAAGTTAGTTTACAATCACCAATAACTATGAATGGAGCACCTTACTATTTTGGAAATGCAAATGCATTGAATCAAGGAGTTTGGAATTATGCTCCAACTATCAATCCAGTTCCTGCCCCTTCGAGCCAGTTGGTGTTGCACCCCGGAGCACCTATGTCGCAAGCAATGCCCACACAACCAATTTATCTCCAGAACATGACAAATTCTACAAGGACCCAAGAGGAAAAAGATGAGATGAGAGATCTGATTGAACAAGTGAAAATGTTGTCCACTAAGGTCACTTACCTTAGAAATCAAAATAATGAGTTGCAAAATGCACAAAGAAATTATCAGTCATATCAAGGTAGCAACCGAGGTTATCAAGGGAATACCCCTCCACATCATGATAGTAATCAAGGACACAACCAAGGATTCAATGAAGGTAATCAAGGATATCGTAATAATAACCAAGTTCATCAAAGAAGATCATGGAACACTAATCCAAATAATGGAGGCATACCATCACCATTGGATAATCCTCCATCTGAGAATCGCCTAGCTGATAAAGTTTTCTTAGCAGAAGCTGCACTATATAGATGGTGTAGATTACATGAGACTAGTCAACATTCTGAATTATAGTGTCACAAATTTCAAAGAGCAACGTATATTTTCAAGGGAGAAGTGAGGAACACTACCACATCTGAGAATCCTCCTCCTATGGGATATGAGATAGTACCCTCACCAAGATATGACCAAGCATTGGTTTTTGATGATTTTAAGTTTCCTCCTTCTGATTCTCAAGATTACATGCCAATACAAGCTAATCAGAAATTCCCACCAGCTTCAGCAAATGGTCCTATAGAGATGCCGAGTTATCAAGTCCCACCAGAAAATCAACCTCCACCAGTATCCCCGAATGAATCACTACATAAGGATGGATTTTTATTCCATCCTCTATATAATAGTGTCTTGGTGGAAGGGATAAGTGAAGTGCAAGCTTATCAAAAAAAATTTGGTAATACTCCAATAAAGACAAATCAGAGGAAATATAGGAACCATGAGCCATTAACATCATCAGTTCCTGCAAATAACTTTTCAACTCCCCCGCATCCAAATGCGAACAATAATCTTGAGCCTCTCAGAGACTCCCCTAAATATCGACAACTCACAGGCTCTCAAGGAGATAGAGGCCAATCTCCCATGACAAATTCTTCACAAAATGATAAAGGAAAGAATAACCTTCAATCCTCTGCTCAACAAGGAGAACAAAGGAAATGTGAAAATCCAAGACAAACACAGAAAGGAAGTCCTTCTAGAGAGGAATTGAAAAGGTTGAGTTCTTATGTACTAGAGGAATTTAAGAAAATTAAAGTAAGTCTTCCACTATATGAATTGATGAAGATTTCAGAAATTAGAGATACATTATTGGAAAGCTTCAATGATGCCCCCACAAAGATTGTTTCTCAAAATGTATCACATCCTCCAAGAGGGGTATCCAATGTCCAACAATACAATTTTGCGCAAAACACCAATGTTGCAGATGATGTATCACCATATGCATCTAAGCTTGCTCAAAATCCTTCAAGTTTCATTGGAATGGTGCAAAACTCTCAGGATGATCAAAAGGTTACATCAAATGGACAAGTATCTTCAAAGGATCCATCACTAGAAATGATCAAAGATAATTCTCCTATAGTGGAAAGTTCCATGACAACTCAAAATGGGAGAAATTCTATACATAACAATGAGACATTTGATTCAAAAGGGCAGAAGCCAGTGGTTTTTTATCAAGCGAAGGAGGAACCTGCACCTTTCCTAGTAGCTGTTAGAATTTTTGGAAAAATGTTACATATTTGTTTAATTGACTCTGGTGCATCAAGTAATGTAATGCCATTGGACATATGAATAAAGTTGGGATTGATTCCACTTCAAACTGATAATATTCACATGCAATTGGCCTCTGATCCATGTGTTCAAAGTTGTATTGACATATCAATTGTGGATATTATTGAAGGGTATGGCATGCTTCTTAGTAGAGATTTGGCAAGGAAATTGAATGGTTATATTGCAACAAACTTTTCACACATGTGGCTCCCATGGAAGGGAATTCCCAATCAGATAAGGATAGAGAGCACTCCAAGGTTCTAGTTGTTGATCACTGAGTATGGTGAACACAATGAGATCTTGTTTATGGAAACCACTTTGGGATCATATATTCCCAAAAATGGAGAGGTTTTAATGTTGCAATGTTACAATCAAGGGGGATGTCCTGACGTGACTCCAATTTTTGCTAAGGTACCAGTTATGGATAATTCAGAACCATCACTGAGTGAAGGAATGTTTGAGAATTTTAGGAATTTTGTCCTAAGAAGCATTAAGCAGGAAGTTGAACTAGGAAAAGATGCATCCATTCAAAATCTATTGTTACCCAACTGGTGTAGAATACATGATGCTTTTCATTCTAAGATATCATGCACCATGTGAAAAGAAGCAATTGCACAAGTTTCTAAAATGTTTCCACAAGCATGGATAGCAAAAAATGTGGTTAGAATGAACTCATCCTGTATGAAAATTTTAGACCCATAGCAAGAAAGAATTTGAGAAGGTAAAATAAGACAAGAAGAACATCAAAAATAATCCAAGGATTCAAAGGTAAGATCACCCATGGAATATGAAAATGATCAAGTATGGACTCAATCCTTCGATGGATCCAAATCAAAGAAAGGTAGTGGAGTTGGTGTTGAACTCATCAGCCCAAATGGAGAAACATATTTGAGAGCACATAGGTTGCAATTCCCTTATACTAATAATGTGGCTGAGTATGAATCATTGGTCATTGGATTTCTCTTCGCTATCAAAAAGGGTGCCAAAATCCTACATGTACGTGGAGATTCAGACATAGTCATTGGACAGGTACACAAGAAATATACATGCCATGATAAAAGATTGGGTCGGTATCACAATAGAGTTTGGGACCTAATCGAAAGCTTTGATGCTTTCAATATTAAAAGGATAAGTCGAACAAGCAATCCAGTAGCAAACTCTTTGGCTCAATCTGCAAGTTCATTAGAACCATTAGCCATGGATTGTGTGAAGAAATTTACAGTTGAGCTGACTTTAGTACCATCAGTCCCTAACAACATCACAAATTTTCAAGTGTTTGAAGATGACAAGCATATTCTTGATTTTTTGACAAGCTCGAGGGTATTTGAAGCACAAGTCATAGATGAAGGAGAACAACAATAGGCTCAATTTGAAATCGACGAGACTATGAATTTAAGGACAAATACCATTCCAAAAGGAATGATTGAACTAGAAAGAATTTTTGATGCCAACAGACTAAGTTCCCTCAAGTACCAAAGTACTGAAGGAGGGGAATGTGAAAAGGTGAACTTGGGAATGAGAGAAAATGTCAAGAATGTATTTATCGGGAAAGTGTGTACCCCCATAGAAAAGGAGGAAATATTGAAGCTTATGAAGGAGTTCCCTGATGTGATTGCTTGGGGATATGAAGATCTGAAGACATATGATACGTCTCTCATTACACATACTATTCTGTTAAAGCCAAATAGTAAACCATTTAGACAAAGGTAGAGACCAATGAATCCATTGTTAGAACCACTAATACATCAAGAAGTGAAGAAGTTATTGTCAGCAAGGATTATATTCCCAGTTCGACACTCAACGTGGGTCGCCAACCTTGTACCTATTAGAAATAAGAATGGAGAGATAAGGTTGTATGTAAATTTTAGAAATCTCAATAAAGCTTTAGAGAAGGATAATTATCTAGTGCCATCATTAGATGAAGTGATACAAGTTGTTAGTGGTTCTCAAATGATGTCATTTTTAGATGGTTATTCTAGATATAACCAAGTGATGGAAGAAGAAGAAGATAGACTAAAGACCACATTCACAACTAAATGGGGTACATTTTCTTAGAGAAGAATGCCTTTTGGTTTGATCAATGCAGGAGCTACTTTTCAAAGGGCCATGGATTATGCTTTCAGGGACTTGGTAAAGAAGTGCATCATCATATACATGGATGATCTCACAGTATTCTCTCGACATAGGGAAGATCACATCAATGATTTGAGGAGAATCTTCCAAAGATGTAGAAGATATGGGATTTCCTTGAATCCAAAGAAATGCATGTTTGCTATCACTGAAGGGAAATTGTTAGGACATGTAATATCAGAATGAGGAATCTCAATTGATCCTGAGTGCATTGAGGCAATATGAAAGATAGGATTGCCAGCTAGTCAGAAAGAATTAAATTCATTCTTTTGGAAAATTAACTTTGTAAGGAAGTTCATAATTGGATTTGCAGAGATAGTAAGGCCATTAAATGACATGCTAAAGAAAGGAGCAAGGATAGATTGGACCCCTATAGCAAAAAAGGCATTCGAAGAAATCAAGAAAGCAATTGTGGATGCTCCTATTTTGTTGAGTCCTGACTATACCAAGCCTTTTTATATATATTCTTTTGCCTTGGAACATACTTGTACAGCTATCCTCACCCAAAAGGCAGATGATCAGGATGAACATTCTATTGCATTCATGAGTTCACCCATGAAAGATGGAGAATTGAGATATCCGAATTTTGAAAAACAAGCTTATGCTTTGGTGAAAGCAATAAAGAAATTCTGACATTACATCCTAAGAAGCAAGGTTTATGCAATAGTTCCTGATGCAACAGTGAAGACTTTGCTAATGCAGAATGAATTGGGAGAAAGAAGAGGAAAGTGGATGGCAATTATTCAAGAATATGACATGGAGATACAACCAATGAAGTTGGTACGAGGACAAGCTCTAGCTCAAACCTTGTCTACAATTGGTCCGGGATTAGTACAACAAGTATATGTGTTAGAAGAAGTATCCCCAGATGAATGGTATGATGATATTGTTCATTATTTGCTAAACCATAAGTCTCCATCACACTTGAACTTTGTTCAAAAGAGTTCACTGAGAATGAAGAGTCAAAATTTTATGCTTCAAGGATCTGTGCTATATAGAAAGAATCATGATGGGGTTTATTTGAGATGTGTTCGAAAGGAAGAGGATAGACACATCATTGAGCATTTTCATAGTAAATATGGAACTAGTCATGGAAGTGGTCTAGCTATGGCTCATCAAATATCAAGAGCAGGGTATTATTGGCCAACCTTGTTTAAAGACACTTATGAACATGTGAAGAATTGTCACACATGTCAGATAGCTGCGACACATGAGAGAAATCCTACTATGCCATTACAACCTGTTATTGAAGTAAAACTGTTCACAAAATGGGGGTTAGATTTCATTGGTCCCATCAATCCACCATCATCAGGACACTACTAGTATATCCTGATTGCTATAGACTACTGCACCAAATGGACTGAGGCTCAATCGCTAAAAAATTGTACAACAGAAGTTGTTATCAAATTTCTTGAAGAAAATATCATTACCAGGTTTGGATGTCCCCATGCATTTGTATGTGATAATGGGCCAGCATTTAGATTGTTGAAGTTCTCAAACTGGGCATTTGACTATGGGATCACACTAAACTTTTCATCAAACTGCTATCTGCAAGGGAATGGATTGGCAGAATCAACAAACAAAAATCTATTGAGTGCAATGAAGAAGTTATTAGACAATAACCCTAGAGATTGGCATACATAGCTGAGATTCGCACTTTGGGCAGATAGGATCAGAATAAAGAGTTCTTTGGGGACATCTCCATATCATTTAGTCTACAAACAAGATCCAATTTTTCCTATCCAATTGAGGATTCCAACACTACGATTCATGCAAGATTTTATTGAAGGAGAAGATAGAGTGCAGACATGTTTGACCCAATCATTGCACTTGGAAGAGAAGAGGGATGAAGCATTGGAAAAGTTTGCTAAACATCAAGGAGTTTTTAAGAGATGGTTTGACAAAATGGCAAAGGTTAAAGAATTTTGAATTTCAGATCTGGTACTTCGCTGGGATAAGGCACATGAAAAGAAGGGTGGACATGATAAGTTTGATAATCTGTGGAAAGGTCCTTATCAGATTTTTGAAATTTTGGGAGATAATGCATTCAAGCTTAAGACTCTAACAGGAAAGGAAGTCCAATTGCCTATCAGTGGATAATTCCTCAAGCATTATTTATGCCCTTAGGTTTTCTTTGTGAAGCCTAACCTGTACATAGTTAGTTTAGGTTTTCCTTTGTGGTATGTTTTTGTTTTTTTTTTTTCCTTTTTTTAGTTAGGTGGGGGTTTTGGTTTGTCTCCGCACTCCTGGTTAGGAGTTTTGGCCTTGCGTAGTTTAGTTTTCTTTCCCTTTTTTTTTTAATTTTGTTTTTCCCTAGCTTGTCTTCCTTGGGTGGTTCGGTTTTCTCTCTTCTTTTGGTTTGGCTTTGGTTTTGGCTTTTGCTAGGTGGCTCATAGCTATGAGAATCTCTTTTTTTGCAAGTGGAGTGGTGTCATGATTTGGTTACTTCATCTGAAGACTTCGCCAAGTTTTGCTTATTTCATTTCTTGGATAATTGTTATGAAGAGCATTAGAATCTTGGCTATCCTTCATATATTTTCAATGGGTTAGAAAACATACTTGACTCGGAAGGTTAATCATACATTGTGTCTTGACACATGAACTCTGAGGTTGCCACATATTTCACACTCTTAACTATTGCTCTAAGTCCATTTATGTGTCTTTGGAAAGGTCATGACTTGTGAAAATTTTAAAATCTTGCTTTAGCGCCACTGTAACTCCTAAACCCATTGTAAGCTTCATTGCTTACAAGCCAAGAGAAAAGAAAGAAATGAAATACAAATTCAAAAAAAAAATAATAATAATAATGAGATTGGCTTTGGGGGTATGCGGAAATCTCCATAAGTGTTCTCAAGAATAATTCGCCGGAAGTGGAGCAATCTCTGTTGGGTTTACAGTGACAACTTTGTCGGGGCTATGGACGCCTGACTAGCAGTGGGGCAATGTCCAGGATACTTTTGAAGTCAAGAGGAATCAATAACTTGTCATGATTAATCCTAGGATTTTTGAGTGGTCTTGTTGAGATGGAATTAATATAAATTGCACACACTCAGGTTGTCGCAGAGTAAATGCATTTTTGATCGAATATATGATTATTCTCCCCTTTTGAGCTTGTTTTCTCTCTTATTGATGACATAAAATAGAGAAACCAGAGATTCTGAGTTCGGATTAAGCCTTATCCTTGAAATGCTTGTAACATTTCACTCGTGGAGTCGCCAGATGTTGTGACCGCCAGTCACCATCGCCCCAGCCAAGGGCCCCCTTTCTATTTAAAAAAAAAAAACTTTTGTCAGCTTTTGCGGAGCGCAAGATTGAAGGAGATAAGGATTTTATCCTTCATTCCTTAAAAAGCCCGCTCCCTAAAATTTCAGAGTGCAATTTTCAGGAAATGAAGGAAGGAAATGAAAGAAAGAAATGAAGGATTTTATCCTTCATTCCTTAAAAAGATCGCTCTTTCAAATGAGAATTGGTAAAATTGGCCAGATGTGAAAAGTGTTGTCCATGTGGCTCTGAGAATGGAAATTATTTTCTTGTTTGAGAATTGAATGTCTTCACTTACTATTTTTAGAAATTCTATTATTAGTAAGTCTATTTTTAGTAAATTTCATTGCATCTCAGATTGGCCATATTTTGACTTTGGGACAACTTACTATTTTTAAAAAGTCTATTTTGAGTGAGTCTATTTTTAGTAAATCTCACTGCCTCTCAGATTGGCCTTATTTTGACTTTGGGACAACTTACTATTTTTAGAAAGTCCATTTTTAGTAAGTCTATTTTTAGTAAATTTCACTACCTCTCAAATTGGCCTTATTTTGACTTTGGGACAACTTACTATTTTTAGAATATTTATTTTCAGTAGGTCTATTTCTGCAACAAGTGAGCTATGGTTGATAAAGAGCCAAAAGGTACATGTGTCTATATCCAAAAGAATGAGCAAGCATGACAGTCAATCAAGGAAAAAATGCTTAAGTCTGGAATCACCCATGAAATATCCAAAAGTAGAAAGGCATGAAGATAATAGAAAAATGGTGGTTGTGGAATTCTTCCATCATGGACAAAATCCATGATCACTCAAAAAGTCTCACCTTGGAGAAAAATGGTTGATGTAGAATTCTTCCATCATGGACAAAATCCATGATCTCTCAAAAAAACCAGCCTTGGAGAAAAATGGTTGTTGCGGAATTCTTCCATCATGGACAAAATCCATGACCACTCAAAATTTCCAAGAGCAAGAGAATTAAAAATCATGGAAGCAAATATGGCTCAGTGTTGGAGATTTGTCCTTCATAGAAGCAAAAAACAGCGAAGTGCTAGAAATTCTTCCTTGATGGAAGAAAAAATGCTAGTGTTGGAAGTTTCTCCTTCATGGAAGAAAAATTGGCTAAGTGTTGGAAACTTTCTCCTTCATGGAAGAAAAAATGGCTAAGTGTTGGAAACTTTCTCCTTCATGGAAGAAAAACTGGCTAAGTGTTGGCAATTCCTCCTTGATGGAAGAAAAAATGCTAGTGTTGGAAGTTTCTCCTTAATGGAAAAAAAATTGGCTAAGTGTTGAAGATTTCTCCTTCATGGAAGAATAAATGGCTAAGTGTTGGAAACTTTCTCCTTCATGGAAGAAAAACTGGCTAAGTTTTGCAGATTCCTCCTTCATGGAAGAAGAAATGCTAGTGTTGGAAGTTTCTCCTTCATGGAAGAATAAATGGCTAAGTGTTGGAAACTTTCTCCTTCATGGAAGAAAAACTGGCTAAGTGTTGAAGATTTCTCCTTCATGGAAGAATAAATGGCTAAGTGTTGGAAACTTTCTCCTTCATGGAAAAATGAAAAAGGATTAAGTGCTAGAAATTTCTCCTCCAGATCTTGAATTTCACCCTCTTCAAGTGTGTACCCAAGACTAGAAAAATGATTGATGATGATAAAAAAAAAGGAGGGGAATTCTTCAAAATGTAAGAAAAGGCATATTAGTGAATTGAAAGCATTTGAAGAAAAAGGAGGAGAAAGCTCTAGTTCTAGAAATTCAAGAAAGACGCTCAAATCAAAAATTCTAGTACAAAGATCAAAGTACTAAGTGATCCGGTCCTAGACATTCAAGGTTCAAAGATCAAAGTTCAAATCCAAAAATCCAAGAGCATGGAAAAGGAAGTTCAATATGAAGAAATTCTAGAGTAGCATAATCATCAGCAACAGATTCCAATCCATTTTAGGGAGATAAATTTCCAAGCAAGTACATGGAAGACGAGAATGTTCGAAGAGAGATTTTCAGAAAAGTCAGTCAAAGTTGGATCTTAGATAAAATGATGTAGTTGGAAAAGACTCAAGCTTACATGGCCTCCATCATCATGTCATGGCATCCAATTATCTTTGATGAAGAACTGAAGACTCCAAGTCAAATTTCTATGCATTCAGAGAATGAAATCAAGAATAATTTATTCAAAGAGGATTGCACATTTATTGAGTAATGGACATGCATGGTGGATATTTATTGCACCCCACTCCTTCCTAAATGAGCATGCATACTAGGCATTTATTACCCACTACAGTAAGTGGATTCCTTATGGCATTAATGTAGATTCCTTTCCATTGCCCTAACCCTAATTAGGGCTGATGTGGCATGATCTCAGCCATCAGTTATTGTGATCATCTGGGCCACCCATTGTAATCGAGGACCTATATAAAGGCCTCATTTCTCATTTGAAAGGGGAGATTTTTATGAGATTGTTTCTATGAGTTACTGAGATAATAAATTTTTCATTGGAGTTTGGTGAATACTTGACGTGTCTTAGTGCTTGCTTGTTCTCCTAAAATTTCTTCAAGTAGATTAAGTTTAGCATAGTCAATGTGTGGTGATTACAATGGAGAATATGATGGTGTATTGATGAATTCTTTTGGTTCATACTTTTAACATTTTAGTGATTCTAATTCATTTTGTAAAGTTAGCCTAAACCTCTTTCATGCATATGCTCAACTTCTATCATTTGTATACATTGTTCTTTATGATGGTGTATGCGGTGATATGAAAATCTTTGGCATAACCCTTGAAGATTGCACTGGTTCATGCTTAGTTGTAGCATAACTTGGCGAAGCTGAATTTAGTAAATTGAGGAATTTTTCTACTAGAATACTATTTGTTGTTATCACTACCCTTAGGATTAGAATAGAATTCCTGAACCCCATCCTATTTAATTTTTGCATATTCTGTAAAAAATCCAAAAAAAAGCACTTCATTGCAGAAGTTAAGATAGCTTCCTCATCCAGTATAGCTTGAAATGAATATGAATAAACACGTAAGGCCCCTTGTGATCATTAGCAAATCACATCAACCACTGATCTTATCCACAGTCAAGACCTGGCATTAAAAGAACCTTGAAGTCATTGTATGATCTTCTAGCAATCTCAACATATAGAAGACTTTATTCAAGAGAGGATAAGATATTTCGGTATTTTCTTCTACTGTTTGGTGAGTCATAAAACACGCATCAACACAGTTATCTTTTATTCAATTCTACACTACGTTTATTTGACTATGTGCTTTATGCTTCTTCAACATTTTCTTGTCTCCTATAATGTTTCTTTTTCTTATAAACTTCCTTTGTTGCATTTCTC
The DNA here is from genome assembly GCA_028749045.1 of Cupressus sempervirens. Classification (NCBI taxonomy): domain Eukaryota; kingdom Viridiplantae; phylum Streptophyta; class Pinopsida; order Cupressales; family Cupressaceae; genus Cupressus; species Cupressus sempervirens. Next base: position 226,445,015 of record CM053787.1, on the reverse strand, counting down.
TTCTTCTTTTTTGATTCAATCTTTTCATCCTTAATGGCTAACTGAGTAGCCTTTCTCTTTACTCTTTTGTAGGTAGAGGGAATATTGTAAGATGGATCTTTTATCACCATCTATATTTTCCCAGATGTTCCTACTCCTTCACATGGTGTCTATTGGGATTAACTGGTAGACATTCTCATTGTTGAGATTGGTGTCTTGATCTCCTTGATTGTTCCAGTAAAAATTTCGTCAATGGCTCGAACCATTTTCTCATGTTTGTCCATAGGTCTGCATAATAGTATGTCAGCATCAAGAATGACCTCTTTTACATTAAGCTCATAACCCATTGATGGTAACCAGTTGATTCTAGTTTCAACTACATATAGAACACAAGAATATGTGTCTCATAGAATATTGATATCACTTTTATATTTTCCTATGAAACTAGAAAGGGCTCTTACAAGAGTATGCATGTTAGTCTAATGTATTCTTTGACCTATTGTGATGGGCAGTCACCATCGTCCATGCCTGGGACCTTGCTTTTCAAACTATGCGAGCCTTTTTCCATATTTTGTGGAGCACAAGTCAGCAGAACCCAAGGAACAGTCAAACTGAAAAAATCCCTAAATGTTTCAAAACTGCGCTTTGAACTCTCCACGCAGCTGGATTTTATGATAGTGCAAAAATATTTTTTGAAGGACAAAATCCTTCATTCTGAAAAAAACCCCGCTCTCGTATTTTGTGGAGCGCAAGTCAGCTCACTGCAAGGAAAAGTCAAAGTGAAAATCCCCAACTATTTTAAGATAGCGAAGGAATATTGTGTGAAGGAAAAAAATCCTTCATTCCATGAAAAGCCCGCTCCCATAAACGTGGAAGCACAAAATTGGGATGATCGTAGATTGTTTGGTAAGGACAAAATCCTTTATTTAGCAAAAATCCTGCTTTCCATAAATTGTGGAGCACATAACTACGCTGGCTGAGGAAAGCTTTTTGAAAAGAAAGTACACAAGGAAGGGCTTGTGCAAAATGGATCAGAGAAATAAGAAGCTTCATGTCCAGAACATGATTTACTGAAAGATTTGGCACATTTTATGGCTAAAACTCAAATTGAATGACCTTCAACAGCACCACGGTCTCACAATCGTAAGAAAATTTAGTTTCTAAAAAATTCAATGGTTCAGAACAAAGAAGCTGAAAATGGTAATTGTTTTTTGATAGAAAATAAGTCTATTGATCCAACTTGGTTTCACATCGATTGGTGTTTGAAGCAAGTCCAGCAGTTAGGCAAGGATGAGAAATAGAAGACTTCAAGACAAGATAAGGAAGTGCATGTCGAAGATACTGTGATTGGTATTTCTTCAAGCTCGGATGATCATTGTCGAAACACGGAGGCAGTCGATAGAAACATGAAAATAGGTTCAAGTGATCAGTCAGTCCATTATAAAGACAACACTGGTAATAATGTCATTATAAAAGCTCGAAGAAATAATGGCTCTTGTATTTTAAAAGGCCAATCCTTTGATCATCTAGGAGAAGCCCTCAATTCAAAACGTGATCAATTGTCTATGATTAAGCATTGTAGTGCTTCTTTGGATCCTGTTGTTCATGACCTTTCATCTATTAGTTTTAAGGATCATGACAATGGCTTGGATGAATCTGGGCTGTCCAATTCTTTCAAAGATGATATCAAAATCTTAACAATGGCCCAAAGAACCTTGTGGCCATGAATGCATCCAAAGAAAATTTTATAAGCTCTTTGGAAATAGTTTTAGCGACAAAGAAAAGGAAAGTTGGGAATAGGTAGAAAATGGCTATGCTTGCATTGAGTGCAGACAGGCAATCTACATGAAATAAAGATGGAAGGCAAGTTCAACTAGATAGTACAACTCTGCCAACTGTACCCCCTCTTTTTCAATCTAAAGCTCTGGAAACAATGATGAATATCCTAGATGGACAAATAAGCAAATAGAAATTGATGAGAAAGTGGAGAACTTTGAGCTTAACTATGATGGAAAATGGGATAGATGGAATGGCTATGATCCAGCTACATATGTTCAGGTTATGGATAGATATGAAGCCAGGGAAGAGGCAAGGAGAAAATATCTAAAAGAGTAGCAGTTGAAAAGTTGGATTCAAAGAAAAGAAAAAAATGATTTTTTTTCAAAAATATTTTTTTTGGATTTACATTAAAAATTAAATATTAGTTTTATTGATATTTAATTTGGTTATTTAAATAATAAGCCAAAAAATAAAAGTGGAAAAAAGTTGGAAATGAATTTGATTTTTTTCATTGAAATATGGAAAGTAATTAAATATTGATTTTAATTGATATTTAATTAATAAAATTCAATTTAAAAAAAAATCAAAATGGGATAAAGAAATACTTAGCTTCATCATGAAGCTAAGAGCGTCAAAATAGCAACTTTTTGAAACAAATAGCAAAAAAAAGTGACAAGTGGCACAAAAGATGGAAACCTTGATGGTTAAGTAAAGCAATTGCCTAATTTTAGTCTACAGCTTTAAAGGCATCTTTTTTGAAGGTTGATTTATATAAGAAACCCTCTCATTCATTCATGCTCACATAGAAATTTGAAGAGAAAAATTGAGAATAGGAGTGAGATTCAAGGAGTTCAAGGAAGCGGATTTTTGGGAAATTTTTGAGAAGTTTTCTAGGAATTTGTTATAGAGGATTTTGAATCCTATCAAAAAGGTATTTTTTTTTGCAGTGAGTTGTAAAAATTGCATATTTCTCATAGAAGTATTGAAAAGTGAATCTTGAAAGGAGTATAGAAATTTTGGCAAAAATCCAAAATCTTTATCTTATGGACAAGTTGTATCTATTGTTTTTAATACTTTCCTTGCATAGTCTTATGTGTGTACATTTTCTATTTTGCAGGAAAGGAGGATGGCAAAGCCTAGGGGAACAAGAGAAACACGAGGACAACTGATAAAGAATGAAAGGAGAGGATTCTATCCTGAATCCAACATTGTGTCAAAGTGGGCAGAAATCAGAGATACAAGTCTTGGCAGCCTTGATTTGAAAGATTTTAACCAGAGAATGCTCGAATATAATGTCTATCACCCAACACACCTAGCCACAAGAATTGTGAGAAGTGGAATTTTTTCTACAGCTGGTTTCCCTCCTTTTTAGTAGTCAGAGTTAATTGTGGAATGTACTAAACACTACAGTCCTAGAGACAGAACCATCAGGGATTTTGCACGAAATGTTCTAGTAGATTTTTCTCTGGAATCCATTTTTGAAGCGTTTGGAATTCCTTCTCACCCAAGGATGGTCACAAAAACATAGGAGCAAGCACTAAGAATCTATACCTCTAGAGTCCATTTCTGTGAAGAAATAATTAACAAAAGATGGTTGAAACAGAATAGATCACATCATTCGAAGATTCCTAAGGAAATAGTATGGCTTGACTTGCAGAGGGAATATAGTGACATGGTCATGATGTTGAGTCGCATATTTGGCATGCCTTATTCTTATAGATTTGAATCTTGGATGTGGTATTTTGTTGAGCAGGTGATGGAGGAAGGTGACAGAATAGATTGGGCAGGGCTCATAAGTGATAATCTAAATGAACAATTGATGAATCTAGAGCATACAAGGAAATTTTACATGAGCTCCTAGTCATCTACATGCTAGCATAGAGGACAAATTATGATGGCCTATGATGAAAAAGACTGATTGGAAGCGAAACCCAACACCTCAAAGTCCATGAATGTTACCCACAGTTGCATTTGTATTCAAAGGATGATTATGTAACACCCTACCAAGGGATCCAAAGGAATTAACCTAAAGTTTTACTAAATTTACCAACCAATTTTTAATTTATTTTTAAACAACAAAGATAATCATACACATCAAACACATAGTAGCAGAAGTAATAACATACAATCAACTATAAGCATACATATTCCTTAAGGATCCCAAGATGTTAAGTCGCATTTAACCTAATTAATACTAAGTCTAAAAACTACCACATCCACATGAAAGAATAATAGAAAGTCCAATGTCCATATTATACATTTGTTCCAAATGCCTCTTGGCAATTAAATTTGGAATACTCAATCATCCACTGTACATGTCACAGGGTATGAAAAGCTTTAAGGAATAAACATATGTAGAAATAAAGATACCACATCCTCATCGAATCTATGACACAAGTGCAATAAAGTAAATGAAACTATTAACATACATCATACATCCATCCATCAATAATGATATAAAAACCATCATAAAAGATATCCATCCAACATAAAACACAACTAATCTAAGTGTGTGGTTCCTCCCAACCATCAATAGCATCATTAGACCATCGTGGGCCCTAGCCATCCCCCACATGTAACATCCTAAGTCACCGAAGAGATCATCAGCATTATCATAGTAGGAATGTCACTCCTAAAACATACAACAACATAAGCATAAAAAAATCTAACATGGATGAATAAAGCATAAGATGATCCTACAAAGTAGATAACATCATCTATCACATGCTAATCATCAATATAACAAAACATGTCAGTAACTAACATCCAGCGTAAGATATAACATCCATCATAATGATCCAAGAACAGAAGGAAGGTAAAGAAAACCAACAAAGAATATGCTAGAGGAGATAGGCTCAAGTCAAAATCCACATGTCAAGAGTACATCAACCAAAAATCACCAATCATAATCAATCAAAGTGAATAACCACAATAAACAAATTCAACAATAAGTACACCACCAGAGGTACACACAAACTCTATAGAGGAGACTTAGGCTACATTCTAAGGGGTGTCATCACATGGCTGCTCGAGTTACCCTGGACTAGTCTCTCATTAGACCCTAGACCCTCAAGCGTTGAGTTACCCTGGACTGGTTACTCTGAACCTTGGACCCTCAACGTGGCACATGTGGAACCAGAAAGCCCTCTCATGAAGATGAGGCAATCATCCCATTCCCATCCATAGTTTATACAAGAACTTAAGGCATGGGTGGGTCAAATATCTCTAACTTATCCTTTTAGTGTGTTTCTCCAAAATTATTAATTACTAGATTATCACTTATTACATAACTTGCAATAGGTTACCTTGGTACTGACCACTTTGAGCCCTAGAACCATACTGCAAGCCACTCCCAAAGACATGTACCTAGAAAACCTTTTTTAAGAACATAAAACATAGTTTTGTTCCATACCACAATATACACAATAATCAAACTCGGTTCCTTAAAAGGCAACCTAAAACTAAGCTGGTGCTTCCACCCAAATACACATTAATGCTTGAAAAAATAAATATCAAATTATAACTTTTAAATTAAATCACATAACATATCATGACATCCATCCATATAAATATTATAATACAAATCTCAGAAAACCTCTCTTGTATACCCTAGTTTGGAAAAGTTTCATGAAAATCACAAATCAAAGAGCCATATAAAATCATCTCAATTCTAAACAAATGACTGGAAAACATCAAAATATAATCCACAATATTCACATCAGCTCTCCATGAGTAACTAAAATGAAACAAAAGACAATCATAATACTCACAATAGTTCTTTACAAGCAACTGAAAGGCATTAAATGATAATCCATAATATTCATCGGTTCTCCACGAGCAACTAGAAAATATCTTAAAATAATACTGATCAATGACTCCAAAATGGTCGTCAAACATGTCACAACATGACATCATCAAGGTAAAAAAGAAACACTTCAGTCCCATCAAGGCGACTGAAAAGTAATCCAGGTACAACTGATCAATGACTCAAAAATGGTTTAAGTCATGTATCTCAAATACATACACCTTAGCTTCACACAAGAAGACTAGAAAGCAATAACAATCAGTAAATACAAACATCTCATAGAGCACACCATCACATTACCATGGTTGGATTTAGAAAGATCGAGATCAAATAACATCAACATGCCATCGCAAACACATAACCCCCAAGCCTTTGGTAACAACCTAAGACTGGTCAACAATCTAGTCAACCCCAAAATCCCAAAACACAAATAATATACATACCACAATGTAAGTTTCATGTTTGGGTTTAGCTCTAAACACACAATGTCAATTTATAGTAATGTTCCAATTTTCACTTCAGTGTGAGCTTTTAAATTTAATGAGGTACATCTTACTTGATATGGTTTAACTCATTCGATTGCTCAAATATAATACAAAATTACCCCATTCAATTTCCAAAGATAATCAAGATGCAAATACATGGTTATTCCAAGTAAGAGGTTTCAATTTTCATTTCAAAGTATATTCTAGGTAAAAGTATTCTTCGTTCACCCCAATAATTAAACCCATCTGGATATTCAAATAAAAAACATCATAGAGGAACAAACACATGTTTTAGTTTTCTTTTGCAATCACATGGTTAAGCCAAACATGAGGTTTTCAGATTTTATTTCAAGTATATTTCAAGCGTATAAGATTCTCTATTTAATATCCAAGTCAACCCATTTATCTTTTCGAATAAAATATAGAATTATCCCTCCATTATTTTAAACAATTGTCTAAAATAGTCAAAAGATAATTATTTACTTATTTAAATCATTAAACTAATTCCCATTGACCTTTAATAAAATCATTGCATTATTTTACTAAAATCAATGTTACTAATAATTAAATGAAACTCCTTTAATTCCAAGAGCATCTCCCATTATTCAAATCTCTAGAATAACATGTATCTTCTTTTAAATAATTAATTTGCAAATTCCTTAAAACACTCCGAGGCAATCATTTATTTAAAATAATCTTCATTGATTTTTAAGTAAAATCAATCTCATTAATAATTCAATTATTTAATTCCACTAAACACATATTAATTTTAATTTTAATTTTCCCTCATTTAAAAATCCATTTATTTAAATTGACTAATAATTAATTACATTTCTTCTACTATTAACTAATCTTAATTAAATTAAATTAAATTAGATTAGTTAATAAATCATATAAAACTAATGCATAATAATAAGATTCTATTTTATTTCAAACCCAAACCCAAATCAATTTCCAAATCTTGATTCTACTAGAGGAGATTGCAATAATATTTTTAATTCCTATAACTGGATGAAACAATATGTATGCCCAAATTCCAAATTACAAAATTAAAGATTCATTCATAAAGAATTATTCAGACACACATAATAGACACGATGCAGACAAGAAGGGAAAGAGCGTAATAAAATATACGAAATAATCATGAGTACCTACCTGGACACTGATGCTAAATTGCTATACCTCAGAAAATTATAGAGAAGCTCCTCCTCTTAGAACCTTCTCCTTTCTAAAAATTCCTTCCTTCTCCAACATTCGCAATTCCTCCAAGAACCAAAACCTCATCCAAGTGACTAGGAGTGCTTGTAGAAGCATATGAGGATGTCCATACACACTAGGAGAGCCTCTATATAAAGGCCTCTAAGATGAATCTAGAATGTGCCTAGAAAGAACTAAGAGATAAGCATGACAACTAGCACATAACTTCCATGATAAGAAGATAAAGATGATGAGGTGTCTAGAATTTTGTAGACATCATGTGCTCAAATAATGTGCTAACTCCTAAGTGTAGACAACATGTGCATAATTAGAGTGCAAACCCCTGTGTTGTCAACATGACAACTCACAAGAGTTTGCATACTCCTATGTGCATATTAATTTAATTAATATTCACTTGACTCCTTTTTAAATTAATTTATTAATTTTAAATCTCATGCACTCACTTGATTAAATCCACTTGTTTTATCTTAATATATTTTTATCACATGCATGCATCATGAGATCTAAAATCTTTTAATAATTTTAATATCTTTGTCACTTTTAAATTTATTTTTGAAACTTTATTGATAAAATATTTATTAACTTAAATAATAATATTATTTAGCATTTATTTAAAAATGAAGTCTAAATATATTATTATTAAATTAAATTAATATTATCACGTTCCAAATTTAAACTTATAACTTTTATCTTCAAATTTAATTATTTTTATTTAATTAATTTCCCAATCAATTAAATAAAAATAAATATTAAAATATCATATTAATTTTTCATTAAATTAAACCATTAATTAAATCTTTTAATTAGGCTTAATTAATAGAATATTCACTGAGAAAGAGTTCGGCAATGATAACAAAAATGCGACCGAGGGGCAAGCACTACAAATTACATTAGGGTTAATGATATATTTTCCAGGCGCATAGTAAGAACATTACAAAAGAGGCTACATATAAGAATGTCAATGGGTGCGATGAAGTTGGTCGAGGAATATGGCACCTGGTTCATTTAGTTTCCCACATTTTCATACATCCAAGTTCAAGCATTCTCAACGGAGCCATACAAACTTCCTAGGTATCCAACAGGCAAGATGGTCTTGTTAGAGCTTACTCAACAACTTACTAGCTATGACAAGATTTAGAAAGGGAAGAAGAAGTTGGGATTGTAGTTTCTAATTTCTATAGGAGAAGGGAAAACTGAGGTATGCCCATGTCTAAAAGTTGTAGAGAGATCTTCAGATGAGCTCCACTTCTTTTGCCTTCTACTTTATCCAAAAAGGAATGATTTTGATCCTTACAACAATATCTCATCAGTAGGAGGATCAAAGTACCAACACAAGGTTCACCTTGAAGACTTTTGGGAAAATGTAACAAATGAGAACGAGATTAGAAAAAGGTTGCATTCAAGACTACCATTGAACATTATTAGAACATGCAACATATTCAAGGTTCCTGATCAAATGGAGGAGGACCCAAATGTGATGCAAAAGGGATTCAATCCAGAAATGACAACTCAACCATATGATTGGAAGAAGAAAGAAATTACAAATCTTGAAGCTCTTTCAAAACCAGTCTTAGATTTTACAAAGTGGTGGATCGAGTGTAAGCTTGAAAAATTAGTTGCACTAGCTAATGGATTCACATATAGGTTTTTTGGTTGTAGACCACTTAGGGATGAAAGATCAAGAAAAATATCTAAAGGGACTGTTGAAGAAAGTGGAACTCCATCCAAAGATGTAGGAACCAAGAAAGGGAAGGAGGTACCTTGAGAAAAGCATCCTAGGATTGAGAAAGTCATCCAGGAACCTCAAAATAAGAAGCAAAAATATGGAGATGCTCCCTCTTCTCCAAGTTGAACTCCAAGTGTCCAAGAGATAGAAACATTTGAAAGGTAGGATGTAGGGAAAAGTATAAGGAGATTTGAGCAAGAAGAGAATTTGGATAGGCCAATTCATGATAGGTTGAGTATAAATGCCTATGAAAATTCCCTGCAAGAAAGAGGGAGAGATCAAGATATTGCTACAGAGGAAAGTCTCACTATGATCTTAGAGTGAGAAATGATTAATGATGGAGATGGTCCACTAGAGGAAGAAACTCTAGGAGTAGCAATACATCTTCTAAGTGTTGAAGCCATAGTTAATGAGGTTACAATGGATAGTCCAGGAGGTGAAGAGGAGATTGACATTCAAGTAGTCCAAAGAAAAGAACAATTGGTAATTTTGGGAGACCAAAGTATACCCATTTCGGAATGGTTGAGGCAACGAATTCAATTGCATCAATAAAGGGAGGTTGATCTAGCAATTGAATTGTAAGAAATTTTGGACTGATCAAACTGATCAAAAGAACAAGGGAAAGCAAGAAGATATACTAAATTTGTCAGAGGAGAATCAAGATCCAAAATCTTGTAGATTGCGACTCCCACAGTTGACAAAGGAAAAAAATTAGATTGCTCTAGATGAATATCATGTTATGGAAGTAAATCTTGGTCGGGCCTCTCGAGAGAAAATATTGGAAGAACTTGATGACTCCACATAGGCTTTGAAGGATAGGCTAAAGAAAGTAGAAGGGTATGAGAAGCAAAAAAGAGAAATTCGGAACTTATGTCAGTACATCAATAACTTGCCTCATACAGTAAGAGAGGAATTTCCATCATTTGTCCCTCCAATAGGTGTTTCCAATGAAGTGGTAGGTGATATTGACAAAATCAAGTAGATTGCTTAGGGTGCAAAGATTTGGATCGAGGAAATTTAGGAGGTAGCCTTCAAACATGTAGAAGAATTAGTGCAATTGCATAATAGGGCATTGGCTGCAATCTCTAGGATCCAGTGCATGGAGGAATCATGGGTGGATGAGCATATTTACCAAGAAGAGGTGATTGCTGACATTCAGAATCTAATGGAGACCCCAAAGCAAGAATTTATTGATGGTCGAGTTATTAACGAGGGGGATGTCTATGATTTTATTCGATGGTATAGTGTGGTGATCATAGCTAAGGAAATGTTTGAGAGCTTTACTAGGGAATCCAGTTGATGGAAGAAGATTGTTGATAACATCAAGCAAGGAATATCAAATGCAGTTGCATCCTTGTTATCATAGAGATTGTAATCCGAAATTCAAGTTAGAGGAATTATTTCAACTAAATGTATATGGAAGAGATGATTTTGAGAACTTCTCCATCTTCTCAAATACAATGCACACTACTAAGGACTTACTACTAGTTTGAGATGAAATCTTGGGAAAAGCAGAAAGAGCAATTGCAGTTCTAGAATTCAAGCAAGAATCTATACCAAGCATCAGTACAAAGGAGTTGGAAACAATGTTAGAATGATTAAATCCTTCAGGAAAAAAAATCAAGGATAGATGCATTAAATCCATAGTAGGTGTTCTTATGGATCATTTATTACACCCCACTCCTTCCTAAATGAGCATGCATAGTGGGCATGTATTACCCACTACAATAGTGGATTCCTTGTTGCATTAATATAGATTCCTTTCCTTTGCCCTAACCCTAACTAGGGCTGATCTGGTACAATCTTGGCCATTAGTTATTGTGATCATCTGGGCCACTTGTTGTGATTGAGGACCAATATAAAGGCCTCATTTCTAATTTGTAAAGGGAGACTTTTATGAGATTTTTTCTATGAGCTTATGAGATAATAAAGTTTTCATTGGAGCTTGGTGAATACTTGATGTGTCTTAGTGCTTGCTTGTTCTCCTAGATTTCTTAAATTAGATTAAGTTTGGCCTAGTTAACGTGTGGTGATTATAATGAAGAATATGATGGTGTATTGATGAATTCCTTTGGTTCATACTTTTGACATTTTAGTGATTCTAACTCGTCGTGCAACGTTAGCCTAAAACCCTTTAATGCAAATGCTTAACTTCTATTATTCATATACATTGTTATTTATGATGGCGTATGCGGTGATATGAAAATCTTTAGCATAACCCTTGAAGATTGCACCAATTCATTCGTAGTTGTAGTATAACTTGGTGAAGCAAAATTTGGTAAATTGAGGAATTTGTCCACTAGAGTACTATTTGTTATTATCACTACCCTTAGGATTAGAATAGAATTCATGAACCTTGTCTTATTGAATTTCTATGTATTTTATGAAAACTCCAAAAAAGTACTTCATTGCAAAACCCTAAGATAGCTCCCACATCTAGTATGGCTTGAAATGAATCTGAATAAACACGTAAGGCCCCTTGTGATCATCACCAAATCACATCAACCACTGATCTTATCCACAGTCAAGACCTGGCATTAGAGGAACCTTGAAGTCATTGTATGATCTTCTAGCAATCTTAGGATACGCGAGACTTTATTCAAGAGAGGATAAGATATTTTGGTATTTGTTCTACTGTTTGGTTGGTCATAAAACACACATCAACATGACCATTAAATGTTTTCTTTCCCTAGAAAATAGTTTTGAATGGAAAATAAAATACATACGAGTAGAGATTCATAGTTTACTAAATGCTTGTTCTCCTTCTTTACTATTTACATATTCTCCATAAGTTGCGTCCTCACTTGTTCACATAGGTCATAGAATTCATTGTTCTTCAAATTATCGTAAGTGGTGTGTACTGCTCCGGTTGGTACACTTTTGGTTCAATTGGAATGATACACTCTATATGCAATCAATCTTGAAGAAAAATGTACTCCTATGTCTTCAGTGTTCTCAACTTTCACAAGTCATCCATCATATTTTGATTTAGTTAGATTGGTAACCAAATGTGCTAGTATCTTTCTTCTTGTGCAATCTTTTCCTTGATAATAGAATCTTGTCACTCTATGAATGATTCTTTTTGACAACCTATTTTTTAGCTAAGCACATATACTGGTCATATGCTCAACTCAGTACAATCCTTATCCATTCAAGATAAGATTCATTAGGAATGTCTATAATGTAGCTTAAACCTTTTACCTATGAATGGTCATGCTTATCCTTTATTACACCATTCAATGACATGTTTGTGTAATCACTTGTAATATTTTCTTCTCCCATCTCCTCATTTTTTTACTGACTAAATGATTGAATATCATCTAGTTGCAGAATACCTGATGGTAGTTTGGAAAATTATCCAACTATGTCTACTAAATTGTTTTGTCCAACTAAGATGTATATACTTTCCTTGATTCCTCCTTGTTGCTAATGAAAGTCATCATTCCAGAATTATTTTCTATTTCTTCAGATAGAAATAGAATTCAATAATAAACCAAATATTGTAGCTCATGAATGACCTGTTAGGGCTCACCATAATCACAATCACAATTATCTCTCGCATATTAATACCTCTCTTGCTCAATTGTTTGATAATGATTATTGTAGTGCTTGAGTAAACAAATGAAAATAAAGGTGTGAAATGAATCACTTTACAACTATTTATCATTGAAACATAGATGTTACCACTTCTAATAGTTCCGACAATACCTCCACTAATGGTAAGAATAGTTTTTTTCACTGGTTGATGAATACTTTCTAGTTGCTTGTTTCTTCAATTGATATGATCAATTATAAATGATCTTGACTTTAAGAACTCTATAATTTCTCAACATATGACTAGTCAGAATTTTCAAATTTTAAGATAACATAGCTTTGCATTGTATCTTATCACTTCAACCTTCCTTAATCATGTGTGAAGATAGATAGGATTTTTTTCATGCATGCTCCTCCTAAGAAAGTTTTTTTTTTACATTGATAATGACAGTGGATTTTCTATATCTTTTTTATTTTGTTTCTAATATCATGAAGACATAAACAATTCTTCATCTTTCCTTTTTATGATCAATCAAGAGACCAGTTTATGAACCTATAGTCTTTTGCAATATGTCTAACTTTTCTTTTGCAACATGTCTAGCCTTATTGCATTAAAAACATAGCCCTAGCTGATAATACTCAAAAGTAACTCTACGTACTCTTAACTTGTAATTTTATTTTATATTTTCCAATTTTTTCCTAGACAAAGCATGTAGGATTTAATAATTTAATTTTTTTTTTATCAATGCTCACTGGTAGAAATGGTGATGTAGAAATCTTAGATCTACATTCATTAACTTTATTTCTATACTTATTGCATTTCCAATAGTAACCATGATATTTACTATTATGATTTTTAAGCTTAAATCTACACCTATAGTTAGCAAGTACATACTTAAGACAATTGTACCAATGACCCTGAATTTTTTTTTGACATTTTAATAGTTTTTCCTCTACACAAATTTACATTATGACCAAACTTTCCACACAAATAAAGTGAGTTTTTAAGACCTTTTAGTAGATGTCCTTTTAGTTTCCTTCGGACTATTTTTATGCTTCTTGTATTTGAGTTTAGATGATTCACCAATCATGTCTACTTCTGGCCTTTGTATCCAAGACCAAATATGTCATAGGTCTTTCTTTGGTACTTTAATTTCTCATCCAAATTTTCTTGACTCTCACTATACAACTTCAAATTCTAATTTGAATCTTTCTATCTTTGTGGCTCACTCTTTATTTTCTCTTTTTCCTCATTTAGCCATGGGTTCTTAGTTGCAATCTCTTTATTATCCACAATCATTGTAAGAATTTTTTCACACATGATAACATTATTCTGTGATATGCTAAAGAGGTGTTCATCCTTCTTATGTGGTGCATTTTTAATATTTCAGTGGTCATCTTCAACAATTTTTCTAACATCTTCAATAAATAACTTTCCTTCCAAAATTTCACACATTTTTACTATGTAGGGGTGAACTAGAATCAACAACCCTAATAAATTTAGAAATGGGAAGAATAAGATCCACCCCTTTGATTAGGATCAATGGATACAAAAGGAATGATTAATGCATAACCTAATGAAAAAGGAACGGATATCTTAGATTCATTTCCCTCTCACCTCCACCTTTTAAGAAAGTAGATATGCAATGTAAGACTGAAATATAAAGATATGATAAGATGATAAACTATATTAAAATGGAAAAGAAAAAATGAGACACCTTAAAAAATACAAACTTTAAAATGAGCTATCAAATGAGCTTTGAAAGGGCTAAACCCATTCCTCAGACTAGAAAATATAGGATTTACAAAACCCATAAATAATTCAACAAATTGATAGGGCTAACCTCCCTCTCCAAGAGTGACCTCAACAACCCTAAATTCAAGGGTGACCTTTTCAAGCAAGAAGAAATGTATTTGATGCAAATCTCGATTCCATAGTTCCAAACATCTTGAAAATTGAAAAGTAATCAAGTGTGTAGATGCAATATCCTTGACTCAACTTTTAAAAAATTAGAAAGGATGTCAAATTGATAAAAAAACCTTCATTAATGAGTATTCTTGAATTATCGCAACAAAAAGCTTAACCAATTTCTTGATTATCTAATTTTGATTACCTTTAACATTCTTTCGTACCAAGTTATTGTTTCTTAATTTTCCTCATATGTATGGATGAAATATTTTAGCTCATGGATGTGATCCTCCATGATACCTTATTTATCTAACTATTCAGATCTCCTTGAATACTTCCCAAAAAATAGCATCTATTTTTTATATTGGACCAATTTCTAGATTTGACTTTAGCCTCTGACCTAATAAATGTGTTACTTGTATTGTCTAGATGCAAGGAAATCAATCAATTGTCTATACCATTTTTCCACATAGATATAATAATACAATTTTCCACCTTTTTAGTGTTGAGAGAATACCTGGATAGACCCTCCTTAAAAATGGGCCTTTTAAAGTGGGATAAGGAAACAATAATATTGACTTCCAGTTCATTGGCTAACTTTTATTCTTAGTAGGGGGAGTGAGTTTTAGAAGTAGGACCATTAATTTGTGTTGTAATATTTTCATGGGATCAAGGTGATTTGGTGAACCATAAAGGCACTTAATCTTTATACTCAACAACTATTTTTATGCCTAGGGTGATCATTTTCTCTTTACACAGAGGATTAATCCTAGTGGAATAAGAGTGGGGTGGGGAAGCTAGAGTGGGTTGAATGACTTTGGGGCTAGCCATAGCTTTATTAAGATCCATGATTAAAGGCAGTCCAAGGGATTAAATTTTATGCTCCAAATAGTGGGGAATGGTCCATATAGAAATTGTAAAGGTTAGTAATTAAACCTTGATAGAGGGATGGCCCTATTTTTTTGAATTACTAACTAATTGAAATAGGTAAAAAATAATATAGAATGGAAACCTAAGTAAAATTATTTTTCAAGGAAATAATTCAAGTGAAGAAAACTACACATATCATCTTTGTAACTCCCATGGGGTATTTTACTATAATTAAATTTAAAATTGATCGATGATGTGAATTTCTTGTGTTATATTTATCATTGAGATAATGCTTTCTTTTATTGATTCAAGAGGAGGAGATAGCCTAGTAGGTATGAACCATAATTTTATTTCTTAAAAAATAATTCTCATATATCTCACATGTCCTATTGAGATTCTTTTAAAGGTCACCAGTATTCAAATAAGTGGTCCAAAAGTGGTTGATTATGTATAACTCTTTTCACATGCAAGAGCATGACTTTTAGTACCATTAAAGTTTAACCCTACTATATAGATTTCAAATTTATTATCATGAAGTTTAATGCCCAATCCAATCAATTCTATAATAATAATTTGGATCAGTTTATGTTCTACATATTCTTGACTGTTCAGAAGCTATTCCGAATCAAAATAAGGACATTACTAGTAGGGAATATAAAATATAGAGTTGAGAAACTATGATCAATTAATAAAAAATAAGAATATTTTAGATCTATTCAAGAGTGGTGGTTTGGTTTCTTTTAATCCATTAAGGGATAATAACATACCATTCCATTAACTTTTACAATTGTTGGAGGAAAAGGTATGTCACAATAGTGAGCATCAATTTGACTATCACCCCATAATTGATTACTAAGTTTATGGGGCTGAAATGTGAACGGTTGAAAGTGGTCAAGAGGATTTTAGGTAAATCAAAATTATTTATGATATATTTTTCATAAGGGAGAATGTTCATCTAGAATTCAAATTTGATATGGTCATGTTACCCTTCTCTTTCCATATGATATTGTTAATTTCAATATTATGTTATACTTTAGTCTAGAAGATATATTGATGATCGTGTATGGATATTACTTTATAATCCTCAATCATATTAGAGACAAAGTAAACATGAATATGCTTTTCTTTTCATTTTACTCATTGTTTCCTAACATTCTAAAGGTGTGTCTACTCTTGTACAACAAAATCTAATATGTGACCTTAACAAGCATGTATTTGACCTTTCTTCTCATTGTAGTAGCCCTACCAAATTTTCAAGATTATTTATAATTGAGTTGATTAAGATTCAACATCAGCCCCAAGAGGGGCCTTGTGTCTTCGGGAAGAATAATGGTAAATATGTCAGGATCCTACACTACTACATTTAACATCATTTTTCGGCCAAAAATTTTGACCATCAACTAAATAAATTTAGGGTGGTCGAAATGTAAAGGAAAAATTTTCATTTTATTACATATAAGGCCCATGTTGGTCAAAATTTCAACCAAAAAAATACTTATACATCCATAAAGTTTTTTTTTTTTTTTTCCTAATTACGTCTTTCGCACCCGGTTTCATTTGACATTTTTGGAGCATTTTCGCATGGTTATCTTTGCATTTTCACATGGTTTTCTCCACCCACTTGATTAATGATGCCTGGTAGCCCTGGGAATAATATGAAAGGGGCCCTGCATTTGCATCAATATAGGGGGGCAGAATATATTGTCTTTCTTTCATTCTTCCTGATGTGCTTGACTTCAAAAGCTCTTCCATTCACGACCTCCAATCACACCTGCATCTTCGATGGTCAAGGAGAGGGATTTCTCTTCGAGCATATTTCCATAGGTACATGTGTATTTTTGTTGTAGGTTTTTATGATAATATTGAAGATGGAATTGAATACTATTACTATCATTATTATTTTTTATGCCAAAGTTCAGCCATTGTTGTGTAATATAAATGGAAGAGTCTCTGCTCAAGTGGTTTTTCTCAGTGATGTTTTGATGATAATTGTTAAAAAGAGTCTAGTTGCAAAAATAATGTAATATACTTGTTGTTTCATTTTATTGAAAGTGTGTAGATGCAGATTTATCATTTGGAATGTTGGTCTATTGTAACAACTATTATACTTTTTGTTATAGTAATGAAAGAAAAGAAAGAAAATGTATATGCAGAAGCTGTAGTTGTAAAAGCTTAGAAAAAATAATACTAACAAATTTTTTGTTTTATAAATATAGTTGTGTCGGTATCATATTTTTCTTTTATTTTTATTTTAATAATACATAATTATATTGTATCATTTAGACAACAGTTTCATATTCAAAAAAAGAACAAAAAGAAAAAAAATTGAGTGTGTTTCTCTCTTCAACTCTAGAACATTCAACTTAAACATCAACACATAAAGATAATAATTTGAAATCTGGTGTGTTTAGTGCTTGGAGTTGTACCCTCAATACCTAGGCCATATGGGCTATAAAACATGATATTCATGTGATTCTATGTTAGATGATGATGATGATAATGAATAATCACCATCTACTACTAGCTCATGTAGTGATAAAAGGTCTTCAATGCACCTCTAACTACAAGTATGCCATGGAAAACTTATGATGGAGATGACTTCTCAAACTAATAGACAATCATGGAAATTTTTTGATGAAGATGAAACCTACAAATACTGGACTATCTTCAAAAACTTATGATGAAGATGGCACCTAAATTCACTAGACTATAACTGAATTGATGTACTTTGGATCCTTCACCGAAAGTCTCTATCATTTTGTTAGAAGATGATTTTTCTTCTAGTTCAACCAAAATAATCTCTCTCCTATATTTCAAAATTACATTTAATTGTTGCATTGCAATTAGGTCTTCCCACAAGGGTTTCCATTTGGATGAATAACAAACTTGTTGGTGTTTTAAAACTACTAAGCAACAAAATGCTTAATACCAAGATGACAATACTCACACAGTCTAAAGACTAGCCAATTCTTATTATCAATTGTATGTGCACACCATTTGGGCCCAACTTCTACAAAACCAAGGGTGGTTTTCTACTCTTTTGGCTCTACAAAACCAGGGTGGGTATACCCAGGGATGATACAAGACTGGGAAAACTGTATGAGAATTATCTTAATTTCATTCTGATTCTCATCTCAAATTCTCCAATACATGTACAATTATTGATACTTTAATAAACACATCCCATATAACAAATATGGCCAAAAATCTTCTATAGGTCTGCAAATGTTCTCAGTAATAATGGCCAACTAAAGCTAAAACATTCTATGCAAACAAGTAGAGGCCAACTTTGAAGATCTACAAGAAATAAAAGTAAAGTTGATTATAATTTTGCATTTTGACAATCATGTGTGACACATTTCTCTTTTAGCTAGATTAAATTTGATCAGTTCCTAATCCATTGGGGTTCAGAGTCTACTACAAATCTCTAGATCTAATTTGTTTCCTTAAAACAAATTTTATCAACAATTCTTATCAGAAATTGTCATTCAAAATCCTTTCCACTACTGCAACAACCTTATCAAATTCATCAAAGCTTTTACTCAATCCATTGAATTAACAGCCATGATAAACAGATATACTACCTAATTGAACTACATTCAATTGCACAAGCCTTTACTTATTCAACATCAAGATAACCAAGTAATCAAAAGGAGACAAAGTTCAAAAAGAACTGATATGGGGATAGTTCATAATTTGTATTCATTTTCCTTGAAAATTGTATACACTTTACAATAGACTCAAAATGGCCTTTAGAAAGAAACAAAAATCATTCTATATTCATGTATTCTCAAGATCTGACAGAGAAAATACATCACGAATTTTTGCTCAAAAATGGTGGACCAAAAACAGACTAAGTGTATCACTTAGCAAATAGAATTCAGACCTTTTCTCTTGCCTTGGAATTTCACTTATATAGTGTGAAATGAAACAGCTTTAGGCTAAGAGAAACTGACAAGTGTCTTTTACAAGGAATATATACATACACCTATCACAAAATGACAAAACTATGGGTAACAAAAGATATCGAAATCGAATCATTCCTTTCAGTGGGTCAGCTTCTGTTACATGTTCTGATGTTGTTGAGTTAGCTATTGATCTGATTTATCTTCATATGTAACTGCTAAATTAGACAATGATGAAGCTTGTTCTAACGAGGGCACATTAACCTCCACCTGTAGGCTTCCACCACCTTCACTCTACATGGTAAGGACAAGTTCTACCTTTTCCTTTTCTTTAATTGTATTGGCATCTTGTGGTCCTATTTGTGCAACTAAAAGTGACAGGTTTTTCTTGTCTTCTTCTTCTTATTAGGTTTGAGTAGTGATGGTATCAATGATTTGGACTTCCTGACCCTGCAACTCATCACTATCAGTTTCATCTACATCAAACTATTTAGTAGAAGCCATTTCTGCCATCCACCAGTCAAATAATGTGTCATCTGGCCAATTGAATTGCAAAATATCCTTCTTTTTCTTTATTATATAGTTAGTTTCATTATCAATATCAACAAATTCATGTTTTAAAGAATCAAAGAATATTTTGGCTTTCACCATTTCTTCTGTTGTGGTGGCCCACCATGCATGCCCTATTTCATTTATGACTTGATTCATTCTTAAATAGAATAAATCATCAAGTTCCTTCACCCATTCCTCTTTGCTTTTCAAACTATTTTTCTTATCTAGGGCATGAGGAAATAAATTGAATTTTTGGCTCTTATATTTGTCTAAGTAGCCTATTATTATCTTCTGTAAATGTATCCTTTTGCTATCAAAATCAGCAAGATCAGAAACAATGTCAAAGTTTTATCAATCTGATCATGAGAATTATTTATAATAGATAAACACAAGAAGGTTATTGCTTTCTCCCTTCTCACCCATTTGTTCACAATAGGCTTTAGAGCCTCATCATTTTCTTTTAACTCCTCCCAGATGTTAATCACCCTGGCCAATTGATCATGGATTAGTGGCCATTCAACCTTGTCTCCTAGATATGTAAGAGCTATTCTTAGTTTATCTTGATATTTAGATTCCATCTTTACATGTAAGGCCCATAATTTACTCTTTTCTTCTTCAAAATCCCCAGCAGTGTAATACTATGGCCCTTGGGGTGTGTCTGGTATTTCAATGAGGGGGGTAGATTTAAAAGGTTCAACAGGGGGGCGAGGGTATGTTATTTTAGGCCTGGTGGATTTTCCCAGTAGCTTGTTTTCAAGCTCAACTCTCCTTTTTACCTCTTTATTGTAGGCAACCACAACTACCTCATATTTACTTTGTAATTCAAATGTTTCCTTTTCCTCCCTTTTAGCACTAGCCAAGGAAAACTAAGAATAATCCACATTCATGTGGGCTGCCTATACATGTGAAGTATTAGCAACTCTCCTCACAATAATATTCCCTATCAGTCTTGAACCATCAGGCTGTGCTGATACAATCTTGGATCTTCTTCTTAATGACCACATAACAAGAGCAACTTGATCATCACTAAAAGTAATCCCTGCAAATTCCTTTTTATTTGGTTCTTGTAACTCTAGTATATTAGAAACAGAGTTGAAAATCAATGCATCTGCAATATCCCAATTAGGCAACAATAGTATGTTAGAAGTTTTTACCATTTGCCTTCCCTCCTCAGGGGTAATGTTCTGGAATTCTTGCATCATTTTCTCCTTTATTTGGTTTTGGATGGAGGCTTCATCCATTTCGGGATGCTCTATTTACATGTTCTTACATCTTTCCTCAAAATTATGGATGTTTTCCCTCCAAGAAAATTGATGGAAAGCCTTAGACCTTACAAAACTATCATCTGACAAATATTGCTAGCTGGCTTGTTCCAAAACAGGGTCCAATTCCCTTCCCTTAAAATTGGCTACAGTCAGCTCGAGGCTTGGCACAGGACATTCCTGGGGGTTACCTTCATTGATCTTTGCTTGAGTGACAAAAACTCCCCCTTGTGATCCAATTTGTTCAATTTTCTCAATAGTGAGCTACTCCTCCCTGGTTCTCAAAGGGGTCTATGAAGGTGAATACTCCTCAACATGAGAATCCTCCTCTCTTATTATTTTCCTCCTCTTAGGGGAGGGCTCAGTAGTCCTCTCTTTCAAAACCCTACTAGTGGACTCAATTATTTGTTTTCCTTTGTCCACTATATTCTTTTTATTTTGAACAATAGTATATCTCGGCCTTTTTTGGATAGTTAATTGACCTGCCCTTATATTGGGAGTAAAAACCAATCTTCCCATTACTTCCCTGGCCTTATCTGGGTAGAACCTAATAAAGAATTTCTTCTTTTCATTTATTGCCTCTATAATTTCAGGAAAATTATTCATAAGTTTTCTCATCTTATCTACATTTGTAACTGCATCGTCCAAAGGACTATAATCTAGATCAAAGCAATGAATGAAATCCAAAATTTTAGAAAAGACTTTTCACTTTTCTTTTCTAGTCTCTTGCTCCTGCAAGGAGTACTCATTCCTTATTAAGTCTTCAGGAAAATAAATTTTATGCTCAATTTTACCAAGCTTAATTCTCTGCCTCAGAGCCAAATGATAAAATCCTTCAGAATCACAAAAATGAGGATGGGAAGTGGCCATCTTATAAGGATTCAAAATCTTGTGCAGAGAACGCCAACCTTCTTTTGTCATTACAAAATGATGAGCCATTGTGCAAGTAGGAAAAATTGACCCCTTTTGTCTTTTCAATAGAAGGGTTTCCTCCACTCCTCCCAGCTGCCACAATATCTCAGCAACTCCTACCTTCAAAGGAACTTGGTAGGGTAGTACATGAGGGCTTCCTTTAAAACCATATATTCTAAATACAGTAGAAACAGAATATGGAATGACATCTCCCCAATTATGTGAAACTTTAAAACCACTTGGGTTGTCCATAGGCCTAATGAGATTCATTAATGCTTTGGGGATTCTAGGATTGTCCCTTAATAGGAGGCATCTCAGCTTTGAAGCAAAATACCTATCAAACCTGACAAAACTGGCATTCTCTACATCCCAAGTCATATCTACACTCCACAATTGAATTGGCAATGCTTCCCCACTCTCTTCTCTGTCTAATTCCATTTCTTTACTAAAATATGTTACTCCCTTGAATAGGAACATGTGCATTAACAGAGAATAATGGCCAAAAGTTTGTTCCACCTTACCCTTAGCAATTCCAACCAGTCCAATGTGAATCTCCTCAGCTAAGTAAGAAGAAAAATCAAAAATTATATCCACACCAAAAGAGGAAATATGAATAATCATATACATAAAATCCACAGGCATGAACTCTTCTTCAACTCTCCCAAAAACTTTACACAAGAACCTATATATTTCTATAGCCCTAGAAATGAAGTATGCCCTTTTGAAAGGCTCCCTGGAGGATGTTGTTATTGCTGGAAGTGTTCCAATTTTACCTATGTGTGCACTCAACGCTCCTTGCCTAACTACATCTCTCTTAGACATATACTCATTTTCTAACCCTTTCAAATCAATAGGCACATGATAATCAGTGACAGGCCCTAAACTGAAAACTTCCCTAATCTCCTCTGCAATGATTGTAATCAAGATTTCACCATTAGTTCTTCTCACTACCATAAGGGCTTGGTCATAATTCTTAGCTACAACTTCTAAAAGATCATAATCCATGAAAACATTGGGAACCACCAATTTCCCTAGACCAAAATTCTAGATGTTGGCATGTGGGGCAAAAAGGTTCCTCTCTGAAAACCATTTTTTGAATAAAACAAGACCAGTCTATGAAGTTGTTACATCCCTAACCCAGTTTCCTTTGTCATACAACCCATCTGCTATTTTCAGCCTATGGTTTAATGAAGTTAGCCTCTTAACTTCTACAGCTTCAACAGTCAAAGAAGGGAGCAGTTCAAGCAAATCATTGTGGACATTCCTAACCAAATAGTTTTCTTGACCAAAAAATGCTTTCTATTTTGGAGGCATTTTAATTAACTCACAAAGGAATTGAAATAGCAGAAGGATTATAATGCAAGTACTTACTTTGAATTTTGCTCTAGTTCTTCTCAGTGTTACTACAATCTTTTTGCAAACAAACTGCTTCACAATCTTACCGAATCCAGCACGGTCTTCTCAATAACTGTTTCTACTTAGAAATGCTCTGAATCTTTTTTCAAGTATGGTGGAATTAAGAAAATCTTCTGTGTTATACTCTATTTTTACTCACATGCGAAGCTTTCATCTCTCATAAATGCATAGGGTGGCATCACCTTCTATATTCAAATTTACACCATGGATTTATGAAAAATCCTATGATCCAGGGATGCAAGCAAAGATTACTCATTTTCCTCTTGACAAGCTGGTAGTCAACCCAATGAAAAATTTCCATGTGTACCTTTCATTCATTTTTGGCACCTCTAAATTGGACCCACAGAACTTTGAGGATACGTGTCACTTAGGTGCTATCTCACTATACATAAAGAGTGAGCACCTTGCCATAGCGAGATAGTGCCCGTCATTGATCCCGATTTGATCATGTGGATGACATTTGATGCATTGCTCAAAAGAAATATGGTGGGCTCCTTGTCACCATGTTGCTATTCATAACCGTCGTGCAACTCACCATAGCAAGATAGCGACGATCCTGGATCTAAGATAGATCTGACGATCAAAGTCTTTCATATATTTTGTGAATAGGGCATGGGTCCAATCATTGATGACGTGATGAAATCCTACCCCGTTGGTATTTGGATTCAAACTTTTGAAGACCTGGCTATATTACCATGCTGCTTAGGGCCCATATTTGTTTATTTCTCGGTCAGGTGTTATGTCGCTAACGACGAGAAGAACAAGTTCCCGATAGTGACATAGTGAATCCTGGTGTCTTTTCTTTTCTTGGCATATACGTGTGGCCCATTAGATGCCAGCGTGTTCCAAAGCTTTATAATTGATATCTGATGGAGTACTTTTTGGGACCCACTTACTCTGAAAAGTTGCCATAATACTACTTTTCGTCTCTGAGAGACACCAATTCTTCGATAGTGACATAGTGATTTCTGGTGACTCATCAAAATTCAGGGTCGAAAAGATAAAGGTGAGTGAAGTCATAACTACCCTCGTTAATGCATCTGACACATAATAAAATAGCACGTGCACCACGTAGCCTGAAAAAAATTATGATCATCAAAAAATTTAAAAGTGACTGCCGGCCATTATTTTTGGTGAAGGCATCATGTCGCTAATGGCGAAGTGCCCAATTTCTCCGATAGTGACAAAGTGACTAATTGGAAAAGCTAAGATTTCTGTTGACGCCTTTTGTACTTCAATGTTGTAATTCATTTTCAGGTTCTGACATGTTTGTTATAAACGTGATGAAATATCTCTAAAACAATACAATCTTCGGTCACCATATTTTCACTGGATGGTACCGCTTTTCAACTTAGCGGTGGTCGCTATGTCGCTAAGGGTAAAATACTTGTATCTTTTCATAGTGAGAAGGCGATTGTTGTTGATCTTTTAGGGATCACATAGTCAGAAACACAAAAGAAAAGATGTGACTCAGGGTGTAGAAAGTTTGAAAAGGATGGGAATCTTCGCATATTTTTAGTTTCGCACCCGAAAAATTTAAAAGAAAACAAGACCTAGGGTTTCAACAAAAAATTTCTTCAAAGACCTACAAAATATGACTTGGCTAGAAACCCTATTCACCATAGGTGGATCCCAATCTGAATTCTTCTATACCTTGGAAAAAGGAATTTGATTATGCAAAAATTCAGACCAACAAAACTATCATGGAAAAATTGTGACGAAGATGCCACCTACAACTATTATACTATCATATAAAAATTGTGATGAAGATGACATTAAAAACTATTGGACTATCATGTGTACAAGTCACAAAATGATTCAAACATATGAAATTAAGTGTACTACATAGGATAGTGATGACTGAATTTCCATGCCCTCCAAATTTGGTGGTTGTAACATTTATACCAATTTCATTTGTGGGATACACACTCTTGATAAGTTAGTTAGCCTTGTGACTAAGGTCGATGGGGAATGTTGACACATGCAACCTGAGCATGAGTTTGAATTTGGTATTTCCTTGGAGATATTTACTTATTTTCCAAATAGAAGGTATCATCTCCATTTTATCTATCATGATAAGTTGTCACGGGTTTTTTGAATGAATTTATTTTCTTATGTGTATTTCTTCTCATAGAATGTACTTAGCCAAATGAAGCTAAACATGTGAATAATCAATGACCCAGTTCAAGAATATTATGTATATAGAGGCCTTGTACATTCTAGTATAATTTCTCCCTCATATAAGGTCACTTATGGATTCAAGAAAATGCAAGATGCATTTTAAAATGGTGTCTTTTGTTAGTTTTGAGACACCAATAATTATTGAAATAAATAATTTATCCTCGGCAAGATATTAGCCTCAGCAAGATATTACTTCTAATTGTCATAATCTGTGACTTTTGTTGGCAAGTTTAGACATCTCTCTCACAAGTAGATCATTGAAGCTAATTACAGATGATACCAATCTAGATAATATGTGCTCAAAGGAATTTTCTACTATTAACATTAGGAGTGGATAAGAGTAGGTAGTTATTAAAACTATTTCAAATGACATGGTGATGTATGAACTCCCATTAAATTTATCACATAAGCATGATTAAGATGTTGAATTGAGATCTCCAATCGAACATGTTCATGGTAGTGAAGCTTGTAGCTCGAACAAGACTTGTCATAATGATAAATTAGGAGTACATCTAGAAAATCATCCTAGGTGGAAAGGGAGACATAATAAGACATAATGAGAGTGAATTAACAAAAACCATATGTGTAGATATAAACATTAATCACAACATGTCCAATTTATTTGTAGGTATATTTTCCTGTGAAGAAAGACCACGCTTGACAATATGAATCTAGAAGAAAATAATGAGACAATGGCTGCATTGTGGGCTCAGTTTTGAAGAAAACCTGATAAATGTTATTGTCCTTACAAAAAGTGTAAGGGTTTAAAGAATCAAATAATTCTAATCACAACAGTCTAGAGTCATTGTAGGCAATATGGTCATGTTGAAGGGGGCCACGATTTTCATCCATTGCTGAATGTGGATTTCCAACTGGAGGAACATGGAGGTGTGAATATCCAAGCTGAGGATAACACTCCCATGGAAGAAGATGATAATGTGCTAGAGGACATGATTCAAGAAGATGGTATCAGGGCAAGTGATGAAGAGGCTCACAATGATGGTACTAGCAAATTTGATAATAATGATGAAGATAATCTTGATATACCTTTACTTGAGAAGGCACACAAGCCCTTATACCCAAGTTCCGAAACAGCTCTACTATTGGTTGTAGTGTTGTTGGTGAACTTAAAGGTTATGAATATCATATCCAATGTAGCAATGTCACGTATGCTAAGGTATGTCATTTTTTTCGTCTTCAATGTTAGCATACAATTACTATTCATTATATTAACAATGCATATTTGTTGTTGTAGGTTGATTAGTGAGTTTTTGTTACCACCATCAAACATTTTGCCCTGTTCGTACCAAGAATTATCTAAAATTATGGATCAGATTGGAATGAAGTATCAGACAATACATGCATGTCCCAATGATCACATTCTTTATCATAAACAACATCAATTTGCAATAGAATGTTCTGATTGTCATGTTAGTAGATATTAGTCAGATCAAATAACCAAAAAAGTGCCTCACAAGGTTCTTCAGTACATTCCTATTATTCCACATCTGGAACAGTTATTCAGATGCACTAGCTTGGCACAATTTATGGATTACCATGCATGCAATAGAAGTCAATATGACATTATGTGAATGCTTGCCAATGGTTCTGCATTTAAAGAGATAGAAGAAACATGGTCACACTTTAAAGAAGAACCTCGTAATTTGAAACTTTCATTGGTGACGGATGGTATCAATCCATATGGAGATATGAGATTTGTTTACTCAGTATGGCCTATTTTTGTTATTAACAATAACATTCCTCCTTGGATGTCCATAAAGAGGGAGCACATAATGTTGTTAATGATTGTGCTAGGTATTTTTTTATTTATAGTTATCCAAATTAATTTATAAATAGTGCATGAAAATGGTTATAATAATTATGTAATGTTTATGTTCATTCAATTGCTAGGTAAATACCAAGTTAAAGATATGAATGTGTATATTGAGCCCCCAATTGATGAGTTGTTGAAGTTATGGAATGGCATCACTATGTATGACATCTCTAGAATGATAGGACATCGACAATTTCAATTCCATGCAAAGCTTGTATGGACAATACATGATGCCCCTGGGCTAACTCATTTTTGCGGTATGTTATATTGTTAAGATCACATATTTTTGGTTTTTTATAGTGCTTACACATTACTATCAAATGCTTAAGTTGTGCATGATAATTGTACATGATCCAATTATACATGATCTTTTAGGTCTTCAAACAAAGGAAAAATTTGCATGTCTAGTTTGTGGTCCAAATATGAAATGTCATCATTCAAGAAGTTTAGGAAAGCAGGTGTTTGATGAGTTTAGACACTTTCTCCACAATAATCATAGGTATCGAATTGCTGAAAAAAATCTTTTCAATGGGAAAGAAGAGACATCATCAAGGCCATGAAGAATCATTTATGGAAGTTGGAATACGATCAACTAAATCGTCGAGGTAATGTCCAATTTTTCGTCTGAATTTTACAATTTGTATTTTGATATTATCTTATATTTACTAATGCTATAATTGATACTCGTGAAAGTTGTCAAAGCATTAATGACCAACTTCCTAGAGGAATGAAAAGTTATCCTACTCAATTTAGTAGGTTACCATACTACAAGGATCTCCCAATCATGCATTTTTTTGATGCTATGCATATTGGAAAGAATGTAATAGAGACACTATGAAAAATGTTGGATAGAAGGTGTGATAGAGAAAAAATTGCTAAAATTTGTACTGACATTCATGAATCTAATCATGCACTAAAAGTTTTCATTGAATCAAATAGGAATGGAGATCGCATAAATACAAGTGCCCTTCCTTGGTTATTAATGGAGCAACAAAGTGATACATTAAAATAAGTCATAAAAAAAGAAAAAATTTCCAACAGGATTTTCTACAAATATAAGCACTCTTCTATCAAAGAAAGGTGATTTTGGGCCAAGGTTGAAGACACATGATTGGCATACCTTCCTCAAGGTAAGTCATGTTTTCTATTTACAGTATATTTGTAAGATTGAATGTAGTACCAATTGCATTATTTAATAATATAATTAAATGATCATTTTTTAATGATTGTAGTTCGTCCTACCTCTATCCCTTCCACAATAGTTTGACAACAATATTCAAAAAGTTGTTGTCACTTAGGTTTGCACCCTTGTCCAAGGCCTATGTGCGAGGACAACCTAGTGAAACATGGAAACAACCTCCAAGCTATGGGACTTAAACTACGAGGTTGAGTCTCTAGAGAAGGTCGGCTTCCTCTTACTATCAGGGTGCACCTAATTACTCTTGGAGAGGAAAAGGGAGAAGGAGAGCACAAAAGAAAATCTACCTAGTTCTAACCTAAGGAGTTGATGCACCAAAATAGAGTGTTTGGACCAATTCTCTACCCATACATGTGCTGATGCACCAAAATAGAGTGTTCGGACCAATTCTCTGCCCATACATGTGCTACTGAACTAGAATGAAACTAAAGATATACACATCCAAACTTACTTTAATAAAATAAACACATACAGATCAGAAAACCAAGATGAATGACACGAGGAAGAAGTTCACTTATATATCATTCATAGGCCAACAAAGATATAGTCATGCAGATTACAAATTTCCACAAAACAATGGCATAGGAAAAGAATTCTTGCACTTTAATACCAATGACTAGAGGAGATAAGTGGAGAATTAGATAGTTCAGAGACACAGGGGAATTTACACTAGAATTGCAAAGCAATAGCCCCAAAAAATCAAAGAGAAGGTCCTCCCTTTATAAAAAAACAAAACTTGCCTTTATAGTTCAGGCATAACTGAGTTCTTTTCTAGCTGAAGTGACCCTGCAACTACCTGCCATTAAGTCTTGTGGAGGAAAATCATGGAAATCTAGACAAAATCTTATCTTTGTTGCAACAGGTGTTTTGAGAGGACAGAAAATGGCGCCATCGATGTTTTGACTAGCTAGATGGATCGACTGAGATGGTGGAGTGTTCTTCCTCATTCTGCATTCATGTCGGGTAGGTTGGGATTGATCATGAAGATTAGATCACACAATAAAATTGATTACCTTTATTTCTTGGTTCGTGAATTAGCAAGATTAGCGAGGTCAAACGGTTCCACATGCTGATTGGGCCACGTGGGCCAATCACATTCCTTCCTTCTACCCTTCTGGACACCTTTTCCACATTTGACCAC
Organism: Cupressus sempervirens; assembly: GCA_028749045.1. NCBI lineage: Eukaryota > Viridiplantae > Streptophyta > Pinopsida > Cupressales > Cupressaceae > Cupressus > Cupressus sempervirens. The sequence continues at coordinate 226,415,309 of CM053787.1, read as the reverse complement.
CCTTAATATTGACTGGGCGCTATGTCGCTATTGAAAAAGTCTTCGAAAATCCTGACAGCACCATAGCACCTAGTGGTCTCAACCTAACTGCACCACCTTTCCACCATCTAGCCGTAACATCAAAACTAACTGCCATGTTGACTGCGACGATTGCACTGACTACCAGCCATTAACTGACAACCTTAGCCAAGCCAGTGAGACATGTGTCAACAAGGTGCTATGTCGCCATGGTATCCACCATGCAACTTTTCCATAGCGCAATGGCGCTTGCCCTTGATCTCTGCAGATCTGACGGTGGAGAACTTAACCCTTTACAACACTTGTCACATTGAAGATCTAGTCCCACGATCTATTTGTATTCTAACTTGACATACGTGGCAGTCCCCATTGGCCTAATAAAGCACCACCCTGGCAAGAAATCATTGGTCTAACAAAGCATCAACCTGGAGGGTCCGTACTACCTTGACCTTACTGAGGGGACACGTGGCACCTAGGCACTATGTCACTATGGGAAAATCGAGGCCAACTTCCCATAGCGCCATGGCGGCCAAATGATGACATGTCTTCTGATTTGCACGTGTCTTCACATGATTTGCCACCATGGCACCGGACTCCACCAACTAGGCAGATGAGGTACATGGGACCCATCTATGTTTGATTCACCGCAGTGGACTTTTCTGTTTGGGCACTATGTCACCATCAGAAAACTCATGAGTTTTTCGATGGCGCCATGGCACCCCACCAGCTTTTCTGATTTCTCAGCCCGTGAAACTGACCACTCACCATGAATATTTTCTAGTTTGACACAACCTGCCCACTGTAAGACATTTCCATCGGGCGCTATGTCGCTATGAAGATTTTTTGGCCAACACATGATAGTGACATAGCGCCCACAGTGCCGTGGGACTTTTTCGACCTGCCAAAACATTTTTTTCCCAGCAAGCTGGACCCACTGGATGTGTTTCATCAGAGTTCCATGTCGCTAACGTATTAACCATGCAACTTCCAATGCTGAGACAGTGCCAACCGTCAATCTTCTCGGATCTGATGAAGGAGAACTTGCGAGCTGCAAAAAATATGTTATAAGGTTCAAAGCTTGGTATTTTCTAATATTCCCATGGGTATTTTACTATGGACATTTCAAAGGTGGGAAGGGAAATATGAATTATGAATTTTGGTAGGAAGATTAAAATACAACACTTCAAGCGACTCACAGGGGGCATGAGCTTGCTCGTTGCATGACGAGTGCCTATAAACAATCCATTGGGCCATGGAGTCAAAAAAGTATGAATCTGAGAATTGCAAAACCCTAACCCTTCTATGAGGAGATCAAAACATTAAAAACCCTAGCTCTGCTTCTGTAGCCTCAAAACTGTCAAAACTTCGAAAGTTGGCAACTCAAAGAGAGAACCATGTGCACGCACACTTATTGAAAAGCAGGAAAAAATAGAAAAGAAACTAAACTACTTATGTACATGGATTCCCAAATTTTCAAAAATAGGGCTTCAGATAGATCCCATTGACTAGAATGGGCAAAATCTCTCCATTGGGTCGGCTTAGCTGGAATGCATTAGCCTATTTGCAACTAGCAATCAGATAGAGGCCACTCCATCGTGCATCAAATTTGGAATGTCTTCCTGGTTTTGCCCTATCTACATCCCATTTTAGAACTAAATCTCCTTCTCTAAAGGTTCTGACCCTAGTTGTCTTATCAAAACTCCTTTTCATCTACTGTTGATGCATCTCTAGGGTCTGCATAGCTTTATTTCTTTTTTCTTCTAACTCAATTAAGTCTGCCATTCTTACTGACATGGCACTATCTTCAATCAATTCAAGCTGATGAGTCAACTCCAAGGATGGGAATTCCAATGAGATTGGGAGTCTGGCTTCCCTACCATATACCAGCACAAAAGGTGAATTCCCAACAGATCTCTTGGGTGTTATCCTATCAGCCCATAGAGCAATTCTTAATTTCTTATGCCAGACCCTCTGATTGTCTTCTATTGTCCTCTTCATGATTTTGATCAGATTCTTTTTAGAAGACTTAGCCAAACCATTACCCTGGGGATAGTAATTTGATGATGTGCTCAAGTAGATATTGTGATTCATTGCCCATACACAAATCTGGGTTCCAACAAAAGACTTAGCATTGTCTGAGATGATAGTAGAAGGAGCACCAAATCTAGATACAATTCCATTAAGGAATTCAACAACTGATGGTTCTGTGGTATCCTTCAAGGCAACTGCCTCTGTTTATCTAGTGAAATAATCAGTAGTAGCCAAAATCCATTTATGACCTGCACTAGATGGACGACTAATGGGGCCTATAAAATCCAACCCCCATTTGGTAAAGGGCTGATCCACCTAAATAGGACAAAGGGGGAGAGCTACAAGCCTCTGTTTGCCTAAGAAGAAAGCACATTTCTCACATTTTCTCACATATCCATAAAAATCATTGAACAAAGATGGCCAATAATAACCATCCCTCATGATCTTCATGGCAGTTGTTCTTGCAGAGAAATGGCCACCATCGGGGCCATCATGAAGTTCCTTAATCATCCTCTAAGCCTGATCCTCTTCAATGCATCTCAACAGGGTCCCATTAAAATCCCTCCTGAATAGGATACCATCAATTACAACATAGGGAATGGACTGTAGTCTATATTGTCTCCTTTTTGATCTGTCTAATCCCTGAGGGTATCCATTCCCTGATAAGAAGCTCTTCATATCATTTATCCAGCTCCTTGGATTATTAGCATTTCTTACCTCCTACTACTCTGTTATTACCATAACAGTCTCTTCATCAGAATCCTGGCCTGATAACATTTCTTTGCACAATCCTCTCCCTCTTCCCAGCTTGGTAATGTGAATAACAACATCATACTCCATTACCCTAGTGATCCATCCAACTCTCTTTTCACTGATATCCTTCCTTAACAGGAAGTCCTTTACACTAGCATGGGGCACCAAGAAATGGATCTTATTGTAGGACAAGAGGTGATTGAATTTCTTCAAGGCTCTGATGACCACAAGGGCCTTCTTCTCAACAAAGTTGTACTTATCTTCATATTCCTTGAGCCCTTCACTAAAGAAGGCTATTGGTTGCTCCTCATCCTTGTCATTTTTTTGAGTCAAGACAGCAGAGATACTTGACTCACCACCTAGAGTGTAGAGGATGAAATCTTTTTCAAAATGTGGGTTCATGAGAGTAGGGGCTGAGGCTATGACTGTCTTGATCTCTTCAAAACTTTCCTTCCTTTCCTTGGTCCATGAGAAGACCATACCTTTCTTAAGCATAGCTGTAAGAGGTTTTACCATGGTGGCAAGATTAGGAATAAACCTTCTTAAAAAATTTATTCTACCGAGGAAACTTTGCAGCCCCTCCTTGTGTTTAGGGAGAGGAAGGGCAAGTATTGCCTTTGTTCTTCTGGATCAATGGTCAACCCATCCTTAGATACAATGTGTCCCAATAATTTTCCTTGGCTTGTAGCAAAGACATACTTGGCTGGGTTAAGGGAAATCCTAAACTCTTTACATCTTAGAAATACCTGTCTTAGATGATCAAAATGATCTTCTACATTTTTTTAATATACAGTTATATAATCGAGGTATACTAAGACAAACTTGTCAATTAATCTTTGAAAGGCCATCTCCATTGCCTTTTGAAATGTGGCACCTGCATTTGTTAGCCCAAATGGCATCTTGCAATAAGCATAGGTGTCCCATTTAGTAGTAAATGTTGTCTTATGTCTATCAGATTCTTTAACCAGTACTTGATTATAACCAGAGAATCCATAAAGAAAAGAGAATCTCCTTGAACCACCGACCTTGGATAGAATCTACTCCATAGAAGGGAGAGGATGGTGATCTTTAAGAGAAGCCTGATTAAGATCCCTAAAGTCCACACACAGTCTGATTTCTCCATTCTTCTTCCTTACAGGGACACGTTTAGCTACCCATAATGAGTGTTTGATAGGAAATATTATATTAGCCTCTATCAACTTGGATAGTTCTTTTCTCATTAGAGGCTCAATCTTAGGATTCACTGGCCTCTATTTTTGCCTTAATGGTTTGGCCTTATCAATTAAATCTATGGTATGTTGAAACAAACTAGGGTCAAACCCTTTTAAGTCATCATATGTCCAAGCAAATACACCATTAAATTCTTGGCATAGATGAATGAAGTTTTCTTGCTTAGTTTTAGAACATACCTTCCCCATATTTAGAGATCTTACATCAAAAATTGTAACTGGGGCATAATCATCCTTTTCTGTAGCTAGATTCATTCCTTTGCCTCTTGTTTGATCATTAGGATTAAAGAAACTCTCCAAGGTAATGAGACCCTTGGGCAACTTGTTAGAATTGAGATGAATGATCTAATCACCACACTGATCTTGTAGTCTTGACTAGTTTCTATCTGATAATTATGCCTCATTCTGCAAGAAACTCACAATTTTCTCATCAGAATCAAACACCTACCAATGAGTGTTGTTGTCAGGGATGGTAGGCCTCACCACCACCTTTATTTTTTGCTTCTTCTTCTTGTCAAGATTCCCTGGTACATCATAAGATGCACCTATTGCTACAAGTCTATCAGCATGTTTATTTTCTTTCCTAGGAATGCTCTGAATATTAAATGCATTGAAGCCCTCAAGAAAATCCCAGACTCTGTGTTTGTAAGACTTCAGCAGGCCATTTTTGGTGATATTCTAGTTTCTCACTTGGTTAACTACCAACTCACTATCCCCATATACTTTCAAGGCTTGAATTCCTCTCTTTTGGGAAAGTAGGAGGCCTTGAATCAAGGATTCATACTCGGCCACATTATTGGTGCAACTAAATTGGAGCCTAAAGGAGAAGTAGTATCTTATTTGTGCAGGAGAGATCAACATAACACTAGCCCTTGATCCATTTCTATTCCTTGAGCCATCAAAGTACATACTCCATATCCCACTTATATTATCATTAGTCCCAATTAGATCAAGAACTTGAGCATCTTTCTCTATTATGCAATATGTACTAAGGCCTATCTCAAGAGTTTCTGACATAGATTCAAATTGATATGTACTAGCCCATTCATCCAAGAAGAAATCAAGAATCTCCAATATTGAAGTGGAAGGCTCATTTACTATGTCATTTTCATCCATCTCTAGAATAGGGCAATTCATGTTGATGAAGTTGGGGGTGTAAGATTCAGTGTGATGAAGGGCTTGAGGTTCTGCTCTAATTGAGGCATTAGCTCCATATTTGGTCTTAAATGACATATATGACCAATCAACAGATATGAATCCACCAATTTGAGCAGTGAAGTATCTTGAAAGATAGATAGCAAAGTGGGGCTTAACTTCAGCAACAGATATGTCTTGAATCATAGTGCAACCAGGGCATGCATGTAGGGCCATCTCCACATTCCTAAGGGTACCTATAGTTTTGACAGTACTACCATCTAATTTTAACACATTCCTAACAATGGGATCATATTTTATTCCTAAAGCATCAGCAACACACCTAGGCATTACTGAGCTACTAGCCCCTAAATCTATCATGCAATTGTGGACTAATTTTCCCCCTATAATTAGAGAAACATAGAATGGAGGAGGTCTAACCTTTTTATTTGTCTCCACATCCCCTGCTGGTTGTACTAGACTTGTGGCACTCTCCATGGTAGATGGCTGATCCTTAGGTTCAATCTTCTCCAACTCTTGTTGCAGCATCCTCTTCTGTATTGGTATGGTAGCAATAGCATCCCACATAGAAATATTCACATTTGTCTTCTTCATTTTCTCTACCATACTAAATGGTGCATTAGGAACTTTGGTAGAAACTTTGAGAGCTGTGCTTACAAGAGGTTGAGATGGGGCAACCTAAGGAGCACTTGCATCTTTCTTTCTAGAATCTTGCCTTTGTTGTTGTGAAGCACTTGTTTGTTCATTTGTTGCTTGTATATGAGGTGTAGCACTTGAAGTTGAGGCTTGCTTAGGAGAAGGAGGGGCAACATGTTCCATAGCTCTCCTCTTACTTCTTGTGTTATGAGCAATGAAATCCTGGTTTACATTACAATGCTCCCCAATCTGATGATTCATGAAAGAGAAATCATCATGTTGTTGAATATATGAGGCCTCCTTGGGATGATCCTCCTTGTATGATTGCTTTGTTGCAGGTTCTTAGTCAATTAGGTCCAAATAAGATTCTGCCTTTTGGCACATGCAATAGGCATAAGAATAGTTGCAGGAAGGACAGAAATCTTGATCTTGGGCCAAGTTATTTTGAGGGACTATAGCTTTGTTCTGATTTGAGCTTGAAGCAGAAGCATGACTATTTTTCCTACCCTGATCAAAAGAGCTATTCCACTGATTAGGAGGTCTACCACCATTTGGAGCTTGATATTTCCATTGGGGAGGCTTGCCACCTTGAGCTTTCTACCTTTCTAAGGCCACCACCTTGTTAGTTATTTTTTGTATTATAGAAAAACTAATCTCTAATCTCTTTCCTTAGTCTTTCAACTCCCTCCCCTGCTCTTGTAATTTTTTATCCAGGGTCTTTTCTCTCTTATCTATATTTAGCACTAGACGTTGGAGCATCTCTTTGAGTTCATCTATCCTGTTTGAGGATATGGAAACTTGAGGGACTGAAGGAAGGGCTTGTGATGTAGAAGTTGTAGGAAGAAGGGCCATTGCTGGTTGGTGGTTGGGAACATCAGGAAAGAAAGGGATAGGGGGCCTTGGAGCTAACTTTCCTCCTTGTATTAGGATGTTCTTAGCTTTTATGGCTATCTCATAGGCATTAGTCAAGGTATCTCCTTCCATAGTTTCGATCGTAGTGGCAATATCACTGTTAAAAGCTCTAAGGTAATGCAAGAAGGCATTACCAGGGGTAGGTTTCACTGTAGTAGGTATTCTATCCCATGTCTTTTGAAATCTATAGTTAAAATTAGTCATACACTCATGGGGGGCTCTTTTAATAGTAGTCAATTGCTCTAAAAGTGACAGATAGTCACTTCTATCCTCAAAATGTTTGCATAACCCTGCTCCTAGTCCATCCCAATCAGTTATAGAACCATGAGGAATGCCTCTATACCACTGTAATTCTTTTCCTTTTAAAGATGAGGCCAGAAGTCTGACAGCAACATCATCCTCTATAATTCCATGAATGTTACAGACATTTGCTACTTCTTGGATATGCTCTAAAGGGGAGATGGAAGCTTCACCAGTAAAATCAGGTATACTTTTGAGTCCAGATATTGGTATATCATGTCTTTGGGCTAACAATAGAGGAATTCCACCATTAAAGGTGGCAAAAGCATGAACTCTTGGTTGTGCCATGTAAACAAGTGTTCTATTGATGAGTGTTGATGGCAATCTAGGCTGAGTTTGAATAGTAGGAGGAGTAGAGACAGATCTTACAGGTATATTTACTATTATTACACCCCTAACAGGTGATAATGAAGTTCTAGTCCTCCTTCTTCTAGGATTTGAAAGAGAAAGCTCTTGATATTGAAATTTACCTCTAGAAGACGCCCTTGTTTTAGCTCTGGGCATGAATCACTGCAACTTTGGCCTGGAACCAAATTTGTTGATGTTCAAAGTCATGAAGTACTTTGACGAATTAGCCTCTTGAAGGCTTGAATACTAAAGCTAGCACTACCTCTTCAATATTAATCTCTGGGAACTCTTTCTCCTTGACAGCATTAGACTTTAAATCTTTAATGGATGAGTCCCACTGGGCATGCCAAAAAATATTGTCACTTAGGTTTGCACCCTTGTCCAAGGCCTATGCGTGAGGACAACCTAGTTAAACATGGAAACAACCTCCAAGTTGTGGGACTTGAACTACGAGGTTAAGTCTCCAGAGAAGGCTAGCTTCCTCTTACTATCAGGGCGCACCTAATTACTCTTGGAGAGGAAAAGGGAGAAGGAGAGCACAAAAGCAAATCTACCTAGTTCTAACCTAAGGAGGTGATGCACCAAAATAGAGTGTTTAGACCAATTCTCTGCCCATACATGCGCTACTAAACCAAAATGAAACTAAGGATATACACATCCAGACTTGCTTTAATCAAATAATCACATACAGATCAGAAAAATAAGATGAATGACACAAGGAAGAAGTTCACTTATATATCATTCACAGGCCAGCAAAGATATAGTCATGCAGATTACAGATTTCCACAAAACAATGGCACGGGAAAAGAATTCTTGCACTTTAATACCAATGACTAGAGGAGATAAGTGGAGAATCGGACAGTTCAGAGACACAGGGGAATTTACACTAGAATTGTAGAGCAATAGCCCCGAAAAATTAGAGAGAAGGTCCTCTCTTTATAAAAAAAAAAAAACTTGCCTTTATAGTTCAGGCATAACTGAGTTCTTTTCCAGCTGAAGTGACCCTACAGCTACCTACCATTAAGTCTTGCGGAGGACAATCATGGAAATCTGGAGAAAATCTGATCTTTGTTGCAACAGTTGTTCTGAGAGGACTAAAAATGGTGCCATCAATGTTCTGACTAGGTAGATGGATCAACTGAGATGGTGGAGTGTTCTTCCTCATTCTACATTCATACTGGGTAGGTCAGGATTGATCATGAAGATCAGATCGCATAATAAAATTGATTACCTTTGTTTCTTGGTTCGTGAATCAGCAGGATTAGCGAGGTCAAATGGTTTCGCATGCTGATTAGGCCATGCTGGCCAATCACATTCCTTCCTTCTGCTGTTCTAGACACCTTTTCCACATTTGACCACCCTTAATATTGATTGGGTGCCATGTCGCTATTCAAAAAGTCTTCAAAAATCCTGATAGCGCCATAGCGCCTAGTGGTCTCAACCTAACTGTGCCACCTTTCCACCATCTAGCTATAACATCAAAACTAACTGCCACATTGACTACGATGATTGCACTGACTGCCAGTCGTTAACCATCAACCTTAGTCGAGCCAGCAAGACACATGTCAACAAGGCGCTATGTTGCCATGGTATCCACCGTGTAGCTTTTCCATAGCGCGATGGCACCTGCCCTTGATCTCTGCAGATTTGACGGTGAAGAACTTAACCCTTTATTGCATTGGTTGCGTTGAAGATCTGGTTCCACAATCTATCTATATTCTAATTTGACATACGTGGTAGTCCCCATTGGCCTAACAAAGCACCATCCTGGCAAGAAATCATTGGTCTGACAAAGCATCAACCTGGAGGGTCCGTACTGCCTTGACCTTACTGAGGGGACACGTGGAACCCAAGCACTATGTCGCTATGGGAAAATCGAGGCCAACTTCCCATAGTGCCATGGCACCCAAATGATGACATGTCTTTTGATTTGCACGTGTCTTCAAATGATTTGCCACCATGGCACCAGACTCCACCAACTGGCCAGATGAGGTACATGGGACCCATCTGTCTTTGATTCGTCGTAGTGGACTTTTCTATTTGGGCGCTATGTCACCATCGAAAAACTCATGAGTTTTTCGATGGCGCCATGGCACCCCACCGGCTTTTCTGATTTCCCAGCCCGTGAAATTGACTGGTCATCATGAACATTTTTCGATGTGACACAACCTGCCCACCGTAAGACATTTTTGTTGGGCGCTATGTCACTATGAAGATTTTTTGGCCAAGACATGATAGCGACATAGCACCCACGGTGCCATGGAACTTTTTCGACCCGCCGAAATATTTTTTTCCCGGCAAGCTGGACCCACCGAACGTGTGTCATCAGGGTGGCATGTCACTAACGTATTAACCGTGCAACTTCCAATGGCGAGACAATGCCAACCGTCGATCTTCTCGGATCTAACGAAGGAGAACTTGTGGGCCACAAAAAATATGTTATAAGGTTTGAAGCTTGGTATTTTTTAATATTCCCACGGGTATTTGACTATGGACATTTCAAAGGCGGGAAGGGCAATATGAATTATAAATTTTTGCGGGAAGATTAAAATACAACAAAAGTTATATATGATCTTGGAAAATACATGAGGTTAGAAGAGTGTTTTTTCTTAGATTTGTAGCTTTTTATCTAAAATCTATTGTATAATTTTATTTGAAATCTCCTCTATGTGTTTTTGCATGTTGAATCTCATTTAGGTGGTTATCATTTAAAGAAATTGATAAAAAAGATATAAAATATTGGAAGAGAAAAATTCCATAGCTTATGTGTAAAATGCAAAAGTGTTTACCTCCAATGTTTTCCAATGCTCAAGAACACTACCTCATACATCAAGTTGAGGAGATTGAATTGTGTGAACCTGTACAAGCTAGATCAATGTCGATGGTTGAGAGGCATTTGAAATTTATGAAGGGCTTGGTTCGACAAAGAGCGCGTCGGTAGGGTTCTATGATAGAGGGATATATGATATACCATACCATGGTGTATATCAGTGAATATGTTCCAAAATTTGCAGCAGGTATCCATCTAGATCACATTTGGGATCCCAACTGTAATGATAAATTCAAAGGAGAGTACCTGATGGGGAAAGGTAGATTGATGAGGGTGACAGGTAATTATAAGTTTTTTTTTGTAATTTAATAATTCTTATCCATCATCAATATATATAAGTTGTTTCTAAATGGTGTAATTGTCTTCTTTATAGTTGGTCATGAGTGGGATGCACTACACTTGTTTATTGCAGACAATCTTGATTGGATGATAGTGTGGATTGAATAGTCTCAAGAAAATGGTCACTCATTAACATGGGATGGTGTTGCATCGTTGGTTAATGAAGCTCATCGTAATGGAGATCCCAATGTTACACCAATGGTACTTGATCTAATATATCGCTTAAGAGATACAAAGGTATGCATAAGATTACTAATCATGAGACATAAGTTTAATATCAACTCACATATCAATGAGAAGATTCTTGAAATATTTGAATAATTGCAGGTCAAACACCACAAAGCTACGTACTACCATGGCTATAAATTTTCCACAAAAAAGTTAGATGAAATAAAAAAAATGTGTGATTCTGAGATAAGTGTTGTCTTTGCGGTCACCAATATTTCATCTAGAACTGACATACATCCTCAACAATCTAAAAATTGATACTATGGCATTTTGGATGATATACTTGAGTGCAACTTTAATTAATTCAAAATAGTTCTATTTTTTGTCAAATGGTTTAGGTTAGGACTGAATCAAAATGATCCCGATAGGACTGTTATTGAACACAACAGTGGATTTACTATGATTAATACAAGGTCATTTGAGCCAATCAGAGATGAGCCCTATGTTCTTCCAAGTCAATGCAAGCAAGTGTTTTACTTTGGTGTTCTAGGCAAACCAGGTTGGTCATTTTTTGTTAGACATGACCCAAGAGGAAGGCCAGTAAAGTATATTGTGATCAAAGAAGAAGATATTGAAGAAGCACAAGAGGAAGTAAATGATTATCAGGAATCACAGATACCCAGTGATGAAGAAGAAGAAGATGGTGATGATTTTGGTCATGCTAATGATAATGGTGATAATGATGATGATGATGTTGATGATGATCATGATCATGGTGACGAAGATGGTGATGATCATGGCGATGATGATCATGATGATGATAGTGATCAAGAGGATGATGATGGTGATGAAGATGGTGGTGGTGACAATGACGATCAAAGTGACGAGTACAATGATGGTGATGATGATGATGATGATGGTGATGATGACATTGATGATGATCATTATGATCAATGAAATCTTCAGGTACGATCAATGTCAACTATGATGGGGTCTTGTATGACCAAATATTTCTTTCCAAACCATATGTGCACATATAAACATTAAGTAGAACATGTCAAATACTTTTTTAGATATAAACATTATTTACACTAAATTTTTAACTTAAGACAAATGATTTACATATACAATCTATTTTATTATTAATTTTTTTTGGTAAGTCTATTACTTTAATTTCGCTGCTAATTTTTAAGACTTACTAATTTTTTTCACAAGGCGATATGGATGCATCATGTCAGACACCTTCAGTAGAGGTAAACATTAATTATTGTAAATTTTAATGTTAATATAGAAACAAATGTCCTATTATTATGTTCTTTTATTTATGGCTTTGGAGTTATTTTGATGAAAGTATATGAATATTTGATGTCACAAATGATAGGAAAAAGCTACAATGATCATTGATCAAATGCAATCTAAAATACGAGCATCATATCTACATGACATTGGCCTTAGTACTGACCCTGTATTCATCACCCAAAAAATTACACAAAGATACACTAATGAGCTTGTTCAAATTATCATCAAGGGTGACAGAAGTGAGGAGAAAGAGGCACTGAGAATAGAATTGGACCGTAGAATCCAATCTTTGAAAGTAAGCAGTAATTCAACTAAAGCAGTAATAGAAGTTCAATAGATATTAATATTTTATACTATCTTATGGATCATGATCTCTGATTCTATGTGTTCTTGTATAGACATATGTGCCAGTTATGACATCACATGTTGAACATGGGTAGGGTTGTTTCACAGTACCTTCGTGTAAGTAACACTTTGTTTATTTTGATCAACATTATAACACTTACCTTTTTTTTTTGTCGACGTTTCTCGCTAGTATCCCATTTGATATTTATAAATTGCAAATGTCTTTGCTAACAATATTCTATTCTTTAGCTCATGATGAAGTGCAGACTCCTCCTTCGATTGGCGGTCCACTATTGTCTGTTGCATTGTTAGCAACAAGGACCATGCAAAAATCATCTTCTATGCCTAGTAGAACTGGTAAAACCTTGTTTTTCTATAATTTGTAATGTGTTGTATTTTGTAATGTCTTTCTACAAGTTTATGAACAATGAAGTAGCACATTAGTGCTTAAATTATGTTTACAAAAGCTTGCATACACACAAACACATGCATACACACACCATACATACATACATACATACATACATACATACATACATACATACATACATACATACATACATACATACATACATACATACATACATACATACATACATACATACATACATATATATATATATATATATATATATAGCCACACATAGAGAGACATGGACATAGGAAGGGAGGTAGACCAACAGAGAGCAATACTAGAATTGTCATTTAATTGTTATGATGTTTCAGTTGATAGAGCAATAGAGAGTAGTACTACTGAAGCTGATCCATGTCCTTGAGCAGTTCGTGTGATTAGTACTGGTTCGTATGAAGAGACATTGTTGTTGAATAAGAAAACTATGTTTCCATTAAGAGAATGAAAGCTTCCAGGTGCTTTAAAATTGATATTATTTAAAGTGTAAATTTAGTTTACTTTTACATTACTCATTTTGGACTGATAAATCCTTTATGTTTTTGTAGGTAATAATGCTTTCTTTGAACATCTTTTTCATATGACATTGAGACTGTTTGGACCCACCATATGTAAAATGTATGTAGTTTCATATCACTGCTACATAATTTTCCTTTTCTTCTATTTATTGTAATATATTAAAGTTATTGATCTAACAATCTATTTGTTTTTAAAAAGGTGGAATTCAGAAGCTGGGGAATTAAAAAATCAGCTGATTGCATCCATTGAGGAGATATTTGGGAAAAACATTTTTGACACTAGCCTACTTCTGAAAAGAGCAGCAAAGCATATAAAGACTGTGAGGGATCAATATAGAAGGGGTCTTAAGGATAACCCAAAGTATGACTGTCCTCCTATGATTCCACCGATGGAGTGGAATGAAATAATAGAAGATGCAAAAGAGAAAAGGCTATGTGAAGATAGAGATGATGAAGCGGCACAGGGAAAAAAGAGGTATGTCATTATAGTAATAAGTGCATTTTAATCATGCACTAATTATTGATATTTGTAAATATATAATCTAAGATGTTTGAAATTATTCATAGATTGCAGGACACATCCGTGGCTACAAAAGCGAGAATAGAAAAGGTTGGCCAACACAAACTTGGCTCTGGTGGCTATATGAATATGCAGTCTTGACTTGTAAGTAAAGCAATGAATTTTTTATTTTTTTTAATATAATGTTGCAAATATTTTTGTTTAATGAAACCATACATGGAAAACTAATGTTATCAAGCAAATACCATAGGGCACAGATTTCAATGTGGAGGTCATAGATGAAGATAGAAAAATTGCCTTGAAGGAAGGCTATAAAGTTGTGGTTGCACGCCTACATGAAGAATCTGTAAGCCTTGCCCAAGAATCTAGTGCACCAAATGATATCTCACAGGTAAATTGGTCGGATGAAAAGTAAATGAAATTAAATAGTTGAGAAGATTCTTTTTTGGTATTAGTTTTAAACGTAAATTGACTACATAACAATGTGCATAACATTTTACTGTAGCCTTCATATCCTACCATAGAACCTACTCCTGACGAAGCCCATGCTGTGCATTATTGTGGTGGAGGTATTAATTTGCTATTGAAAATTAATTATGCAACTATGAATATAATTTAACATCTTCAATTGGAATTTGACGTGTATCCTTTTTTTGAATATTTTAGAGCATGTTGAACATCATGCTGAAGGACTGGACCATGTTCCAAGTGTTCAACATGTTGATGTAGTGACAGATCAAAATGTTAATGTAGATGATGTGGCATTGTTAGGTAAGAAAAATGCATTTTATGTTGTACTCGTACTTAATTACAAACTTGTAACAGTTAGAAAAAGAAAAAGAGTATGCCAATTTATCACATTCACTTGTTCTTGCAATAGAGCCCCCTTTAGTGCAGCAACCTCTTGCTCCTCCAAAGAGAAGGAGCCATCATAATTTGACATTACATGTGCCAGAAGAGGAGGAGAATGAAGCAGATATGGATGTCCCTATAAGCACTTTTCTTAAGAGAACTCAAAAAAACAAAAAAAAAAAGAAATGATGTTTTAAAAATCTTCTTTGATAAACCTTGTTGGATAATGAAAGAACTTTGTTTTAAGTAATTATGTATGAATGATGTGTATGAATACAGATTTTTATTTTATGTTAATGAATATTGTTATGTGTTAATGAATTTTTTATTAGTATTGTGTATTAATGAATTTTATATCATATTAATGAATGTTACATGATTGTATTGATTGAATGTTATAGTTCATAAATGGATGAATGAATGAATGAAGTATGTAATTAGATGATAATGGGTACTATAGATTGATGTTAGGGGGAGGTGGGTGAGGCTAGATGAGCTTCCACCTTCACATGGTTGGCCTTGTTAAGTAGAGAATATTATAGTATTCTTGAAACCAAGTGAAGCTCAAATTTGTTAAGTCTTCAAACACAAATCCCAATTCTCTTTAACGAGACTGAAGTTTTTTCGCTTGTAATAGTCTCATTGCAGTCATCTTTTGGTTCCTTGAACATATAGTTCTTGCTTAGTTTAAATCCCAATTATTAGATATTTTTCCACAATGGAGTTAGTTTGGCATAGAAACCTGCATATTTTATTATATATATTTAGTCAACTGAAAGCAATGTAGAAAGCATTCACATAGTTGATGTCTAACAAAAGAAGATAAGATGCATATACTATTTCGAATGGAAATCCTTGTAGGGGAATTGCGTGTGTATGTACACACACACACACACACACATATGTATGTATGTATATAACTTCAAACAATGTGTAGACTCAATTAGCAAGAGACACCAACCTCAAATCCTATAATGCAGAAGGAACTGACCTTTGAAATGCAAAGTGTTTATAATGTAGGTAGATTTTCCTTAGATCTCCTTCGAGGTCTTCAACAAATCTGCCTTGTACTTATGAATAATCCATCGAGATTTGAAATAGTGTTTTTCAATAAATGCTCTAAACTTGGAATATACCTTCATAAAAAATCTGCCTTAGATCTACTCATCATATTCAAAATAAGCCTTCACATGTCTATTCACTTAGGTCTAATTTAGGTCTTCCACAAATTTGGCTTATAATTATGCTCTTGAATCTCTTAAAATATTCTTTGTATTCAAATGATATTTAATGAATTGATTGATACAAATTTCCTCATACTTGAATCCAAATATCATTGTCATTGTCAAACATAACACAGACATAAAATCATTTTGGTTATTCACTTGTTATACAAGTTAGTCTTATCTTTTTGGTTTTCACAAGTCATGCACTTATGCATCTTTGGGATATCCACAAGCTATTAGAGATGTTTGGATGTTTCATGTCCTTATTTTTTGTGTGCTGTTTGTAGGGTTTTTGCCATGAAGTCTAAGGATAGACATGTTGGATGCTTGTGATAGACATGTCCACTTATAAGAAAAGTATCAAATGTAGAAAAAATGCAAAGAAAAGCTTGTAAGGGTTTTAGGTGTCTTTAGGCCTAGTATAGCTTGTAAGGGTTTTAAGTGTCTTTGGAAGGGTTAGTGAAGTTATAAAACCTTTGAAAAGGTTAGTGAAATATATTAAAGGCATATATGATTGTAAGTTGTCAAAGTTGACACTTTGTGTCAACTTAGACAACAAATTTCAGTTTATAACTAACTGGTAGCAATCAGATAGTTAGACAGTAGTGGTTGTTTGTTGTTGTTTGGTTATTTACAAGGGATTTTTCAAGTGTTTGGGGGAGAAGTAGAGGTGGGGTGGTGAGACAAGGCATTGTGAAAAAATTATAATTAATAAAATAATCATGTTCTCTGCAATTCAATCTTTGTCCCATGGAATAGTGAGTTCCTATGATATATCATATGCATTTTGACTAATATTTAATGTGAGAACATTTTATTATTTTTGTTAACTTGTCCATGCATTCTTTTAATTTTCATTGCGGGTTGCGTAAGGAATAATAGACTGGTGCATTCAAACCAATGACTGGTTAGGCACAGTCAAATGTACTTATTCTGAAGTTTCCAATGTAGATTCTCTCCTACCACATGTAGTCACTATTATTGGTGTGAGACAATAAGGTTGTGATAATTTATTTGTATTATATTAACCAAATGCAGGAGAGTGGGAAAACTTGGTGCAAGTGCAGTTTTGGATGGTAATTGTTGATGGAGGTTTAGCCTGGATCAGACACCAGTCTAATAGATAGTGGATCATTTCATGTTTGAAGATGTTTGGGGGGTGAATCCTTCATGTTTAGGGGGTGTCTCTATTACAAAAACTGAGATAGTAGAGCACTACTAATGTTATAATGGGCAAAATATGTCTTTCATTGTGATAGACTATTTCTAATTCATCTGTGTTGTTTCTTGCTATTATCAAGCAGTCTTTGTTTTCCTTGAGACCATGAACAAAATTATCTACCATTTTTCCTAATGATAAAATTTTGACTTGAACAATGATAAAGTTTATTAGTAATCATTATAGTGGAACAACTTTTGACTCATTCAAATATTTTAGTCAAAGGTGTTGGAATTGATAGTGAACCCCTAGCTCCTAGAAATCACCTACAACCAAAATGCATGATACATCTGTGTCTGAGAGAGAATATGATCCAAAAAGCATGCCTACTTTGGTGATTTGGCTATTATTACAGCACTACAAAGTGTCTTATAAAGTTTCTCATTTTCTTAAATAATAAGCAATTAGTTCATGATATCATCATATCTTATAGTGGAATAACTCTAAGAATCTTGGGTAAATTGCTTGCTATAAGACTTTCTCGTATAGGGCACTCAATAATGTCGGCTAAGTGGTGGGCACAAACAGGAACAAGAAAGGATCTATACAAGTGCACGGTGTAGTAAAATTCAAAAATGAAATTATCTTAGTTTTATTCTGATTCTCATCTGTTACCCTCACATACATACACAGCTCACTTCAATTCTTCAATGCTCTCAAACTTATACACATCCCCTGTCAACAGATCTGGTCATAATTCTCCTAAAATTTACAAATATTCCTAGAAATAACAACTACCTAAGACTCAGGAATTAGATATAAATGAGTTGAGACCAGCATTTATAATTATTGAATAGGATTGAAAATAATTTTGATTTTGTAAAATTATTTGATATGCAGCAGTAGAATTGATCCTTATTTACTTCTGATTTATAAGACCAGTGCCTTATCCATTGGGCAAGAAATTGACTATTGGCAGGAGATCTAATTCAAATAACTTGTATAAGAATTAATCAACTGCAATCACCCATCTCCATTCTTATGCAATATCCCTTTTATGAACTCATAAAGCCTACTAATTTACTGAAGCATTTATATAATTGATTGAATTAAAAGCAACAATAAAACTAGCATACAACCCATCAGAACTGCATTCAGCCAAATAAACCTTATTTAAATGACTTCAAAGTAAACAAACCCATAAACTGGAGACAGAAATTGATGACACAGATATAGTGTAAATACCCCTTTGTATTATCCTTTTCATATGACTAATACAATAACCAATAGAAAACCGATTGAATGCCCATAATAGATTGCCATTTCTGTCATTTCAATTTTCTTATCAGAAAGTACAATGGAAGCAAACTCAAAACCTCTGCATACTATTGGACTGACTGAATATGTACTCTTCTTGAAAGGAATGAAAAATTGCACAAGTCTCAGACCATCACAATGCCTTGAACTCATTTATATAGCATGAGTTGCAACAAGCAAAGGGGAATTGTGATTTGAGAAGTGTCCAAGCAACAAAGCATCATATAAAAGACAAAAACAATCACAACAGAATGCTAGGAGTATCAAATATTCCTTCAAGTAGGCCCGTTCTAGTTTCTGTTGTGAATCATCCACTTCTGATTTGTCTCTCATTATTCTAGCTCTTCAGAATACATGGCTACCAAGCTAGCCAAAGAAAGATGATCTTGTGATACCTCCAAATCGGTTTTCTCCTACAGATTCTCACTGCTTTCACCTTGAGCAGGCATTATTACCTTTTCCCTTTCTTCTTTTTTTAGTTTTTGTGGAGAGGTGTTAATAATCTACACCTCGCCTTCTTGTTTCTCATCATCATTTAAATTGTCCTCCTCTAACTGCTTGTCCAATAGAAGATCTACCATTCAAGTGTCAAATTGTATATCATTCAGTCAACTGAACTATAGGATATCATTTTCCTTTTTAAAAATATAACCAGCCTCCTTTTCAAAACCAACAAATTCTTGCTTCAAAGAATTAAAAAAAATTGGACTTTAACCAATTCCTCTGTCGTGGTGGCCCACCAGGCATGCCCCTTTTCATTAATAACTTTATTTATCCTTTTGCAGAAAAGGTCATCCAATTCTTTACTCCACCCTTCCTTATTTTTCAATTTCTTCTTTCTATTCAAGGTAGAAGGAAATAGATCAAATTTTTTATTCTTGTACTTATTCAAATAAGAAGCAATTTTCAGTTGTAGAGCAACTCTCCTATTATCAAAATCTAACAGGTCATTAGCAATATCATACAATTTTTCAACATGGTCATTGGAAGACTTTATAACTGAATAACATAGAAGGGTGATTTCCTTTTCCCTTCTTCCCCATTTATTAACAATAGTCTTTAGGGTATCATCATGATTTTTCAATTCCTCCCATATATCTATTACGTTTACCAATTGATCAAAGAATAAGGGCCACTCAATTTTGTAAACTAAATACATTAGAGCCTTTCTAAGCTTATCCTCATACTGCATATTTAACTCTACATGTAAGGCCCATAGTTTTCTCTTCTCTTCTTCAAATTCCTTAGCTATATAATATTCAGGCCTTTGAGGTGTGTTTGGTATCTCTACAAGACGGGTGAATTTAAAAGGTTCTGCTGGAGGATGGGGGTATGTTATTCTTGGCCTTGGGGATTTCTCCATTGCCTTGTTTTCAAGTTCAATTCTCCTTTTTACCTCCCTATTATAGGCCTCAGGAAGTGTTTCATATTTATTCTGTAACTTAGACATAACATGTTCCTCCTTCTTAGCAGTGGCCAACACAAACTTAGAAGAATCCACATTCCAATATGCTGTCTATACATGTGAAGTGTTAGCAACCCTTCTTAAAAGTATATTTTCCATCAACCCAGACTCATCTGATTGTGATGGTGTGGCTCTAGATCCTTTTCTCAATGACCAACTGACCAATGCAGGTTGATCTTCAATGAATGAAGTGCCTTGGAAGTCTCTTCTATTTGGGTCTTGCAACTCCAATCTACTTGAAATAGAATTGAAAATTAATGCATCTGCAATATCCCAATTGGGCAATATTAAAATGTTAGATGCCTTTATCATTTTCCTCCCCTCCTCAGGGCTTATATTATGCAATTCCTTCATCATTTCTTCTTTAATTTGGTTTTGCATGGAAGTTTCATCCATTTCTGGATGCTCTATTTTCATCTTTTTACATTTCTCCTCGAAAACGTTCATGTTTTTCCTCCATGCAAACTGCTGAAAAGCCCTTCATTTCACAAAATTGTCATCAGTCAAAAATTGATGACTTGCCTACTCTAATACAGGGTCCAACTCCCTTCGTCTATAATCATCTATTGTTAGATCCAAACTTGGGAGAGGATGTTTTGGAGGGTTACCCTCATCTAATTCGTCTTGAGTAATAAAAATATCTCCCTGTGATCCCATTTGTTCAACCTGTTCACCAGTGAGCTGCTCTTCTCCAATCCTCAAAGGGGACTGGGTGGGTGAATATTCCTCATCTTGAGACCTTTCTTCTATCATTACCTTTTGCCTCTTGGGACTAGGCTCTTTAGGTCTCTGCTCTTAAGCTATACTGGTAGATCTTATTATTTGTTTGCCCTTGTCTATAGGAACCCTTTTATTCTGAATTATAGTATATCCAGGCCTCTTTTGTACAATTATTTTGTCAGTTCTCACATTTGGAGTGAAAGCCAACCTCCCCATGACCTCTCTGGCCTTATCAGGATATGGATCAATAAAAAATTGTTTCTTTTCATTCATGACCTCCATTATTTCAGGGAAGGTATTCATGAGCTTACTTATTTTGTTAGCCTCTGTAATAGCATTATCCAAAGGATCATATTTATTATCAAAACAATGAATGAATTCTAAGACCCGGGAATAAACTCTCCATTTTTTCTTTTTTAGTTTCTTGCTCCTACAATGAGAATACATTCCTTATAATATCCTCTAGATAATAAGAATCATGCTTGACCGGTCCCAACTTGATTCTATGCCTCAACATTTGATTGAAAAATCCCTCAGAATCACAAAAACAAGGATGAGAGACAGCCATCATATACTGCTCCAAAATTTTATACAAAAGAATCCAACCCCCTTTTGTAGTCACAAACTGATGGGTCACTATGAAGGTAGGGAAAATTGACCCTAATTTCCTTTTCAACAAAAAACATTTCTTTCACTCCCCCTAACTACCATAAAACTTCAGCCATTCCCACCTTCAAAGGAACTTTGTAAGGAAAAACATGAGGGTTCCCCTTGAAACCATAGATTCTAAAAATAGTAGAAATAGGGTAGGGGATGATATCTCCCCAATTATGTGAAAATTTCAAGTCATGGGGGTTATCCATAGGCTTGATGAGACTCATTAGTACCCTAGGGATTCTGGGATTGTCACTCAATATGAGGCATCTCAATTTAGCAGCAAAATATCTATCAAATCTGACAAAACTAGCATTACTTGCATCCCAAGTCATATCTGCACTCCACAACTGGACTGGCAGTATTTCCCCATTCTCCTCTCTGTTTAGGTCCATCTCATTACCAAAATATGTCACTCCTTTGAACAAAAACATATGCATTAATAGAGAGTAGTGACCAAAAGTTTTTTCCACCTTGCCCTTCACAATCCCAACTAAACCAATGTCAATTTCTTCAACCAAAAAGGAAGCAAAATCAAAGATAACATCTACACCAAAGGAAGCAATCTGAACCATCATGTACATGAAACCAATGGGCATAAATTATTGCCCATCTTCACCAAAAACTTAGCATAAGGTCCTGTATATCTCTATAGCCCAGGAAGTGAAAAGACTCTTCTTAAAAGGCTCTCTAGAGGTTGGAGTAATTATTGGCAAAGTTCCTATTGGACCAATATGTGCCCTTAGTGCACCCCCCCTAATTACATCCTTCTTTGCTTTATATTCATTCTCTAATTCTAGCAGATTGATATGCACATGGTAGTCTGATAATGGTTCTAGGTGAAAAACCTCTCTAGTTTCTTTAGGAGTAATCGAGACCAGAGGCACACCATCCTTTCTTCTTACAACCCTAATGGCTTGGTCATAATTCCTAGCAATGGCTTCAAGAAAATCATAATCCATGAATACACTTGGGACTACTAACTTTCCCAAATCAAAATTCCAGACATTAGCATGCATGGCAAACAACTTTCTTTCTGAAAACCACTTTTTAAACAAGATAAGGCTAGTTTGAGTAGTTGTTGCATCCCTAACCCAGTTCCCCTTGTCATATAGGCCATCACCAATTTTAACCCTAGGGTTTAAGGAAATTAATTTTTTTAACTTGTGTAGGCTGTACAGTAGATTCTGGGAGTAATTCTAATAAATCATCCTGGACATTCCTATCCATATTATTAATTTGCGCAAAGAATGGTTTCTTAGGAGGAATTTTGACAGTATTGAGAGAATTGGAATGCCACAGAGGTTATAATATGAGTACTTACTTGACTTGCTGAACTTCTTCTTCTCTGAACTTCTAAAATTTCTCTTAAATGATAGAAGAATAATTTCACGTCTTTACCAGGCTTAACACGACACAATCAATCAGGCTCTTGCACTCAGAAAATTTGCAATCTCTGTTTGTGTGGGACTGGAATTAATGAAAATCTCTGTGTTATACTTTGTTTCTCCCACATGCGAAGCTTTCACTTATCATAAATGCGCCGAATAGAAAAATAGAGTGGCATCACACTTTCCTTTTTAAACTTGTGCTATTGATCCTTGAAAAATTCTACGATCTAGGAATGACAACTAAGCTGACTCAGCTTTCTTCTTAACACATTGGCAGTCAAACCAATAAAACACCTCCACCTGTACCTTTCCTTTAAGGCTGACACTTCAAACTAGGCCCATGGATGACTAAAAACATGTGTCATCAACTTGCTAACTTGTTATACATAATTCTCGAACACCTTTCCACAGCAAGCTAGCGATGATCACTAATCTTACTTTAATCGTGTGGTAGACAATTGAAACAACCTTTAAGAACACGATGGTGGGTCCATTTCTCGTTAACTCGCTATACCTAATTTTTGCACATCTCTTTATAGCAAGTCAACGAGCGTCATCGATCCAGACTTGATCTTGTGGACACCAATTTTACTTCAATAGTGGTGGACCACACTTACTAACTCGCTAGACTTAACTTCTGAGCACTTCTTCATAGTGAGTCAATGCCACCCTTTGATCCTAGCTCGATCTCACGATCAAAAATCTTTGTACCTAGTACACGGGAAGTGGGTCCATGATATCGCTGTCACTGCAGATTTCTACCAAGCATTGGTCGAAAGTTCAACCAATGAATGGCAAAAAATGTGCTAACAATTCCAACAATTTTCAACCACTGTATTGGACAAAATTTTGACCAACCTACTGGATGGTCAAATTTTTGACCAAAAATTTTTTGACCAATGCCATCTAGTTTTCTACCATGCATTGGTCAAAATTTCGACCAATGTCCTGCAGATTTCTACCAAGCATTGGTCAAAAGTTTGACCAATGAATGGCAAAAAATGACCTAAAAACTTCAACATTTTCGACCAAAGTATTGGTCAAAATTTTAACCATCCAGTAGGTTCATCAAAATTTTGACCGAAAAATTATCGACCAATTCGTTGGTCAAATTTGGTCAAAGTTTGGTCAAAAAATGGGTCAAAATTTCGACCAATAAAGGTCAAAAAAAGAGCCCAAATGTACAAGTGCTAGTTAAGGGAGAGGCCCTTAAAGTTTTCCTATTAAGTGTAAATTTTAACAAGTTAAGTGCCCAACCATCTAAAGAAGCATCAAATTAATAAAAGAAGATGGATGTGAAACCCTCTGTATGTAGGAATATCCCTATATACTTAGAAGATCTAGGTTATGTTATGATCAAAAAAAGATAATTTAATAATATTAAGGATGGACAAAAATACATAAGCCTTTTTTTTAAAACTTGAATTTTTAAGTGTAGAATAGTAAGGGAAAAATCATTTCAAAATAGGAAAAATTGACGATATTCTATCAAATCATAAAGATGCTCCTACTACCATATTTTTTTATCCATAATTTAAAAGAGTAGGATTTTAGTATTCAAGGAAACTAAACCAATCATTAAAGATGAGGTAATGGTGTTTTAGAAGATTTATTTTTAAAAGGAGTGGGTTTTATGGAACAAGAAATAGGGTTTCATGGAAACAATTAACAAACATGGGAAAACCATGAGAGAGCATTCTAGTGCTTAGTTATGGTCAAGATAATAATATAGTGCCTAACCTCAAAGACCTAAGTTGCATATATGCAAGTAAGGTGACAGGATATAAAGATGAAGGCCAAGAAACTCAAAGCTAGGACATGGAATGCTATGATTACCCTCTCTATCATCATGGGTGTAATCATTCATATGGAAGCTATGGGATTAGTGTTAGGAAAGAGGAAGATAAAGAGAAATCTCCAAAATAAGGTTGGTAAAGGAGACAAAAAGATAGGAGAATATGAGAGAAATGATCTCAAAAAATGGTTCTTAGTAGGAGATTATGTAGATTGTGCAAAAAATTGGGGACATAAATCTTTTCCGCAGAACTAGTTGTTTAATTCTAGATATTCTTTCTAGCCTAGTTTGATTTTGATATTATGCTATGCTTTTTATGTCTCCTATTTTGTTAAAAACTCTTATGTCTTAGTTCATTATTATAGTTTTCTTATTTAGGATTAGTAATATTTTATTTTTCCATTCTATTAATATCCCCAAGACTTGTATTCCCCATATGGAATATGACATTTTGTTTTCAATTGTTAAGGGACTTAAGGGACTTTTTTGAGCATTCTAAGAGATTTCTATGCTTCTAACCAAATCTTAGTCTAGTGTTTTTTAATGATTTTTTATTTGAATTAATTTTGTCCTGGGATTATAGAACTTTCCCTACTTATATAATAAAACCTAAAAAAATCATCATTTTTCTAATTTTAATGATATTACATTAAAAAATTCATAATCAGACATTAATTTTCGGGGTGTATCTTCAAAGCACAAACAATAAGTGTATAAAATTTGTCTCACTTAATTCATTAAAAGTAGTGAATATCAAGAAGTAAAAACATACATTTATTTCATCTCTTTCTTTTCTTATTGTGGATTTGATGTGTTACATGTTTTTTTTAAGAATTAAAAATGATTGTATAATGACTTGCTGATTAATATATTTAACATCAATCTATTAGAAAATAACATTTAATCAACTTTTTTAGTTTTAGTCCTAAGATACCTTACCCCTTGGAGGACTATTTTGAGTCATAGAAATCCAACACTAGGATAACATATAGTATCGATATGTCTTAAATATCTTTTTTCTCATGTCTAAGTTATGCATCTCCCTTCTCTTGTTCACTAGGCAATGTGCTTGCAAAAATGTGACATGTGAAACATCATCAAGTGTACATTAAGTGACATCTAAGAAGATAATTTTGATTAAAAAATTAATTGTTCATTTATATCCATCTATGTAGACATGATAATTTTTTATTTAATCAGAAATATTGAATTTCAACTTATTTAATTTTTACCCTCTTATTATTATACTTTCAAACTTAAAACTAAAAAAAGATATAAAGAATCTCTTCAACATCACAAGAACATTTAAATAAAATATATTAATTAAAATTGGTTGAGTTTCCTTAAAGATCTAGCAGCTAGAGTAAAATAGCGGAGTGCCAGTAGTCCACATACATTGTAAATTTATCTCAAGTGCCTTCTATTCTACTTTACTTCCTTGTCGTCCAGCTCTTCCAAATTAGATATTATACTCTACTTCCAACTACTTATAAGTGACAAAGACTACGACCTCAGAATTGTATATGTTCTATGTAGAAGTGAGGAGTATGATGTTCCTCAGAATTAAATATGCTAAGTGACTAATACCATGATCTGCCTCAGAATTGAATATGTTGTATATGAAAGTGACAAATAATATCATCTGCCATGTTTTAACACCATACCTTCCTCTTCTTTCCATACCTGCAAACACTCAATTAGATGAAATTGGCTGGTTATATTCTGCTATGGTGGATTCTGACATCATGTCCTACTAAACCTTGTTTATTTTGAAAAGACTCCATGCCTTTGTTATTATTTATTCTATAAGCTATTTGGTGAGATTCAATAATTTTAAAAATCTGGGCTCCCCTATCATATAACTAGTACAACTTTACAGATGAAGATTCCTGAACAAAAATATAATTACTTACTTATATGCTCATCTGTCTTGTGCATCAAATCAACGAAATTTGTGACCTCACGAATTCGGACTAGAATGAGTTTTGAGTTGAATTGGCATATGTAACTTCTTAAAATTTTGAACTTTCTGTTTGGGTGCATCAAATCAGAATTGTGAATAAGAATATGTATTCTAATTTTGGACAAAAAATGAGCATTTGCGATTCCATCTAAATAGGTGGGATTGGAATACATATTCCTATTTCAATTTTATTTATTTTAGAAAACATAAATTTTTGGATTCATGAATTCCCCAATCAAATTCTGACTGAACCAAACAAGAATAAAAATATGTATCCCCATTTTTTATTCCACAATCATTGCAATAGCCACTGAAAGAAAATTAGATAAAGAAAGAGCAAAATAAAATAGAAGCGTATCTATTCAATCCCTTTTTTTTTCACCAAGACTGCCCGAGTCAAAATTCTATGAGGTGGTCGGAACAGCTTTGGCAGCTGTTAGTGATTTTTGGCGCTCCCTTGGATGAGGTGATCCTGATTTGTTGCATTTTACATGATAAATGATCAGAAATTGTGGCTTGTATGATGATTTCATTGAGATTAGTGGTTGGATACCCAATATATATGTCGGTGCTGAAGATCCCGTTTCCTGCTCTTATATCCGCTATTTCAAGGTGATGGAAGATTTATATAACCAAACAAGCCAGACACTTTATGAGCGCATGAACTACCTCTTCTGTTATGAGGTAGCCGAGCACAAAACACCTTGGAATTTGATTCCCTTTGCTAAAGTGTTCGTCAGAGACACTAGCAGCCATAATATTAGTCAGTGGTGGTTGAAGAGCGTCAAAGTTGATGGTAAGGAATATGTCCTTCCAGTTGAAGTCTGTGAAAAATAAAATCACAAATTTAAAATTTCATTCAGCACATGAAGGTGTTCAGTGCCAGTTTTGCTTGACACCAATAGATGTTGATTGACATGAGGGTGCTGAGTGAACTTAGCACAAGAACAAACTAAGTGAGCTCGACACGCAAAGGGCAATGCGGCATAGAAGATGTCGAGTAAGCCTGACAGTGTGGATGTTGAGTGAGCTTGGTCACTACTACATGGTGGAGCTCAGTAATAGAAGATGCCGAGGGGACTTGGCACAACAGTGAGGAGAGAACACGGTCCAAAGACTAGACCATGTAGGTAGTATAATAGGCTACCATTAAAATGCAGAGAGCCGAAGGATGAAGCTTCCAAACATGAACTTATCAAATGCAAAATAATATGCAATGAAGAATAGAATAGAGGAACACTAAGGATTTGTATGCCTACATGCTTGCTTTCTATTCAAATATGATAAACTATTACAAGATCTGAGAGCATTCGGCTTCAACCAGAAAAATCTAAAATCTTCAAACTGGTAAAATCTAAAATTTTAAACTTGCAACTCTAATGGCTGCATATAATAACACCTGAAGAAATAACTACTTCACAGGTCGAATCAAACAAAGAACTTACAAAATGATAAGAGGAAACACAAAAAAGAACTTATAGAATGATAAGAGGAAACACATGTAACTTCAGGCATGAAACAAGCTTCCTTTTGTCTCTGCACTTAAACTTGATCTACTGATTGACTTCCTTTTCTTCTTCCTTCTCTACACTGCTCTGCAACTTTTGATCTACTGAACTTCCACACTACATGAATGAGACTAATTCATTCCTTTTGTCTCTTGCCAAAAATATTTCACCCTCTTTTTCAAATTTGAAAAAACTCAAGTACTCACATTAAATTTTTTGACTATTTTGCTAGCCGTTAGGGGTGGTAGCTGGGTGTTTGGCTCCAAGGGCAAACGTCTAGTGCAATAAATATTCTAACACTCCCCCTTTGTCCCAAGCCAAAAAAATAAGGATCACTACTGATCCACGTCAACTACACCAAGAATCTCTCTTAGGTGTACAGAAGTTCCAATGCCTAAAAGCTTAGTAAAAATGCTTGCTAATTGTTTCTCAGACTTACAAAATTCTATTTTGATATCCCTATTTTCCACCAACTCTCTAATGAAATGATATATGATCTCAGTATGTTTGCTTCTCCCATGGAAGACTAAATTCTTGGACAATGCAATTGATGAGATGTTGTCACAATAAATTGGAGTTTCATCCTCTTCTCTTTCATTCAAATCTGTCAAGATCCTCCTTAACCAAATAGCTTGGGACGCTATTGCATTTGCTGCTATGTATTCTACCTCTATTGTAGATTGAGCAACAATAAGTTGCTTCTTGGATGCCCATGAAATTGCATCTGATCCCATATTAAACATGTATCCAAAAGTGCTCTTCATATCATCTAAACTTCCAACCCAATCACTATCCATGTAACCAACCAACTTGAATTCACTTTTTGTAGTATACAAAATTCCAAATCGTTTGGTACCATTTACATACCTTAGGATTCTCTTTCTAGCTTGCCAATGGGAATCCTTTGGTATTTTCATAAATCTAAAAACAAACTTATTGTATGCATTATGTCTGGCCGAGTTGTAGTGAAATACATCAAACTTCCAACCATGCTCTTGTATAGTGTTGGATTCACACTTTTGCTGCAATCTTTCTTGCTCAACTTCAGATCTACTGCTATTGGTGTTAGTGCTGCCTTACTATTTTGCACTTTGAATCTCTCTAAAATCTGCCTTGCATATTTTTCTTGAGAGATAAAGATGCCATCATGCATTTGTTTTACTTCTATACCTAGAAAGTACTTCAAGAGACCTAGCTCTGTCATTTCAAATTCATTTTTCATGGCCTCTTTGAACTCACCAATTAGGAAATTATCATTTCTAGTGAAGATTAAATCATCAACATGTAAGACAAAAATCAACACATTACCATTTGTTTCCTTGATGTAAAAAGTGGGCTCACCATCACTTTTGTTAAAGCCATTAGTCATGAAATATGAGTCAATTCTATTGTACCATGACCATGGAGCTTGTTTGAGCCCATAAAGAGCTCTCTTTATTCTATACACCTTGTTCTCTTCACCTGCAATTTCATAACCAAGTGGTTGCTCCACATAAACTTCTTCCTTCAATACATCATTCAAGAATGCAGACATTACATCCATTTGATATACCTTCCATTTGTGTTGGGCTACAATTGCTATGATAGCATGCATAGTTTCGATTCTTGCAACTAGAGCATATGTCTCATCATAATCTTTGCCATGCTGCTACTTGTACCCCTTGACCACTAAACATGTCTTATGCCTATCTATTTTTCCTTCAGCATTGCACTTGGTCTTGTATACCCATTTCACTCCAATTACTTTTTTCTTGGGAGGCAATGTAGTTAACTCCCATGCCTCATTCCTTTCAATAGCATCTATTTCCTCATCCATGGCATTACACCATTTCTCCTCATTCATAGCTTCCTCAAAATAAATTGGGTCCCTATGAGAAAGTAATGAAAAATTTACACTTTCATCATAATCCTCATCATACCTTTCTTCTTGGTATATCTCCCTTAGACTTTTGGTCTTTCTTGGCAATAGAGAGGTGAGAGTGGGATCTAAATTTTCAGTATTGCTGCTGCTACTATTTTGCATACTAGCTCAGGGTTGTCTTGAAGTGCTTGGAGCTAATGTTCAACATGTTAAGGGTTGCTTGCCTTTTTTCCTTTGTCTACAATCTATGCTTGCTACTCCATCTTCTTGTTGATTACCAATGTCATCTTCTTCCACTTCAATGGTAAGCACTTTGCTTGAAGTGCTTGAGGATTCATCTATCGAGCCATCCCATGATTGATTTTCAAGAAACTCCACATCTCTTGAAATTGTGATCTTTTTGTCAATTGGATCATATAGCCTATAGACTTTTGATTCTGAGCTATACCCTATGAAGATGCACTTCACACCTTTGTCATCCAACTTTTGTCTTTGTTCCTTAGACACACATGGACATGCTACACATTCAAACACTCTTAAGTGTTCAACTGTCCATCTGCCCCTTGACCAAGCCTCAGGAGGTATCTTCTCATGAATAGACTATGTAGGACACATGTTGATCAAGTAAACTATTGTTGCTATAGCCTCTCCCCAATATTCAATTAGGATCCCTTTTGCTTTCATCATGCTTCTTGCCATTTCAAAAATGGTCCTATTCTTTCTCTTAGCCACTCCATTTTTCTGTGGAGTATAACTGGCTGTCAACTCTTTTCTTATGCCATTTTTCTTGCAAAAATTTACAAACATATTGGAGTTATACTCCCCACCTCTATCTAATCTAAGGACTTTTACATAGTGCCAACATTCTTTTTCAGCCAGGGCTTTAAATTCTACAAATTTGTCAAATGCTTCAGATTTATTCTTCAAAAAATACACTGATGTCCTATGACTGAAATCATCTATGAATCTCATAAAATAAGTACTCCCCCCAATAGAAGTAATTTGCATAAGGCCTACCAAATCAGAATGCACCAACTCTAATGGTGCTCTAGCCCTTCTAGAATTCCCAGAATTAAAGGGAAGCCTATGTTGCTTACCCAATATGCAAGCCTCACACTTGTCATATGAATCAACAATGCTTGGTAAACTATTTACCACTCTTTTCTTGGACAACAAATTTAAACCAGCAAAGCTAAGATGTCCATACCTGAGATGCCAAAGCTTGGAGGGGTCTTCAATCATGCTCCTAAGAGTTGATTGCTAATGTACTATTGTATATGCATGTTTGGGAGGTGTAGCACTGACTTGAGAAGAGAAACATGTCTCTATTCTCAATGGGAACATCTAATTTTTTGTCATTTGGACTACTGCAAGTAATCTATTACTCTCATCCTTCTCATGAATGACACACTTGTCATTTTCCATCAGCACCTTGTATCCATTTTGAATGAGTTGTCCAACACTCATCAAGTTCTGCTTCATTCCAAGGGAAAAATACACATTTTGCATCTCCTTCTTCTTACCATGCTTGGTGTGAACCAAGATAGATCCTTTTCCCACTATGGGAATGGTTCCATTATTTGCCATTTTAATTTTAGACTTAAACATCTTATCAATGAAAGAGAATAAACTTTCATTACCACTCATGTGGTTGCTACAATCGTTGTCCAAGTACAATACCTCATGGCTTCCTTCTTCACCAATGTTACACATGATGAAGGTAGTGAGATTTTTTTCATTTCCCATGTTCACATCAGCCACATTAGCTTTTTTCTTTGACTGATCACCCTATTTCTTCCAACATTCACTTGCATAATTCGCATACTTATGATACCAGTAGCGTTCAACTTTAAGCTTATTGGAGTTGTAATTCTTCTTACCTCCTCTAGAGTTGTTTTGAGAGGTGCTTGCTCCCTTTTGGTTTCTTTCTCTTCCTCAACTTTTTGCACCAGCATTCCTTTGACCATTTCTTCCATGATCTCTACTTCTTGAGCCTCTAGTGGAGCCATTTTTACCTCTCCCCCTACCTCTTGAATTCTCTTGAGCCTTGAGAGATTGCTCTTGGGAAGTAGTTGTTGATTTGTTTATCTAGTGCTCATGGGTTTGAAGAGTTTCCATCAACTCATCCATGGTCAATATGGTGAGGTCCTTTTCCTCCTCTATGGTCATGACAAGGTGGTCATATTTCTAAGGTAAACTCCTCACTATTTTCTCTACTACTCTCTTCTCATCGTATTCCTCTCCATTTGATTTGAGCTAGTTTATCAAAGTGGAGACTCGTGAGCTAAACTCTGCAATAGGTTCATTGTCCTTCATCTGAAGGTTCTCAAACTCTCTTTTGATCATCTGTAGCTTCACTACTCTAACCTTATTAGTTTCCTTGAAGTTCGTCTCAAGGATATCCCGTGCTTCCTTTGCATAATTTGCTGCTGCAATCTTGGGGGAAAACTTTCTTTGTCATAGCTGCCCCAATAAGGCTTAATGCCTTAGCATCCTTTCTCCTTGACTCTTTCAATTGAGTCTTTTGTAGTTTTCAGAGGGTAGCATACTAAGTTGGGTTTGTAATATGATGGAACCCATTAATCATGAACTCCCACAAATCATTTGCAACCATTATGGTTTTCATTTTTTTTTGCCCATGTATCATAATTTTGTCCATTAAAGGACATGTATCATAATTTTGTTCGTTAAAGGACAGTGGCTACTACTATATCTTTCCTGCATCTCCTGCCATGTCAAATATCTTAGATAAATAAATGCCCTAACTCACTATGGATGTGGGGCCTCAACGCTCTGATACCATGTGAAAAAATTAAAATCACAGCCTTAAAATTTCACTCGGCACATGAAGGTGCCAAGTGACAGTTTTTCTCGGCAACCAAAGGGTGTCGAGTGATAGGAGGGTGCCAAGGGAGCTTAGCACAAGAAGAAGCTGAGTGAACTCGGCACTCAAAGTGAAATGCAACATAGAATATGTCGAGTAAGCTTGGCAATGTGGATGCTGAGTGAGCTTGGTCACCACTGTAGAGTGGAGCTCGGTAATAGAAGATGTCGAGTGGACTCGACACAATAGTGAGGTGAGAACTTGGTCAAAGACTAGACCAAGTAGGCTATATAATAGGCTACCATTAAAATAGAGAGAGCTGAAGGATGAAGCTTCTAAACATGAACTTATCAAATGCATAATAATATGCAATGAAGAATAGAATAGAGGAACACCAAGGATTTGTATGCTTGCTTGCTATTAAAATATGATAAACTTTTACAAGATCTAGGAGCATTTGGCTTCAACTGGAAAAACCTAAAATCTTCAAACTGGTAAAACCTAAACCTTTAAATTTGTAGCTCTAATGGTTGCATACAACAACATCTGGAGCAATTACTGCTTCATAGTTCGAGTCAAACAAAGAACTTATAGAATGACAAGAGGAAACATGTGCAACTGTAGGCATGAAACAAACTTCCTTATGTCTCTACACTTACACTTGATCTGCTGATCGGCTTCCTTTTCTACTTCCTTCTCTACACTGCTCTGCAACTTTTGATCTACTGAACTTCCACACTACATGAATGAGACTGATTCATTCCTTTTGTCTCTTGCCAAAAATATTTCCCCCTTTTTTCCAAATTTGAAAAAACTCACCTACCCACATTAAATTTTATGACTATTCTACTAGTCGTCAGTTGTGGTAGGTGGGTGATTGGCTCTAGGGGCAAATGTCTACTGCAATAAATATTCCATAAAAGCCAAGCATGAGGATGAGAAATATGCAAAGTAGAGTTTTAGATGTGTTTTTAATATTAGAGGAAAGAAATTGTCCCTCCGATGATGGAGAGGGCAATGCCTTAAATAAATGTGCTTAATTTTCATGGCTACTAATATGTGCTACATCTAAAATTTAAGATTTCTTATATTGGAAGTAGAAATAATTTTAATATTATACAGTATTGTATAGTATAATCTTGGAGTGTTCACTTAATTTTTAATATCTTTTTATTTTATGTCACCTGAGATGAACTTGGTAAGTGATCGGAGATTTGAATGGTTAAATTTCGGGTTAAATTTGAATGGTTAAAGTGAAAGGTTAAATTTAGGGTTAATTTATCTTTTTAATAACATTGATTTCACAATATATGGTAGGTAACTTAAGCAATAAGATTACTTTTACATTTCCTAGTGCATTTAGTCTTTTGATTGATTCTAATTTATTTTATATTTCACATTAAATCCTAGATTAAGAAACAAGATTATGACATCAATTAATTTGTTGCTCATCTCCAAAGTACCATCCCATTTTGTATTATGATTGCATTTAGTACCAAAATTAGCAAGAAGATTTGTTGCTTTATTTGTTCACTATATTCATGTTATATTTTGAACTTATCAAAACTAAGGAAAATCAATTCAATTTTTTTAATGATATGTTTGATAGTTACCGAAGCCATATAAGTACCTTTAATATTGTTAATAATGTAGTGAGTCCCTGAATAACCAAACATTATTGCATCCTTTTTCTTTAGCTAAAGTAATCAACAAGAATGTAGTCATCACTTGTGCCACATGGATAGATTGTAAGCCAAGTAGCATAGCAATAGACATAATAAAACCACCTCTATCATTTCTTAGATGCCCCCACATATAGCTTTTCCTAGAATTCCTTTTATAACTTCATCAAACTTAGCCTTGATCCATCTAATAAGGGGAGTAGTCAAAAACAAATTTTCTCTTCCCTTTTTCAAGGATTTTTTTTAATCTAGCAAAATTCAATTTGTTTAGATCATCTCCATTATCATTCATAAAAAATTTTCTATTAGCCATAAAGTTTTTTTTAATATTCTTGAAAATCTTCTCTCAATGATATTAGGTTGTGTCTTCTTGTCCCTAAAAATTCTTCATTTCTCTCTTTCTAGACATTCCCAATAGCATGAGGGACTAAAATTTTCCAAATTTGAATATAATCCTTGCTAGTGATTGGACATTACCATCATTCAAATAATTCCAATACTAAATCAAGAAACACCTAATTCTCTTTCAATCTTTTGAGAATGGACTCCCAAACATCAAGAATAAGAGCATTGAAAAAGAAGATGGATAGTTTATTTAGCTTCTTAACAACTAAGGCAGTAACATTTTGGAATCATAAAAATTCTTTTAGAAAGATTATCACTAGTTAGAACTTTTTTTTATAAGAAGACCCAAAAAAAAAGACATTTATCTTAGGAAATAAATTTTTATTCCAAGCATGCACCTAGAATGGAACTTCAACATTTTTGAACCAAAAATAATACACTAAAGAAATACAAAACACCTACCATGAGGAGTAAGAGATGAAACCAACACATGAGTTTGAAGTTTCGTAAAAAACCAAGATTTTAAAGCTAAATATATTTCTTATATTTAGGAAAGTTGAATTCCAGTAATTTAATTTATTTATGATGTCTTGTATAAGTTATTTTAGAAAATTATGGTGGTGTGACATGATGATTAGAATACCATGTTTGAAGCTTGTGCAAGATATGGGGATATGTATATTTCAATCTCTACATGAACTATACATTATTAGTAGAATTGCTAGTTTGAATAGATACTTTATCCATGTTGTTCCTTCTTCTGTATTATTATTATTATTTGTCTACTTTTTTAAATGTGTCCCTTATTACCTTAATTATTTTTTCGGAATTATGGGTAACATGTTATTAGATTTGTTGTGTTACATCACACCTAAGTTAATCATTAGGAAGAGAGAAGGTATTGACTTCATGCCATACTTTTAAGGTTCTTCACCTTGCTTACTTGTTATCAACCATAAATTTTGGTAAGTAATAGTCTAGGTATAAGAGTAGTCTCCTATTTAAAGTTATATTGTTATGATTTTAGTATTGGTCTTTACCTTATTCCTATATTTAGTTGTGACATATTATTATTGAGTACTATGAATGAGGTTGTTTAATGGATAAATTATATTATGTTGTTTTATTGCAAAGAGTTAATTGTGACTTTGTAAGATCCTTATGGGGGATCAATAATTATGAATTCTTTTATGACTCGTAGATTAAACCCTAAGGAATGGATATTTAGATGCAACCAAGGGGAGTGTCTCTCAATGTGGGTAAGGTCCTTGAAGTGGTTAGACCTAGGTAACCCATTGTTTATCTCTATAATCAAAAGATAATATAATAAAGAAATAAAGGGAAAAACAATAATCAAGTTAATTTGTTGTGTTTCCCATTCCTTAAAAGCTAGTACAGGCTAAGGATGAGACTGGAAGAAGATGCCTTTTGAGACTAACATAGCCAAACATTATTATACTCATGAAAAGACTACTCAATTACACATGAGCCTCACTTGGGGACCAAGGTCTAGGGTGACCAAACAAGGGTAACCCAGGATAGAGGTTATGTGATGATACTCTTTCCCTTTTTTACTTTAGTATCCTACCCAGTTAGAGTTACGAGTACACATATTTGATAATCCATGTAATATTTTGGTTTGGTATGTCTATCTTCTTTATGGTAGTGGATTTATTTTATTTACTAAGTTTTTGGTGTTTGTATGTTATATCATTAACCATAGTTGCATCTCTATTTCACCAAGTGGGTGGAAGTCAATGCTAAAACTATCAAAGGGTTCTTCCCTAGAAAGGGTTACGTACCTTCTTATTTATTTAATTTATGAAATCATTGATGTATTTATTACCCTATTTATGATGAACCAAGTATGAGATGGTTCCTAATGAGAGAGATGACCTATAAAATCTCTAAGAATATACATAGGCAAGGCTATCAATTGACAAGCTCTGAAAGCTTAGGTCCAATCCCTTAGGGTTTATCTTTAAGATTTCTAATGTAATTACTTCATCTATTCTCAGTAATAATCACTAAGATATAAATAAAATATTTAATATGATCATGTATCTGACATGTTGCACCTAATTGATTTGACGACTGCAATTGAATATCTTAATTCTCATAGTATGCAATAAAATGTATTCATAATAGAAGATTATCCTAACAAGTATAATCTTTATTATAATGTTTCTATTTGAGTGATTTAACAAATGAAATTATAATGTGGCTTTAGGTAGTGGAATTATAATTTTCATATTTTAATTATTGTTATATTATGTTTAGCTATGCATTTTGTCCTTGAACTAAGGGTTTCTTAGTGGGGAAATATCATTTTAACCATGTTTCAATAATGCTCTAAGGGATAGGAAAGAGCCTACAACAAAATGCTAAATTGTGAGCCTCTCATTGGGAGGTCTTGGTTTCAAATTTTATCAAGCTTAAACATAATAATAATAAACATCTATAAATAATAACAATAAATAATAAATACTCTTAGATTTGACCCTTTAATGATAAAAAAAAATCACTAAGGTGCTAATTTTATTTGTATCAAGACAATTAACAAATAGAGAATATGTTGTCTTCAATCCCATTCAATGTCAATTTTAAAAAGAGTGCCAAATCGCATGTTTTCCTTTATCATTTTCATGAGAATTAAAAATTTGTGTTGGTGAACCTTTAGCCTCTACATGATTCAATTGTTTGTAATCAATATGATGAGTAGGTTCTAATTTTTCTTCTTAGTTGGGTATTATGGATGTATTGACAATGATCATATGTTTTGACCTTAAAAGCTCCAACATCGATATAGACAATAGAAATGCAAATGAATCATTATATAGTACATTATATATGATGACATATTTATAGGACAACATCTGAATTGTAGTATATGAAACTATCTTGTGTTCTATTTAATAGAACCCTAATTGAACTATTATTTAGACAACTTATATCATATAACATATAAAACTACTCGATACTCCATTCAAAAGACACATTATTGAACTACAAATAGACATGATATCTCTTTAAAACTCGTAACCTTACTTTCAAATTCATTCTAAGCAACTCAATAATAGCAATAAGGCACAGTATTTGTATCTGAACTAAAATCCACCAGCCACACGTTCCTGAGTTTTTTGTGGACCTCGTAAACATGGTATCGCTAAGAATTTCTCTGCTAGACATTATCTCCATGTGGAACAACATCTACTCTAAGTCCCTACATAGCGCAGGATATTATTAAAGATTGAATTGCTTCTTTATTCATGAGAAAATATTGGAGCTCAAGACAAACTTTATGACAATGTTCGTTGACCTATAGTCTCTCAATCCATTGATTAATTATTCTCTCAATATCGTAGTGGCCTGCCGAGTTGTATCAGAGCATCCAAAAAAATTAATGCCCATCATTATGTTCAGTCACTTCTCCAAAATGCCATATCTCTTTTGGCATTATGAAAACTTATAACTCTCGTGCCTAGCACTTGGGACTCAAACAATGACCATATGTCAGATTGTTAGCCTTTACTCTATGAAAAGAAAGATCTCGATATAACCCATGGAGAGGCAGTGAAGATTTTATGACAGTAGTCATGTTATACAAAAGAAAAAGGTGAGTTATGGAAATGGCAGATTTCGATCACAAGGCTCAATTATAAGAAAGAAAGCAAAGTGGATTTGACTATTAATGACATCTTCTCAGTGAGAATAGCATAGAGTTTTTCTTTAAGAAATTATTTTGCAATATTTGGAATAGAATGTTGTTCACCAATGTTTGTTCATTAGGAAAATTCTTTTGTTGTTGTTGTTGGAATGTGT
Source organism: Cupressus sempervirens (assembly GCA_028749045.1). Taxonomy (NCBI): domain Eukaryota; kingdom Viridiplantae; phylum Streptophyta; class Pinopsida; order Cupressales; family Cupressaceae; genus Cupressus; species Cupressus sempervirens. The sequence goes on along the minus strand of CM053787.1, from coordinate 226,376,915 downwards.
AATTTCCTTTTCAAATGAAATCTAAAGGTATAATAGAGGATTCTATAAATTCTTGGATTAACTAATAGTGTTAGGTAAACTTAATATTTAAGTTTGTAAAGTTTTAGAAGTTATTTATGTTTAGATAGTTAAATCGAGAGGCTTCTACAATAGAAACAAATTTGGTTGTAAATAATTTTACATTTTTTAAAAATTGACAGGCAGCTGCCAGTATGACAATGAAGAGTTATAATTTCATATTTAACGTTTCGATCGTCAATCTACAAATGTTCCAAACAAAGAGGAGGTCATAAATAGAATAGCAAAGTGGATCTACTTTCCAACATTTAACTTGAGTTGACTGAGCATGAATGAATTTGGAGGTAGAGGGCGAAATAAGCGGACATCTGGAAGCAGAATTTGTATTTTCATATTTCAACACCTACTGGAAGCAGAATTTGCGGACATTTTTCCTTCCCTCTTTTTCACCCGTTCGCTGTGACACATTATTATTATTAGCGAATTCTCCTTAAAAGAGGACTTTGCATCCATCAACCATTACGAAGAGGCCCAAAAGAAAACATTCACAGTTGGGAAGGGGCCCAAAAGATAGCGTTCACAGTTGGGAAGAGACTTAGCTAAGCACCAGAGGTCTGTTGTGATTTGTTTTAAGCGCAATGTTGTTGTCAATTGCATCATTGGTGCCAATGTTTAAAGTGGTCTCGATGGAGAGTAAGTCGCAGCCAATATTTTTGTCATAGGCAGAAATGTGGAGTGGGTGTTTGGCAATGAGTGGCCTCCTAGCTTTGGCCGTGATAGAGAATTTTTGTACCTTGGTGTTTGTATTTAATAAATTTTGGACACTGCTTGCGTTGTGTCCGCATTGGATAATGATTTCAGCCTCCTTTCCATTACGAAGAGGCTGAAAAGAAAACTTTCCATTTACAAGTTGATAGTTGGAGATCCTCAGACTCTTTGAAAAGTAGTAATTTTTTATTTTTAGGTTGGCGGAATGACTCGAATTGTAAAGGAGTTCATTGTCATGATCATAATAGAGATTGAATTTTGTAAGTCTGCAACATTTGATTGGAATGATTTTGTTTCCCTTTTAATTTTTCATTCAATTTTGGAATGTAACATTTTTTCATTGCCATTTCCACTTTTTCTTTAATGCTACTTATGGCTTGCAAATTCTTAGAGTTGTTAAGATTCAGAATTTTGTGACACATCTGTGATCTGAAAGATTTCTTTCATCAAGAAAGTAGAGAAAATCATTTCTCTGTACAGTTCGGTGCATTTTAAGTTCGACTATCCTCTACAAAGTCATGCTTTCATTCAACTAAATCAAAATGTATATCTATTCTATTTGTTGTAGCCTCTCTATGTTGACTATCTCTGAACTATTCAGGGCACTCTATTTGGTCAGTGCGTCCCTTGCCACCCCTTGTCATGTTGGAGAGGGAGATGAATAGGAATACAATTCCTCTTCCTCTTGGTGTGAGGGGACAGCCCTGATAACACATTAAGCTTGGCAAGTTTTTCAAAGAGGCAAGATGAAGTGATTGCATGGGGATCAGACGAAAGCAAGGAGTTATTTAATTCGGCGATGAAAATTCAGATTTCCAATAATTTGCTGAGTTTTTAGCAGCTTTATTAAAGACATTTTGCATTGAATATTATTTGTTTTAATATAACCATTAGAAAATATACAAATGGTTTGGCAAGGCCCACATTTAATGGGAAAAATCTTAATTCTATGTGGCACTACAAGTGTGTGTCCACCTTCTTGGGCGCATATCCATTACCTACATCTCCATAAAAAAAATTGAATACTAGTGTATAAAAAGAAAGGATTTGGGTTCAAAGAAGGCGAGTGATTTCAGAAAGGGGCACCAGTGATCAAGATTGAGAAATAGAGTAGAAGCGGTGGATAATATCAAAGTTGGAAGCAGAGGTAGGATTCTCATGTAAGCTCATAGAACTTCATTTTTTACATTTATACAACACTCTAGATTTTTATTTTCATGGTAGGATTTCTTTAAATCATATGGTATTATATGAACAATGTGGCAGATTAAAATTTTGAGGGAGGGATTGTGAGAAGTCATGCCATAAACAAGGAACGCTGAGATGTTCGGAAGGGATTCCTTGACTGAAAGGAAGAAAGAAAATATGCTGTCAAACCCTAAGATATTGGCAAGGGCTATGTTTAGGGTGATGGAAAAGGAAAATATTGGGTCATTATTAGAAAACAATTCTAGATTATCAAAATAAATAGGGTAAATTACTCTTACATATTGCAATTGTTAATATGTCTAAATCAAAATATTTGAAACAAATGTAATTGGTTAGTGTAAAATTAGATTACAATATTGCCATTACAATCACTTCATTCCTTTTCACAATGGGTTTTCCCTGCTCTAACTACTATTCTATGCTTTTAATTTCTTAAAATAAATTGTTTGTATGACTCATACAATGATGATTTAAAGATGTGTAAAATGTAAAAGTATAGATAAGGAAAATACTTTTGAGAATTTATGAAGAATATTTTATAAAATATATGCATATGATAATATTAAGTATTTGAAATAATATTTGAAAGCTTATGTATTAGATATAATTTTGTATATTTTAAACAAATTTTAAAAACTTTTGAATTTGACACCAAACACATCGATAAGTACAAGATATTTTCTACACAAGTCAATGAATTTGATAGCAATATAAATATCAAACACATTTTGAAGTAGATTAGTAAATTATTCATATAAAAAATAATTTTGATATATATTAGTAATCTCTAAATTTGAATATGTCTAATTTAATTCAGAAATTATATACCAAAATAATTTAATTTGGAAACTCACTTGAAATTATTAGAATACAATTGTAGTTATTTTTATTTTATTTTTATTTCTAAATTAATTTATAATATACTTAACTATTGTTATTATTATTTTTAAACAAATGAAAGGTTCATAGTTCCATTTCTCTCATTATATGAGATGTAAGAAAGGGAGAGAATCTAATAGTGAAATCAAAGACCAGTTCAAATTTAATAATTTTTATTGTAAGTAAAACATGCAAAGAAAAAATTAAAACAAGTTCAGAAGTAAAGTTAAAATTTGAAAATTAAGACATTTTACAAAAAAAATCAATTTTTATAAATTAATTCAATGTGTTCTATTTGTTTATTTGTGTGTGTGTGTGTGTGTGTGTGTGTGTGTGTGTGTGTGTGTGTGAGAGAGAGAGAGAGAGAGAGAGAGCGGGGGGGGTAATAGAGTAAAGGGAGATAGAGAAAAAAGAATGAGGGAGGGGAGTGGGGGTGGAGAGTGGGCAGAGAGTAGGTCCTAATAATGATAGGAGGGGGCATAATAGATAGAGAGTGAGACAAGGGGGAGAGTGTATGAGGTAGATAGAGAGAAATAATTAGAGAGTTAAAGAGATGTCAGAGAGGGGACACATGTGTGAGAGAGTAAGACAAGGGGATATAGGGATAGAGACATGAGGTTGACATAGAGAGTGATTGTGAGAAAAAAACATTATAGAGATAAGAGATTGAAAGATATGAGCTACATGTAGAAAGTAAGTCGGGGGAGAGAGAGTAGGCCCTTATAATAATATCATTAGAGAGAGAGAGAGAGAGAGAGAGAGAGAGAGGGAGAGAGAGAGAGAGAGAGAGAGAGAGAGAGAGAGAGAGAGAGATGATAACTAGGGTCCAATATAGATGGAGATGATGATGAGAAGATAAAAATAGAGAGAGAGAGAGAGAGAGAGAGAGAGAGAGGAGAGAGAGAGAGAGAGAGAGATGATAACTAGGGTCCAATATAGATGAAGATGATGATGAGAAGATAAAAATAATGAGAGAGAGAGAGAGAGAGAGAGAGAGAGAGAGAGAGATCTTATTATATGAGAAGATATGTCAAAGAAAATAAGACAAGAAGATTAGGGTGAGACATGAAGTAAACATTAGGAGATATGGTGAGAGGAAAAGGTACATGAGACGAAAAAAGTAGGTGGTAATAGTAGGATGGGATGAGAGAGAGAGAGTGAGGGAGGGAGATAAGAGGGAGAGGGTGAGAAACATAAGTTAGACATATAGATATAAGTTTAGAGATAAAGAGGCATGAAGGAGGGGAGATGTGTGTGTGTTTGTGTCTGTGTCTGAGAGAGAGAGAGAGAGAGAGAGAGAGAGAGAGATTAGGGGTCAAAGATGGTTAGAGGGTCAAGGATTTGGAAGAAAGGGGAAAGGGGAGAGATGAGTTAGAGAGAAAATAATGATGGGTAGAATGATGAGGTAGAGAGAAATATAATAATTAGGTGATGGAATAGATAGACATGGTGAGGGAGAGAGATAGAGAGATTTTAAATAGGAAAAGAGATGGTGAGAAGGGGGAGGCGCGCGCGCGCGAGAGAGAGAGAGAGAGAGAGAGAGAGAGAGAGGGGGGGGGGGGGGGGGGGGGGGGGGGGGGAAGAAATTGTGAGATGAGAATGGGAGAGAGCGAAAGAGATTAATTAGAGAGAGTTGTGTGTGTGTGTGTGTGTGTGGGAGAGATAGATAGATTGAGAGAGATGTAATTATGGGACAATATATGTTAGAGAAAATGAAATGAGGAGATGAGGTTGAGACATGAAGTAGACACTAAGAGAGAGGGTCAATGGAAAAGATTGATACTATCTAAAATAGAGAGAGAGAGAGAGAGAGAGAGAGAGAGAGAGAGAGAGAGAGAGAGAGAGAGAGAGAGAGAGAGAGAGAGAGAGAGAGAGAGAGAGAGAGAAAGAGAGAGAGAGAGATCATGGAGATGAGGGACATATGAGGTAGAGAAAGAGGATAAATAAGGGGAAGACATGATCAGTTTACTTAGGAGGGAGGGAGACAAAGAGAGGGAGTGAGAGAGAGAGAAAGTAATTATGGCATGACATGAGAGATATCATAGATATGGGAGACATGTGAGGTAGAGAAAGTAGATAAATAAGGGGAAGACATGGTGAGTTTACCTAGAGGAGAGATTGTAAGAGGCTAATTATGGGGAAGCCATTGTGAGAGGTAAACAGCCATGTGAGTGAGAGAGCATGAGAGACATGTGGTAGATATGGAGTGTGAATAGGCTAGGGGGATGATATTGTGAGAGGAGTGAGGGGAGAGAGTTAAAGACTATAGTTAGGGAGAAAGAGAGTGGGAGAGAAGAGGGAGAGGGTGAAAGACATGATGTAGAGATTGATACTAATTTGGGGACACAATGGTAGAAGTGTGTGGCAAAAAAGAGAAAGACAAAAGAGGGGGAACAGATGAGGTAGGGAATCAAATGGATGTATTTAGTGATGAGGGGAGAGAGAGAGAGAGAGGGGGGGGGGGGGGGCACGAGCTAGACATAGTGTGAAGGATGAGAGATAAAGAAACATGAGAGAGTTGTTGAGACTTTAATTTAATGATTAATAAACAAACCATGTATTATAAAATTTGAAGCATTAATAACTCTTTAACTCTTGATTTCTTTAAAGAAGTCCCACTATCACCTTTTCTCCATTGCAAATAAAAATCTAGCTTTAAGGATAAAACTTATGCTAGCACTGATGCAAATGAAAGCTCTAATTTCTATCCAAAGGTTAATTATAATTATTTGAATAAGAAATATACATTTGATCATATTAATTATTATCTTGGTGGTGATTTTTTTTTCAAAGGGAATGTATTGTATTAAGCATATTTTTGAAGTGAACATATAAAATCTATAATGTATCATAAAATTAAATATATATAATAATAATTATTTATTCTTTTACAATAATGTCTTTCATTCATTATATATATATATATATATATATATAAAAGCCGAGAGTTATCCTTCTCGAGGCACCTATTTTTATAAATTGCCTCAGTGCAATAGGCAACTCAAGAAGGATAACTCTCGGCTTATATATATATATATATATAAGCTAGTTTTAGAAAAGTCTATTTATTCTATGTGGGCTACTTTAGATATTTCTGGAATCAATCAAAGACCTCTATAAATAGAGGCATCTTGTAATGTTATTGATATGCACAAAATGGTTAATGAAATATATTATTACTACAACACTTTGAGTATTTTTCCATTTTATTTTATTTTGTCTATCCACCTTTCACAAGGTGTATCAGAGTTGTCCTCAGTTTTTACAAGTGGTATCAAAGACTAGGTTAAGAAAATCCTGTCACCATTTGTGACAGACGAATTGGAGTCAAGTTAATTGGGAGAATCCTATCACCATTTTTGACAAAAGCAGCTAATCAAGGGATAGCTAAAGAAGGAAGGAATTTTTTTGTCACCATTTGTGACAACGAAGAGATTTTTATTTTGTAGAGAAAGGTTATTTGAAGAATCCTATCACCATTTGTTACAGATGAAGCTATCAAGGGGTAGCTAAAAGAATACATGAATTTGATCAAGGTTATTAGTGAATCCCATCATCGACATTTGTGATAGACAAGGCAAGATTATCAGTGGATCCTATGAAAAGAGGAAACTATTGGCTACTAATTACTGATAAAATATTTTTCAAAGTTAAAGGTCATAGCCTTGGAAGAAACTATTCGTGAAGAAATTAATGGAAATGAAGATTATTGGAAAATAGCATTTTGGCATTAGGCAAAAGAAAGGATTTGAATAATGGCATTTTGGCATCAGGCGAAAGAAAGGATTTGGATAATGGCATTTTGGCATTAGGCATAAGAAAGGATTTGGATATTCAATAATGATTAAAAAAAAGGAAACAACAGGCAAGAAAAAAGGGAATTTGAAAGCCCCAACATTATGATCAGAGGTTTATTCATGTACAAATGTTCAAGTGTAAGAAGGAATGCAACATCATTGGGGAAAAGATCAGAGAAAGGCATCATACAGAAAAAAGGTTTCAAAGTCTACAACTTGGACATGGACATGAGATATAGAAAAAGAAAAATAAATAATAACCATGGCATATTGGAATTTCTATGTGACAATATTTGAGGTTGAAATTAGGTTGGAGTGTTAGAATGTGTAATTTCCCCCTCAAATGAAATGTAAAGGCATTATAGAGGATTCTAGAAATTTTTGGATTAACTAATAGTGCTAGGTAAACTTAATATTTTAGTTTGAAAACTTCTAGAAGTTATTTATGTTTTTTAGAAAAGTCTGTTGATTCTATGTGGGCTAATTTAGATGTTTCTAGAAACAATCAAAGACCTCTATAAATAGAGGCATCTTGTAATGTTATTGATCAATATGGACAAAATGGTTAATGAAATATATTAGTTCCACAACACTTTGAGTATTTTTCCATTTTAGTTTATTTTGTCCATCCACCTTTCACAAGGTGTATTTGAGCTATCTTAGGTTTCTACAGTTGTCGGGAAATCAAACTGAATGCATCATAAAGAATCACATAAATGGGCTTGTATAACCAAGCTTATTATTCTAATCATTTGTTCACCTACAATGGTTGCTCATAGACCTTTTTTTAGATTAAAGTATTGTTTTTTCATATGATACAAATTGTGAAAAATTTGTATCTTAATAAAGGAAAGGAAAGGAGCTTTTAAAGTTCACCACAATAGCCATAGTTTTTTGATTGAAATATGATGATAGTGATATAGGACTACCTCATACTCCTTTCAAAAGTTACCATTAATAATTGAATTTCATACTAAATTTCCCCTTTTTCTATTTAAATTATGTTGGGGGACTGAGAACAATTTCTAGTTGGAGTTGAAAAGTGGCAATGTCATTTTGAACATCTAGTTTTGGAAGAAGAAATTCACACTGACTGGATCTTTATACTTCTTTAAAATGCTATTTTATTGGTATTTTTTGGAACAAGCAGTATTATCTAAAACATCTAAGATTCAGTAATAAAGAAGGGAAATACAAAACAAATATTTCTTTGGCTAAAGTGGACATTATTTCCTAAAGAAATTAAATTTAAAATTTCAAACTAAACTTCGATTAGGACATTGAGCCTAATTAATTCATTAGTGTATGTATTAGAGAGTGATGTGTGGCATTTTACTGAATGTATTGTAGAAGTTGATGAAAGCCAACTTCATAGCTCACCAAGATCACCTGCATGCAAATAACTTGTTGAAGGGAAACCAAAGAAGGAAGGGTGGAGCTTGGAGAAACTAAACAGACTAAGAGAGGAAAATATTGTAACAATGAAAAAGGTATTTCTATACAATATTGATATGCAAAAGAGATATAAAATTACAATAGGAGAGCCTGAATATAAAGGCCTCAAGGAGGCTTCTAGAATAAGCTAGATGATGCTAGGAGATAAGCATGACAACTAAGCATATGTCCAAAAAAAGTGGAATATCATTGAATAAGGTGAGAAGATAAGTATGACTCAGATAGGAAAAAACTCTCGTGTTGTCAACAACTCCTAGAATACAACTAATAATTAATGCATTTAACCTAAGTAAACTTAAGTAAAAGTATAAATAATAATTATTTACTCTAACACCCCCCTTAAGTGCAACTTAGGGGAATGCACTTAAGTTCACAACAACTAAGATGAAATACAAAATGGGTCCTGACAATGAGGCTATGTTAGGTACCCAAGTACAATGCAATCTCCATAAACTGGAGATAAAAGAGAAAACCTAGTGGAAAAAACCCCTCTCCAAAAAGAGATAACTGAAAATCTAGTGAAGGACTGAAGAAGCCTCCAATTAGAGGAATATCCTACAAAATAGGAACAAAGAGAAGATCATGAAGAGCACCATTAGAGCATGAAGAATCCACAAACTCTGTCAAAAAGAAATTACTGATCTGAAGAACCTCCATGTAAAATAGAAGGCACAAAATGAGAGTGTCTATATGGTAGATGATCCATCTCACCGAAATGCATAAGTAGCTAGCCACTGCAATCACCTAGTATATAGGATCAAATACTAAATACATAGCTCACACTATCAAACCATCAAACCAAGAAAGCATTAGAAACAATAGAATAACCTCCCCTTAATGTAGATGGGGTGAGATGAAAAGAAACTAAAAATGTGGGCCAAAATCCTGTACAAAAAGAACCAAGAATAGAGAGAGAGAGAGAGAGAGAGAGAGAGAGAGAGAGAGAGAGAGAGAGAGAGAGAGAGAGAGAGAGAGAGGTAAAAACACTTATAAAGGCACGTGTCAGTGATATTGCATGGGGAAAAAAAGGAAGAGGGCACAAAAGTGGCAAACAACTATCCCCTGCATGGAACTTTATAAAATAGTACAAGTACAACTACCTCAAAACAATGTTCATGAATCTAAAATGCAAGAGTGACACTTTATCTCAATGCATTTGCATAAAGATGCTTACAAATGATATTGACAATGATCAGAAAGGGAAAAAAGTTGATATTAAAGATAGTACAACCCAAAACAAAAGATCCCATTCCATGAAAATGATCCTTAGACCTAGAACACCCAAGATATCCACCATAGAGAAAAATGATAAAAACATGATAGAAAGAGCATGGGGTAGAATCTAAAGGAAATTACAACATTTCTAAAAATTAGATAGAACCAACTTTCCAAAATAATAACGTTTTCAAAAAATAGAGATGGGATGCACAAGATAAGCTTGCCGGAGTGAAAAATAGAACATCAAGGGACCTGGAGAGCTTACACGTGTGCTAATGTAGTGTTGATATCATCATCACATTAGCATTTCATGCAATTAAATTTAACGACCATGGGGTCATCGTGGCAAAAAAAGACTACAACATGGTAGTACGACTGCTAACTAGGCATGACCATGTGGCAGGTGCCAACGTGGCACGAACGAGAGATTCCTTGTGGACACTTGCAATGTAGTGGTAGGAGGTGGTTGTAGGGGTGATGGAAAATGGCCATAGCCAGTGGTAGTGGCTATAGGGGCAGCAAGCTCTAGCAGTGATGTTTGGTGGGCAGAGGGCCAACGATGTGGTGGTGGCCACAAAGCAACAACTATAGGCTGGTGGCACTACAGTGCTATTGCTGGCAGTAGTGTTGCCAAGGTGGCGTGCTAGCCACACAGTGGTGCTGTTGTGGTAGTGTGGCGGTGGCACTCTAAATTTTATAATTTTTTTTGAAAAATCACAATAAATGTGTTTATACAGGTTCATATGGCCTCTAGATAATAAAAAAAATTTGCCTCTCGGAGCAACTTTGTCCAAAATGGATAAATTTTATATGGATCCTGACTGTAACTAGCCTTGTGAACTTAATGGTAGCATCCGTTTAGGCCCAAAGTGCCCCAAAATATTGATCTTCCTACCGATTAAAGTAAAAATCACAAACAAATTAGGGTTTGTGTTTCTAAATTGCAACTTCAAAAATCCTTCAATTAGGAAGTAGTAAGGAGGCTCTGATACTATGTAGAAGTTGATGAAAGAAAACTTCACAACTTTCCAAGATCACCTACATGGGAATAACCTGTTGAAGGGAAACCAAAGAAGGAAGAGTGGAGCTTGGAGAAACTAAACAGACAGAGAGAGAAAAATATTGTAACAATGGAAAAGGTATTGCTATACAATATTGATATGCAAAAGAGATATAAAATTACAATAGGAGAGCCCAAATATAAAGGCCTCAAGGAGGCTTCTAGAACAAGCTAGAGATGCTAGGAGTTAAGTATGACAACTAAGCATACATCCACAAAAGGTGGAATATCCTCAATCAAGTTGAGAAGATAAGTATGTCTTAGATAGGAACAAACTCCCCTATTGTCAACAACTCCTAGAGTAGAACTAATAAATAATGCATTTAACCTAAGTAAGCTTAAGTAAAAGCATAAATAATAATTATCTACTCTAACATGCTTTGAAATATTTAATATTATTATATTATATTAGTTAAAATTAATATTTATATTTTTTATAAATATATAACCATATATTTGTTGTTATAATAGTATCTTATTTTATTATATTCTAATAGAAATCTACTATATTCAGATATAAGCTTTTCTTACATTATTAGCTTTTAATCTCTACATTATTTTTTATATTAATAGTAGCTAATGTAAGGGTTTTTGACCTTGGTATATAACCATGGCTAAGCCATTAACAACACATCAACAACAAAACACTACTAGCAACTCATGCTACCCATAACATTAAAAAATATAGTAACCCAACTAGTAAATCAAGCCCAAATACAAAGCATACATATTCACATAACTTCTAGCATGACAAGAATGTAAATAAAAGAGTATCTAGTGAACTACATAATGTTATTCCAAAATATAAAAACTACACGAGCTACAGATCTACCAATTGATCCAATGAATAAAGTCCACCATGTTCATAGTGAAACCATCTAGCACATGGGTAGTTTCCTAGGTTTTCTTTTTCTTAGTTTTAATTTCCTCCAATGCTAAGCTAGTCTCTTTATTCCACATCCTCTCCATATCTTCCTTCTTCCCCACTCCTTCGATTTTTTCTCTTCTTTTTCATTGGTTTCAAAATTCATTTCATCATTAATCTCCCTATCCTTATGAGATTTTTGTTTCATCCTATCCCTACTTTTAGAAAATCCCCCCAACCTTCTTCTACCCCCTCCTTATTTCCCTCCTAATCAACTAGGTCAATTTCCTTCTCTTTTTAGACTATCTTCTCTATTTGGGTCTCATTCTTTTTGGGGTTCCTCAAGGGTGTGGATGAAGGGGAAGGCTTAGGTATGGGGGTCGAAGAGAAACCCCCACCATTGCTAAGCACAAGAAGGGTCCTAGTTGTTGATGACAGAAGAGGGAGGGGCTAAGGCAAGGTGAAAATTGTAAAGACAAACAATTCAATCTCTACATTGTTATTTTAGGTGGTCTTTCTAACATATATATTTCAAAATCTACATAGATTTTTAATTTTTATTTCAAATAGCTTGATTGTAATTATTATTATCTTTCTAGCATAAACCATTAAATTGTTTCATAAACTATGCAAATGATTCCTCTATGTAATGAGCAAGTGGCAAGGGAGATTCCAACAAAAGGAGACTAATTGGTGGTTATTTGGTGAATGTTGTATACCAACCTGAAAAGGTAAAGAAAAAGGAAGAAATGGCATGCTTAATTTCAATGTAGAAAAAACTATAGATGATCAAGCAATATTTGGAGCCACTTTGAAGTGGGTCGGACCAAGGCAAAGAGGCAAAGTTAGAAGGAAGCCTCCCTCGGGAGTTGTTTCTCTTAGAGGTACATTGCTAAAGGAAATTATATCCTAATAAAAGACTTCTACAAGAAATGGAAATTAGTCAGTGGAGGCCACACATCAATTAGGAGAGTGAATATCAACTTATAGCATTTAAAGAGGAGTATTGATAATCATTGACCTAAAAATAGATGGATTGTTGGTAAATCACTAGTAGCCACCATTGTAATAGCAATTATAAAAAAAATTGAGAAAGAAAAGATAGACAAAATAGAAGCACATCTCTTCAATCCTCTATTTTTTTCTCCAATTCATCTTAAACTATAACTCTTTGAGCTAGTTGGGAAAACTTTAGTAGTTGTGTTTGATATCTAGGGTAAAATTAATTTGGGAGTGCTTAGTCCATTGGATTCTATGATGATAAATGATGGAAAGTTATGTGGCTTGTATGATTATTTCATTGTCCTTAGCTATCGGATGCGATCCAACTTATAAGTGAATAAAAATGATCTCATTTTCTGCTCTTTCATTAGGTATATTTTTTAGGTGACAAGGGTTATATAATAGAAGGGAACTAGATGTGTAAAGATTGCCCTTGCAAAATTAATGTCACATAAGTGATCTCCATAATATGTGAAAGTCTACAAGAGTGAAAGTCATTTAAATATTGACTTGTCAACATTAATCAATTATCATTAAATTTCCAAAAAATTACATATACTAGATACCAAAATATCAAGATGGTCTAAACAAGACAACCAAACTGAAATAAGTTGTAGAACTTGCTCAAGAAACATAAGGGTGAGAATATTGTAGGAGTGCTTTACCACCCTACCATGAAGATGTTAAGATTCCCTAGAATCTTTCCAAACAAAAAAGATACCCTACCTAACATCGATGAAGTCTAAATAGGTGAAACTAAGAGTGGTAATAGTATCGTGTGGTTAAAAGAAAAACATGTTCTAACACCATTCACTAATATCATGGATCATCAAATCAACATAATAGAAAGAACCATCAATGTTCCTTGATCACATTCAAATTTTAACCATAGTGGAATTTTGTCTTAGTTTAAGATACTGACAATAAGTTTCCATGAAGACAATGAATATTCACATCCTATATCATTACTTAATCTTACATCTTCAAATGTAACAAATCCCAAAAAGTTTACAATAATGTAAACTCCTCTCTTAAGATATAATCACACCAAGTGCATGCAATTTTTTTAGAAGCATGTCAGTACTTTCAACTCAATACCACATTATGGATTATGATTCTATTCTCAAATCTATAATGTTCCAAAAATGTACAATGATCAAAATAAAACACTCAACACATATAGTTAATGTTTAGATTTCAAGAATGAATGTAAAATTGGAATGAACACAAATAGTATCGCCTAACAAACCCATAGAAAATTCCAACTAACACAAATTCTTGAATGGTCATCATTAGTTCTTATGAAGAGAATAATGAAAAAAATATAGAAGATTCAAATATTCACAATTAAATTGGAGAATAAATATAATTATTCACATTGTGTGCATTCCATTATAAGCACTCAAGTTTTACTACAAGCACTTTTTCTTGTGATTGTGTGGGTTCCATTACCATCCTTAAGTTTTAAAAGGTTAGAATTACCTCCCTCTAAAAATATTCCCCCTTTCTTATGATGTGTCGTTCCCTCTATTGTATTATATGAAAACCAAAATATCAATCCATCATATATCATAAATCAAATTAATTATCCAAGGAAATATTAGATCAAATACTTCTTTGTCTCAAATATTTTCAAAATTAAGTAACATATTACATTAAAATCACATGATATCAAACACATACCTATGCTTTCTTATCATACCTAAGCCTCAAATGGATTTGACCCCACTAGTAGATGCTTCATATCCACTTCTTGCCATACTTATACATATACACTAACAATACTTTTAGCTCATTCACAATGTCATTATCTCAAGGAGATCAATTTCAATATAGAGTCAACATTTTATTTTAAATTTTGGATTCTCTAATCATATCTAGATTATGAATAAAAAGAGTATTTAATCATGCATACCCTCTAACTTATGGTCCTCACTAAGTGAGTAAGTGTCAACATCAATAGATCAGAGCCCAAAAAACATAACTAGGTAATTCCATCACATTACAATAATTTTTTCATCATTTGAGTCATCAAAAATTATAATAACATCCACATATAATATTATCAATGTAGTCATTAAAATTTATTTATCATTCTGCATACAAATACTTGTAGAAGTTAACATTGTGTGTGATTACATCATAATGCATATTTTAGCTCAAAATTAATGACATATATCTAACCAATATGATAAGTAAAAAAATAATTTAAAATCAAGATAGTCAAATGTGTCAAAGCAATATTGAGAAAAACTCTAAGTCAACTACATAATGACTATGTCTAGGTTGAACAACATATTGACTAGGAATCTAATGATGACTAAGTTGTTGGTCGACATTCATCGACCAAGTTGACTGAGTAATATGTGTTGATGACTTCCTATAAAGTAGGAGTTACATAAGGTGGATCACGACATATAAAAGAAGGACTGATACTGTAAGGAAACTCAGGTGCGAAAACAGCTTCCTACACTAATTTCATAAGGAAAGTATGATGCAAATCCTATTAAAATCTTCTTCACTTATAGATTCAATATCATGTAAACAACAATATTGCAGCCAACCATGCATACAAAAAATAGACAGAGAAAGGAACACATAACACAAGGATTTTCCAGTGGGGAAAAACCTTTCGGTAAAACAACCCCACCCCTTCAAAACCTGCACAATGTATTATCTTCAACACAAGGTTACAATACACTTGCAATACAAGTTCAACATCGACAACAGAAGACTCTAGTAGCTACTCACAGTACCAACAATACACCTTTTTCACATTGCATCTCTTTGCAACCCTAAAAAATGCTTATAACATTCGCTTCACTTTAGGGCTACTCCCAAAGGTAAATCGTATTAGGGTTTTACCATTCTCCGAGAAAATAGGAACCCCACTATTGGGGTAGAGTGTACAATACTCAAATATCTTAGTTGCTACATGTCTTCACCTATCATTGAATCTTCCTAACATAGCTCTTACGTGTCATAGGAATCCGTCATAATTGTTTTAGTCATGATCTCCTTATACACAATTCAAGATGTTGACACATCAACATTATTTGCAAGAAATAAATTTTACAAAAAAAATAATAAGAATAGGAATTATACAATGTTGAGACGCCTTATTCCTAACATTCTCCCACTTGTCGAACACCTTGTAAGAAGAACATGAACTAATTGCTATAGGCCGAAAGGCCCATAGACTCTGAACACCATCTGAACTTCTCAGTGCCCACTAGTTTTGTTAATGCATCTGCAACATTCTTCACAGTATCTACCTTTTCCAAATTTACCTTTCCATCTTCCACCATATCTCTCACAAAGTGATACTGCACATCAATGTCCTTCATTCTGGCATGGAAAGTTGGATTCTTCGCAAGGCAAATAGCACTCTGTTTGTCACACCAAATAGTAATCTATTCTACATCAACACCAACATCAGAACACAATATCTTAAGCCAAATGGCTTCCTTACAAGCATGAGTAGCAGCCATGTACTCAGCTTCTGTAGTGGACAAAGAAACCATAGGTTGTCGCTTGCTCTTCCAACTGATGGCACCACCAAACATAGTGAACACATAAGCATTGGTAGATCTCCTACGGTCAATGTCACCTGCCCAATCTGAATCCACAAACCCATGAATACAAACTGAATGCTGAGATCTAGAAGAGTTACCATGATAACATTAGGAGTAATCTGATGTACCCCTCAAATATCTGAATACTCACTTAACTGCATCCCAATGTATTCGTCCAGGATTAGCCATAAATCGACTTAGGACTCCCACTGCTTGGGCAATGTTTGGTCTAGTATAGACCATAGCATACATAAGACTACAAACTGCACTAGCATAAGGTACTCTACTCATGTCCTCCACCTCACTAGGAGATTTTGGACAATCATCTACAGATAACTTTGTTCCCACAGGAATAGGAACACATAGTGGTCTACAATCTGCCATGCTGAACCTATCCAACACAAACTTCACATACTTACTCTAACACAACCAAAGTTTTTTGTTAGACCTATCTATACTGATTTCCATACCTAAGATGTACCTAGCTGCCCCAAGATCTTTCATCTTAAACTGTGCTGACAACTGAGATTTAAAATCAGAAATCATACCCTTACCCTTCCCAAACAGCAACATATCATCAACATATAATGCAACAATAAGAAGGCAATCATTTCTAATTCTAAAATAAACCCAATGATCTGATTTTGATCTTACAAATCCAATTGACAACACAAAATCATCAAACTTAAGGTACAACATCCTAGGAGATTGATTCAAACCATATAGAGACTTCTTTAATCTGCAAACTAAGGATTCTTTACCTTTAACAATGTAGTGCTCAGGCTGTGACATATAAATCTCTTCCTCCAAATCACCATGAAGGAAAGTTGTCTTCACATCCATCTGTTCTATCTCTAAATCATATGATGCAACAAGAGATAATAGAAATCTAATGGATGTCAACTTTGCAATAGGAGAGAATATTTCACCATAATCTATTCCCTCTACTTGTGAATACCCCTTTGCAACCAATCTACCTTTGTACCTTTCAACACTGCCATCTGCACAGAATTTCTTCTTGAACACCCATTTATAGCCAACAAATTTTCTCCCTTTAGGAAAAGGTACAAGGTCACATGTTTTGTTTTTCTCTAATGAAGCCATCTCATCATCCATAGCCTCAATCCAGGAACTTGTATCTTCCATGCCCAAAGCCTCTTTCACAGATCTAGGCTCATTAGTGTTAGTAATCAAAGCAAAAGCACAATTGGAATCTAACATAGAATAACCAAACCTTTCTGGTTGCTTTCTTTCTCTTGTGGATCTCCTCAAGGGCTGAGGTTGAGGTTGTTCTTCCTCTTCTTCTGAACTATCAAAGCTGCTAGAGCTCTCCTCATCATTAGACCCAACATGGTCTCTCTATTCAGTCTTCTCAAGGGTAGGAGGCAACTGAACAACATCTTTTTCCTTTTCTTTTTCATCTGGTTATAGCACAATAGGAGAAGATGTTAGCTCTCTAAAAATAACATTTCTACTATACAAGACCTTACTAGTCACAAGATCCCAAAGCTTGTATCCTTTCACACAAGCACTATACCTGATGAAAATAAATTTAACAACTTTTTTTTCCAACTTAGATCTTTTCTCCATTGGAACATGTGCATAAGCTTCACAACCAAAAACACAAAGATGTCTAATTGAAGGCTTCTTACCAGACCACAATTCAATGGGTGTCTTACCAACAAGGGCTGATGTAGGAGATCTGTTAACTAGATAGCAAGCAGTGGCCATAGCTTCAGCCCAAAACCTTTGTTCTAAACCAGCTCCACTAAGCATACTCTTACCCTTCTCCATCAGTGTCTTGTTCATTCTCTCTACAACTCCATTTTGCTATGGGGTGTACAGAGTTGTCTTATGCCTCTCGATACCTTGTTCTTTATAGAATTGTTCAAACTCTGCTAAGAAAAACTCACCACCATTGTTAGTTCTCACACACTTAATCTTTTTACTAGTCTAGTTCTCTAAAAGGGTTTTAAATTCCTTGAATTGACTAAAGACTTGTGTCTTACTTTTAAGGAAATAAATCCATGTCCTTCTACTATAATCAACTATGAAAGATACAAAAAATATAGACTTGGAGATTGAAGGAACTTTTACATGACCAAATACATCAGAATGAATAAGATCCAAAACATCAAAAGATTTGTGAGAACTAGAGTAAAACTGAACACGATTTTGTTTACCATAGACACAATGTTCATAGAAGTCAAACTCAAGATTGCAATCATTTAACCCCTCAACAAGATTTTTATTTTTCAGGGTTCTGAGACCCTTTTCACCAATGTGACCAAATCTCAAATGCCATAACATTATCTTTTCTATAGGAAGCTTACCTTCCAAAGTGTTTGCATTGCCATCAGAACCAATAACCACAGTCTTCTTTACTGCTCGTTCAGATGGTGGGCATGAAGAGATAGCTACTCTCTTCTTTGAAATAGAAGAACTATTACACTGAGAAATGTATGCATCAAGCTGAAAAAAAGTACCTCTCCTAGTACCCTTAGCAAGTACCATAGCTCCTCTCATCATCTTACATCCATCTTTAGAAAAAAAAACTTGCACACCTACATCGTTTAGCATACTTACAGATAATAGGTTTTGTGCCAAACCTGGAATGTGCATAACTCCATTGATTCCCTATACTCGTCCATCAGGAAATTTGATAGTGACCCTTTCGCATCCAACTATCTTTAGGTGAGAATCATCACCCAAGTACACCTTTCCACCATCGAACTCTTCATATCTTGAGAACCAATTTCGATGAGAGGTCATGTAAAAAGATGCACCCGAGTCAACCAACCACACATCATCAGATGCATGGGCTTCCAAAGCTACGATGAATGAATTGCCATCTTCTTGAGATTTTTCAGAACCAGAATCTGAGGCTTTCTTCTTCTTCTTAGGCTCTTTACAGTCTTTACGGAAGTGCCTAGTCTTATCACAGTTCCAACATTTTGCCTTGGACTTATTGGAAGTCTTTGACTTCCCACGATATTTGGATCTACCCTTATTGTCAGACTTATTGTCATTTTTCTTGCCTCTTTCCATGGATCTCCCATGAATAGCAAGGGCTTCTTTTTCATAAATGAAAGCCTTTCTCCGCATCTCCTCTGATAGTAGCGAAGACACCACATCATCCATATTGAAGGTGACTAATGTGCTTCTGAGAGCCATCACAAGATGGTCCCATGAATCTAGTAAAGAACACAAAAGTGTGTAGAAACGATTCTCCTCCTCTAACTTGACACGAGCTGATGTCAACTATGTAGCTAGCAGATTAAATGCATTTAAATGATCTGTTAAGGATCCACCTTCCTCCATTCGTAGAGAATACAACTTCTTCCTCAGGAACAACTTGTTCACCAAAGACTTGGCCTGATGCATGGCCCCAAGTCTCTCCCACAAACTATATGTGGTTTTCTCATCTAGAACATTCAGAAGGACTACATCGATTAAACAGGGTATTATGAGACCCTTAGCTTTATGGTCTTTGATATCCCAATCTGCTTGAGCTATAGTTGCTAGTCTTGTAGCGCTTGTAGTCACTTCCCATAGGTCACGATCTTCCAACATGTCTTCCATCTTGAGTTTCCACAACTCAAAATTAGTGGCATTAAATTTCTCCACCTCCATTCTTCCATATGATGAACTTGCCATCTCGATCTTCAAATAAGATTCAGGATGCTCTGCACAAGACTCCCACTCAACTTGAGATTAGCTCAAAAAACCCTACTGAACAACTAGGATCAAAAGTTGATCAAGCTCTGATACCACTTGTAAGGAAACTCAGGTGCGAAAATAACTTCCTACACTAATCTCATAAGGAAAGTATGATGCAAATCCTATTAAAATCTTCTTCACTTATAGATTCAATATCATGTAAACAATAATATTGCAGCCAACCATGCATAAACAAAATAGACACAGAAAGGAACACATAACACAAGGATTTTTCGGTGGGAAAAACCTTTCAGTAAAACAACCCCACCCCTTCAGAACTTGCACAATGTATTATCTTCAACACAAGGTTACAATACACTTGCAATGCAAGTTCAACATCGACAACAGAAGACTCCAATAGCTACTCGTAGTACCAAAAATACACCTTTTTCGCATCGCATCTCTTTGCAACCCTAAAAAATGCTTATAACATTTGCTTCACTTTAGGGCTACTCCCAAAGGTAAACCATATTAGGATTTTACCATTCTCCAAGAAAATAGGAACCCGAAAACCCCACTATTGGGGTAGAGTGTACAGTACTCAAATATCTTAGTTGCCACATGTCTTCACCTATCATTGAATCTTCCTAGCATAGCTCTTACGTGTCATTGGAATCCGTCATAACCGTTTTAGTCATGATCTCCTTATACACAATTCAAGATATTGACACATCAACATTATTTGCAAGAAATACATTTTACAAAACAAATAATAAGAATAGGAATTATACAAGGTTGAGACACCTTATTCCTAACAGATACAAACCCTTATTCACTCTCATAGGAAGACCATATTTTTGTACACTTGCCACATAGGCCAAACGTCAAGTCAAATCAAAATCAAAGGTCCGCAATACATAATAAAATTAAGAAGTAAATAAAATATCTTCCATTTTTTTATGCAACTTAATTATGAATTTTACTTACATGTCAAAATTATAGTTACAATGATAATTACATTTCATAAGACAATTATCAACCAAACTGTCGAACACAACATGTCATTCAATGACCATGTCATAAATGAATATATCTCATACACAAAATGACAAAATGTAATGCAAGAGGAAGAATGACATGTTCTTCACAATCTACTCTCTTATACATCTTATCAATGTTGGACACACTAAACATGATAGATGACATCACTTTAAAACACAAGGCTAGTGTTAGAAATATTAATCTTTCCTTGGATGTATTTAATTTGACATATTCCAAGGATCCCTAATTGTAGTTTTTCATCTTGTAGATATATGGAGGACATGTCATTTTCTTTTCATCTAGTCCACATGTGAGGACAACTCATTTTATGATTCCTTTTATCAAGGAAATTAGTTTATCCTCCTTAAGAGGATCTTGACACTTTGCACAGACTTATTATGAATGCGGCATTGATAGAAATGGGAGTTACACATGCGACCACATGCAACTTCTTTCTCATCTCCATAAAAGAGATGGTCCTTTCTCATTCTTCTTTACACATCACATTGGTGTCATTGTAATAAGCTCTCTCTCTCTCTCTCTCTCTCTCTCTCTCTCTCTCTCTCTCTCTCTCGGCTTGCCCTTCATTCATAATATTCACAAGGGGTTTTGTTTTCTTTCCCCTTTCAAATCTTTTGTCTCCTTGTTTCTCTACTTTGGTGAATGCTCTTGGAAGTTGCTTATTTCTTGCTAACATTTCTTCTCACTCTACTCACTTGGATTGATTTCATTTTCCTTTCTTTCATTTACTTTTCTTACATGGTA
Organism: Cupressus sempervirens; assembly: GCA_028749045.1. Classification (NCBI taxonomy): domain Eukaryota; kingdom Viridiplantae; phylum Streptophyta; class Pinopsida; order Cupressales; family Cupressaceae; genus Cupressus; species Cupressus sempervirens. Next base: position 226,355,603 of record CM053787.1, on the reverse strand, counting down.
TCAAAGCTTGGTTACTAATCCTTGTTTTGAGTTTTAGTGCTTAAGGTTTTCATTCATTAGAGTTCACCTTATTGGGAGACTTTTTTATGAGAGAATAATTTTTCGTGGCTTTAGCTCATTCTAACTCCTTGTGTGTGTAGATTTTATTGTTTTATCTAGTATTTTCTTCTAACCAACTTTGAAAAGCTTGCCGCCAGAGGGTTGTTGTTTCCTATCAAGTTTTTTTTTCCTCTTGTTTTGGAAGGCTTGCTGCCAAAACAAGAGGAGATGTATCATAATACTCAGATTGTTGCATGTTTCTCATATTGCAAGCTTTGTTAAACTAATCTTCTCAAGTTCTTGACCTCTTTTCTAACATTTGTTGAGCATGCTTCTTATATCTTTAACTTTTAATATTGCTTTAAATATTGTAGTATTTAATATTTCAATATTATTCTCATATACTTTTTTTTTTCTAAGATCATTAATTAGATTTTAATTGTTTTTTTTTTTACCATTTTGCAAAGTCCTTTTTCTTCTACATCTATTCCAAAATTTGTAACAAATTTCATTATTTTGTGGTTGTTTTATCATTTTGCATAATCCTTTCTTATTTCTTCTTAAGTCTTATTCTTTATGTCAGTCACACCCCTCTAAACTTTAATTTTGATTGTCATTTCAGTGCTCTTTCATCTCTGTATTTGTGTTCCATATCAGGAGTTGACCTCATTATTAATCCTTCTTTTTTATTTGTCTTGATTGTTCCCCGCAGTTTTCCTTTGTCAAGCCTCTTCCTTTCATTAACAATTTTCTTGAACCCATGTCTCTTCCTTTTGTAAGCGCACTCTGCTCTAATCGTGATTCATATTCTTGCATCCGTTCAGCCCTCCAATTTTCTCCACTTATCGACCTTAAAATAGGACAGTGGACAAAACGTATCTTGAGCGTGAGCATTCTGTCTAAAAAAATGTATGCACTCAACCCTCTCTTCTTTTCAATATTGTGCCCGTGGTTCATCAGAGAACTTTTCTTGCATGGCATTGTGCCCTTTAGAATAGGTTATCTAAATTTATCACTCACCTCCATATCAAAAGTGTGTGCCTTCCCCCTACTAAGTTTCACATCTTGCCTTCAATCCTTGCTTAAGAAAGGCTGCTATACATGTTCTACCCGTGGGAATTGCTTTCCCCCTTTTTCTATCTAATGCATTTTTTTTTCTGATCCCTCTGTTTCAATTTAGTCCCTCTATTTCATCTCAGTGGTCATTTTTAAAATCTATTCAGTCTTATTAAATCTTTTGCTTTCCATTACCCTCTATTTATCTGTGCTTCAGTGTCTTTTCAATATTTGTTTCCTGACTGATTTCTCCAACGCTCTTTTGGTTGTAGGATCCCATTATCACATTGGTATATTTAGTTTCTCCACCTCATTAAATCTTGTTCATTCCTCACTTAAAATTAACCTTTTTTAAAAATTTCTACAAGGTTTGCACAACATTGATGTTATTGTAATGAGTTGTTTTGCTCCAATTCTCTCTCTCTCTTTTTCTCTCTCTCAGCTTTTCCTTCATTCATAATATTCACAAGGGTTTTTCTTTTCCTTCCCCTTTCAAATCATTTGTCTCCTTGTTTCTCTACTTTGGTGCATTCTCTTGGAAGTTGTTTATTGGACAGTAACATTTCTCCTTACTCAACTCACTTGGATTGATTTCATTTTCCTTGCTCTCACTTACTTTTCTTACAACTAGCATTATAAAACACGCACCATAGCCACCTTAAGATCAAAGAAATCTTGGAATTAGGATTCACAATTTCTAATTCAAAAGCCAAAAAGGAGGAACAAAACCAATAAAAAATTAAATTAAATACGAGTCATAGAAGATAGATCACCAAGAAAATAGGTGGCTTGGTGGTCACAAGGAAGATATATAACATTTTCAAGCTAGCCCTTCATCACTTTAAAGTTCATAAGAACTGAAAGACCACATAAACAAATTATAACCAATTCACATAAAACATAATGAATCTCTCTAGTCACCAAGAGGGAAGTAGATTCTACACGACACCTTGCATCCAAGTAGTGCTAAGAACATAATCAAACTTCAACATGCATCACATGCAACACATCTTGATAATCACATCTTTCGTCTTTATCATCTCACACATTTCTAAATGCAAAATGCAACATGCAATACTTTACAATGCAATCCAAGTTCTTATATCATACTAGGTTACTCAAAGAACCTCATGATTCTAGCATCAAAATCTTTGTGCCTCATATGCATGTTAAAGACATATTTTCATTGTTGTATCAACTTCAGTAAAACAACAGATACAAAATTCGTTGCTTCTCACTAGTAGAACTCCAACATCCTCCTAATTTCTCCTACTAATATTCCTCCACTATTATGCCCAACGCTATCACTATGCCCTTGCTAAAACTACAAGATAGTTTTTTGTCACAAAAAACCCATTTACTAACACTATAAATGCTTCTACAAACTTGTACTCCAAATACCCCCTTGAATCCCTTTTATACTACTCTTGTTGGAAAACTAATGGTCGAGATTGGTTCTCAATCGACGGTCGAGATTGAAAAAATTTAACAACCCTAACCAAGTTAGTTTCTAGTTTCTTCTAAAGGTGATCTATTAATTAAAAAATATTTGTCCCAACTCTAAGCAATTTGTTAGTAAAAAAATTACTTGCTAAATAATAACATATGGGCAAACAGATGTCCAAGCTACCAAAACTAACACTCCCTCTTAGTGAGGAAACTATTCTACATGACACCTAACTTATCTATGAAGAAGATGAATTTAGCTTTCCCCAATGCCTTAGTTAGAATGTCTACTACCTACTCCTCTGTAGGTATACATTGTAGCTAAACAACCCCCCATTGTAAAAAAATCTCTGATGAAGTGACATCTAATGTCTATATGTTTAGACCTATCATGAAATACTAGATTCTCAAACAACTTGATGTGACTTTGATTATCACAGTGTATCACAGTAGTCTCAACCTTCTGACCAAACAAGGCTACTAAAAACTTTTGAAACCATATAGCTTCACACATTTCCATGGTAGCTTCTATGTATTATGCTTCTACTAAACTCAGAGCCACAAATTTCTACTTCCTTCTTTACAAAGAAACAACTCCTCATCCCAAACTAAAACAACACCCTAAAGTGCTCCATTTGTCCATTGTACTTCCTACCCAATCTATATCAGTATAGAATATCAATCTAATACCTTCACCTCAAACATATCTAATCCCATACTCAATCATACCACACAAGTAATGCAACTCATGATTGGTCACTATTCAATGCACTATCTTTGGTTCAACCATGAACTGAGTAAGAGAATTCATTGCAAATGCAATATTTGGCATGCTATTGACCAAATACATAAGTGAACCAATCAACTATGTATATAAAGTGGGATCTACATCCTTCTCCTTAGATGTATCTACCTTCCTCCAATTCATGATCATGGATGTAGACATGGCTTTTCAATCCTCCATATTAAATCTCTAGAATGTCTCAATGCAATATTTCCCTTGACCAAGGAGAATCTCTCTATCTGTCTACCACACCTCTATGTCTAGAAAGTAGCGCATAAGTCCTAAATCCTTTATCTCAAACTCTTTTGCAAGGTCTCTCTTGCAATCCTTGATGAGCCCTAGTGCACCTATAAGAAACGGGTTCTCCACATAAAGAACAAGAATGACAACCTCACCCCTAACCACCAATTAGTAGAGGTTAGCATCTGCTTCACTCTTGAAAAATCCCATTTCGTACAAGTATGTATCAATGCGTTCATACCATGCTATGGGAGTCTGCTTGAGTCCATATAAGGCTTTCTTCAATTTGCACACATGTGTCTCCTTATAGTTTGCTACAAAGCCTTTTGGTTTCTCTATGTATACCTCTGCCTTCAATTCACCATTAAGGAATGTTGTCTTCACATTCATTTGATGGATTTGCCATCCCATTTTTGTTGTAAATGAGATCATAGCTCGTATAGAAGTATACCTAGCCATTGCAAAAAATGTCTCCTCATAGTTTATTCCCTCCTTTTGAGAGAACCCCTTGGCCACAAAACTTGCCTTGTATTTCTTGATGCTACCATCTGCACTGTGCTTTATCTTATAGATCCAACATGATCCAAATATTGTTCTATCTATTGGTCTAGGCACTACCTCTCACAAATCATTTTGAATTATTGAGTTATACTCCCCAACCATAGTATCTTTCCATACCTAATGTCATGCAACCTCTTGATAGTTGGAAGGTTCACTATCTACCATTTGACTAATGCTACCTAGTCATTGAACTTGAGTGGTTATCTCTACTCTCTAAGACTCCTTCTAGGAGCTGCCACAAATTCTTGAGTATCTCTTTGTGTCTCTTGAACTTGACAATTCCTGCTGCCAACTGTAGAGGATGAAATATCAACATCTAAGTCTTCTAGATGCATTTCCTATTGCTCCATGCTCTGCGAATCTTTACCAACTTAGCCTATAGTTGTACTAGGAACTATACTTGTGCTTTTTTTTCCTTGACTAGGCCTTGGAGCTTCTACTTGTTGTTCACTCTAATTATCTATTGGAAAGTCTCTAGACCTTCTAAATTCCTTGTCCTCCATAAACTTAACATCATGTCTGACAATGATTCTTCTGGTCCTGGGGATAAAAATCATAAATGCCTTTGAGGTTTCACTATACCCAAAAAATTATCTCCTCTCTACATTCTAATATAACTTGGTACATGTATCACCTAGAATATGATAGTATGCCGAACTCCCAAATATTATGAAGTGACCAGCATTTGGCTTCTTTCCTATGAAAGCTTCCTCTAGTATCATCTTACCTAGTGCCTTGTGTGGAACCTTGTTTTGAATGTAGACTATTTTACTACACACCTCTACCCATAAAAAATAGGGCATGTTCTTGTCATGTAGCATAATCCTTGCCACCTCCAATATAGAATGGTTCTTCCTCTCAACAATTCCATTCTGTAGTGGATTGTAAGAAACCGTCCACTCTCTCTTGATTCCTCCTCTAGTATAGAGCTCCTTGAAGTTGTTTCCTTTGTATTCACCTCCATTGATTGACTGAAGAACATTTACCTTCCTTCCTATCAAGTTCTCCACAAGAGCTGTGAACTCTTGGAACTGACTGAAGACCTCATCCTTGGTCCTCAAGAAGTACATGTAGGTATTCGTAGAGAAATCATTGATAAAACTAGCATAGTACTCATATCCTCTAAGAGATTTTGTCAACATTGGTCCACAAACATCTTAATGTACTAGATCAAGAACATCCTCAGATCTGGTATAACTCCTTGGAAAATATTCTTTCAGAAACTTCCCTAGCATGCATCCTTTACATACATCATCATGCTCTATGCTCATCATTGGAATACCTGTCATAGTCTCACGAAGCAATTTGAGTGCTCCATGATGAATATGGCCCATCATCCTATACCATAGCTATCAAAGATCTCTAGGATTATAGTTGCTCATGAGTTCCTTAGGAGTATCATATTGCAATCTATAAAGGTGACCACTCCTAACTCCTATAGTTATGTGTGATTTCTAATCCTTATGCTTAATCAACACATGTGTCCCTCTAAAGGGTACATTATACCCCCTATCCTGAAGAATAGATACAGAAGTCAAATTCATACCTAAGCATGGAACATGCAACACATTATGAAGTGGAATTATCATTCCATTCTCCCTCTAAAATTGAACAATCCCTTTCCCAACTGGGTAGAGTTTGAACAAGTTTCCCATAGAAATCTGGATATTAGTGTTCTCCTCCTTATAACTAGAGAAGTACTCTCTAACTCCTATCACATGAAATGACACCCCACTATCTATATACCAAACACACTATGAGGTTGAGCTCACCATACAAGCTATAAGTGCAAACACACCTTTCATTCTACTAGATAGTTCTTTTGTAGTTGCTAAAGCTGCCAACTATTTATTTGCCTTCTTCCTTTCTAGGAAATCACTGACATAGTGACCATACTTGTGACAACCAAAGTAGTTGACCTTAGAAAGGTTCTTCTAATTCTTCTCACTTTTTGAATTTGATCCTTTGATAAACACCTTCTTTGCTTTCCCTTTTCCTGTTAGGGTAACATTTTCTTGTTCCACCTCACTTTTTTGACTCTTGTTGGCCCTATTGACAAGACTTAGTCTAAACTCCTCATGAGTGAAATCAGTCCATAGTCAATCCCAACTCAATAAGGTATCTCATCCACTAACAACTTGAACAAAGACACCCAATTGCTTAGTAAACCGATTTAGGGCTATTCTCATTAGCTCATCATCACTAGGGCTATCTCCAATAGCTACTAACTCATCCTTGACAAGTCTAAGCCTAGTGAGGTAACTTGTGATTTCTTCTCCCTGGTTCATCTGGGTATTCTTCAACTTTTCTCTAAGAATCATCTTCCTGTTGGTGGTAGCATTCTGGTGCAGATTCAAAATGGCATCCCACATCTTCTTTGTTGTATCTAGCTTTGAGATATGTTGAACAATATGATCCTTAACACCATCAAGGATTATCCTCCTCACCTTGGCATCTTCCTTCTTGTATGTTGCAAATTGTGTAATATTTATAGGCATAGCTACAACAATGTTAACATAATCCTTGATACCATTCTCTTCGAACAATAAAGAAAGTTGGGCCTTTTGGACACCAAAATTCAAGGCACCATCCAATCTAACCTAATCTCTCAAACCAAATAAAGCCATCTCAAGGGATTAAAGAAAATAATAAATCTAAAGAGATCAATTTAGGTTTTATAAACCCTTAATTTCTTTTCTAGGGAAAAATTGTTCTACCCTAAACATTATTCTAATACCATTTGAAAATTCCTATTGAAGTCACTAATTATTAATCTCCTATCTTAAATGATTATTAAACTACCAAACATAAATTCTTCATGACTAATATAAAAAATTAACACAACTGCAACTTCAACAATAAAATACAGAAAGAAATTCATAACACAAACAACGCAATATTTTCAGACAAATCATACCAAGAAAAACCCCTAAGGGAAAACTAGTTCTACAGATGAGGAATTATATTAACTTCAGCAAAATAAGAGATACAAAATTCCTTGGCTCTAACTTGCATAACTCTGACAACCTCCTAATTTTACCTGCTGATATTCCTCTGTTGTTATCCCCAACTCTATCATTGTGCCCTTGGTAATTCTGCAAGATAGTTTTCTATCACTGCAAACTCATTAGCTAACACTTCAAATACTTCTAAAAACTTGTACTCCAAATCCCCCTTTAAACCCCTTTTATACTACTCCTATTGGAAAACCAATGGCTAAGATTGATTCTCAGTTGACGGTCGAGATTAAAGCAACTTAACAACCCTAACCAAGTCAGTTTCTAGTTTATTCTAAAAGTGGTCTATTAATTAACAAATATTTTATAACTTTAACTATTTTTTTAGTAAAATAATTGCTTGGTAAATAATAGCATATGGACAAATAGTTGTCCAAGCTACTAAAACTAACAATGTCAACTTAATTTCTAGGGAATGTTGTAACAAATATGCACATCAGTGGACCTGCTAGTTTGTATGAATCATTGGATAGTTTACACATGACAACATTTGGTATCATGATAGAAAAACTTTCTGGCATTAACTTTATTGATCACTTAGCTAACAAAGGGCATTAGACACACAAGACTAATAACTTATCTTCTCAAGGCACCTAAAATAAAAATGTAATAGTAAAATGCAAACAATCCTAATAACTTATTTTCTCAGCGAACCTAAAATGAATCTAATGGGAAAGACATCTAGAATAGGATGGTTAGTTGTGTATAACCTAGGTTTTTTGAGTCCCTATGAAAATATCTAATGGCTACATGAAAGAAATATCAACAAATAAATAATGAGTAATCCTTCTCATACATTATAAATAATGTAAGAACTTCCCAACAAAAAACAACTCTTGGAATGAGAATCCATAGCCTTTAACATAGCTTTATTTGACCAAAGAAGAAGTTAAGTTTAGTTATGTGGAGTAGAAGAGTGTTTTTTTGAGATTGAAGAAGAGGAGGTAAAGAGTGAACTAAGGGAGTTCATAGCTAAATTGTAGGTGGGTGATCATGAGTTTTAGAATGAGATGACTGAGTTTCTTTGGATGATATATATAAGGTTAAGCAAAAATTGGTTTCTTTTTCTTCCCAAGTCATCAACATAAATTTTACAGGCTATACCATATGTACAAGGAGCTTTTCTAAAATGCAAAGATAGAAACCATCCATTACAAGGATTTCTAGAGTTTATGTGAAGTGTATCATAATTATTTATTATCTTATCATTAAGTTTTATGTAATTAGATCACTAATTCTAAATAAGTAGGAAAGTGTCTAAACCCTTCCAACAAATTGAACATCAAATCTAAAACACACAAGATAATGATATGAGTAATGACACCTACTAAATAGAGAAAATAGCTTAAACAAACACGAAAAAAATTTGAAAAGCCAAAATGGATGTGAGGTTGAAAATAAAATCCTTGAATTAGGTCACTAGTTATTAGTTAAGGAATACTTATATTTTATTTTTAAAAGTGTACATCCTTTCATTTTGAAAGCAGATCCCTCTTTACAAGTATAGGATTATTTTGTCCCAAAAATGATACACAATCATTGATATGTCTTGTATAAAAAAAAAAGTAAGTACTATCTCTTGTGAATATGAGACTACAAAAAATGTGATTGTCTATAACTAGTTGATTATACTATACTAATTTACATACAAGAACTAGGTGTTATTGAATTTACTATTGTGTTTTATCTCTCAATTGTTTTATTAGTTCTTTATAGTAAATTTATTTTATTTTAGATTGTTTCAACATGCTATCCTATTTTATTGTATTTGTCATAGGCAATATAGTATCATATTCACATTTTTCTATTATGAATTTTTTTCCACCAATTAATATAGCTAATTTTTTGTCATTAAATAGTTGTAAAAGTTTGTTATTTATTCACCTATTTTATATATTATGAAAATTATTTCTTTGAAATTTGATTGGTTCATTTTATTTGGTTCTATACAAGCCCTTTTCTTCTTTGTCTTACTTTTCTTTCACTAAGATTTTTGAAGTAAAAATTAGTTTGCATTTTCATTTGTTACAATATTTAATCTAATTTTAATCTCTTTTAATCTAATTTTAACTCTTTTGTATCATAATACCTAAACTAAAGTTAAAATTCAAACTTCTAATTCTTATTTTTTGATGATTTAGAATTTATTTGAATTAAAGTTTTAAAAAAAATTATATTCATATTTTTTTAGTACTGGTGTATTCATCCACAAAATGTAATTAATTCAACATTAACCAACTAATAAGAATAATTTATAATAATTATAAAATTAATATATTAATTAATTTATATCAATGATATTTGAGCATGTTATTTTGTCAGCATTTTATTTTGATATGTCTCATATATAAAGTTAATATAACAATTTTATTATACATCTTCCTTTTTATGTTTCACTTACTATAACAAATAACTATTATAATACTTAAGTTCCATAATTACAATTTTAGAATATTATATTTACATAATTACAAATTTACTATAATATGTTTTATTTCAACTAGTATGCTACATGTCATTTTTATTACGCCGAGAGGCGTTCTATACAATGGCAGCACAAATGCCCAGCACGAGAATATGCCAAGATTCCTATCAATAAAAAAGAATTGGGAGCAATTACAAACTTCCAAATTAAATATTAAAAAAGAATTCCCGAAATAATAGCTGGCCGAAATAATAGGGAGCCAAATGGAGGCCGAAATAATAGATGGCCAACATAAAAGACAATAAAAAATATTTCCAAAATAATAGCTGGCAAAGAAGATGCCAAATGAAACCCGAAATAATAGGGTCCGAAAAAATAGACTCCTATAAATTTTAATAAATTACATATATTCTTTTTTAAAATATGAAATAAAAATACGAAATTAATTTTTTTTAAATTGAAATTTTTTTTTTTAAAATTTAAAATTTAAAAAAAATTTTTAAAATTTTTTTTTTTTAAAATTAAAAAAGAAATTTTAAAAAACGAAAAAACAAAAAAAACAAAACATTATGTAAACGGTGGTCGCAGCGTGCGGCAGTAACTGCCGCTGACAGCAGCGGTTGTTACTGCCGCAGGCTGTGTAAGAATGGGGTGGCGGGGGTGGTGGCCCATCACCTCATTTAAATTTTTAAAAAATTTTTTTTGAAATGAAACACATCGTGTAAAACATTTTTTAAAAAATTATTATCAACGACAATGTGTAGCGACGTGTACACATTTGATGTGTATTTTTTAAAAATTTAATTTTTTAATGTTAATTTGAATTTCGAATTTGAGTGGAGTAGTGGAAATTGAAAGGTTTTTTTAGTGGAAATTGAAGAGTTTCTTAATGGGAGATGAAGAGTTTTTTCCGTGGGAGATGAAGAGTTCTCTGTCTCATTATAAAACACTCATCTCCTCTCATTTTTCTCTTCATTTGTAAAAGAATACATTTGCAGAAGACAAGTTTTCAGTAAAGCTTCATTGTTTTTGTTGAGAGAAGAAAAGAGGGAGATAAATCATTTGGAAAAGCATTCTACATTTGAAAATCACCAAGTAGATCAAAAAGCTAAGTAAGTTTTTTATTTATTTTTTGTTTATATTAAGTTTTATTTTGCATTTTGATTATTATCCCCATTAAGAATTGTAGTTACACTATTTACATTTAGTTGTAAGTTATTTTTAAAATTAGATTTCTTAGCGTTTACATCGTTGTATTCAAATTTACATTTGCATGTTTCATGCATAATTTATATATAGTTGCATGTTATATATTTAGATATGATTTGTGTAGATTATTGTTTTTTCATATTTTTCAATGTTTTTTATAGATTAATGTTGTATTTTGTTTTCTATAATATTTCATATGGATGGCAATGCTGCTATATCAATATTTTTTAAAAATAGTGATTTATAAATTTAATGATTACTATTTTCATTTACAAAAGTAGTTTGATTTATAATATTTTTTTAATTAAGATTAATATATTGATTTATATTAATATTCTGAGTTAGATTACTATTTCGATCAAAATAATTTTGTAATCAACATTTAGATTATAATTAATTCTTAGCTGTGTGTTCTAGCTAGATTGTGTTAATTGTTACATATTATAATTAATATATTTACATTGTTGATTATAATTAACTGTTACATATTAATATTTGAAAAATGGATGGCAATGCCGCCATATTTCCAATATTTAATAAAAGTACCCATTTATTTAATTTTAAATATGAAAAATCAAATTTAGACTTTTAATTTTATTATTTGAAAATTATACTAACCATATGTTTATTTTAATTAATGATTATTTTTATATGCAATTTTAAAATAATAATTATTAACTTTTAAGCATCAATCTTTTAAAAGTGGAAGGCAATGCCGCCATTTTTTAAAATATTATAATACTAAGCAATTTATTATAATATTAATTATATTTGAAAAAATATTTGTAATGTTTTCATTAAGATTAGTATATTGATTTAGAGTACTTGAATTAGATTACTATTTCAATTATAATAGTTTTGTAATTTACATTTAGATTAAATTTAATCTTTGTATATTAATATTTGAAAACTGGATGGCAATGCCGCCATTTTCCAAATATTTTATTAAAGTGCCAATTTATTCATTTTTAAATTAAAAAATCAAATTTACACTTTTAATTTAGCTGATTGAAAATTACAGTAGCCATATATTTATTTTAAGCTATGCTTATTTTTTATATGCAATTTTAAAAGAATAAATAGTAAGTTTTACCCATCAATCTTTGAAAAGTGGAAGGCAATGCCGCCATTCTTTAAATATTATAATACTAAGCAATCTATTATAATGTTACATATATCTAATACTCATCTGTAATGTTTCAAAAGTGGATGATAATGTCGCCATATATTTTCATTAAAATATCAATTTATTTGTTTGTAAATAAGAAAAAATAAATTTATACTTTCAATTTTGTTATTTGAAAATTAGAGTAACCATATATTCATTTAATTTATGCTTATTATTTATGTGCAATTTGAAAAGTATCAAAATTCATTCAATCTTTGAAAAGTGAAAGGCAATGCCGCCATTTTTAAAATATTATAATAGTAAGCAATTTATTATACTGTTAATTGTAATTAAAATTATATGTAATTTTCATGTTTCTATATTTCTTTAAAAAAATGTATTTTCATAATTTTTTAAATTTATTCTCTTATTTATTGTTCATACTTTCTTCATTTATTCTTAATTAATATATTTTTCAGCAATCTTTTATATGGTTTCTATGGAAAATTATTTAGTGTCATGAAAAATATAGCTTAATTCACTAATATTTGTTTTGTACTAGCTATGGTGAGACCTAGGTTAAATTTTGAATCAGAGGAGGCAAGAAGAGAATACCAAAGGCAATATCAAAGAGAATATCGTAGAGAATACCGTAGACGTCAACAACAACAACAACAACAACAACAAATAGAAAATGAAACAGAACATCAAAGAATAACATTTAATCAAGGAAATGGGCAAAGTTGTGGTAGAAGAAGGTCTGAAGTGTCAGTTGCACAACTCGAAAATGATGAAAGAGAGAACAAAAATGTACAGAGAAATAATCGTCAACGTACTTCTCAGAGGGTCCTTCTAGATACACAAAGGGCCGAGTCCAACATGTTGAAGTGCAAGCAAGTGACATACATGAACATCCTATACATGCAAATAATCAACTAAATGTTCAGTATGAAGGGTCTCTATCTATAGAACGTGTCCCAGAAACACCACAACATGAAAGTCAAATCCATGTGAATGATGAATTAGAAGGTGATATAGAAAACATTCCCAATCCAAATGGTATGCTTCAATCTGAATTTAGAAGATTCCAAATGCAGTTTAGATATCAGATAGATAGTTTGAAAACACCAAAGATGTGTTATGTTTTTTAGGAGTCATATGTAGGAATGAAAGTATATCGCACCAGTGAGGGTCCAATATGTAATAGGTGTCGTCAAGAGACAAGAATTCATAGGTTTTCATCTTCAAATAATATGGATCCAGGATGTCAACCACCAGAGCTTGCAAATTTAACTCAAGTTGAAGAAATGCTCATTGCACGTGCAAACCCTATATTGCAAGTTACACATGCAATTGGAGGTCAATATAAGTATAAAGGACATACCATTAGTTTTCCTCAGCATGTTGAACAATTATCAAAAGTCTTGCCACACACAATTGATCATTTACCAATCATCATTGTTCGAAGAAGGGATCAACGTGGTACAGGATATAACTTTACTGTGAATAGGGATCGTGTTTATAGAGCATTGAAATACAAAGTTGAAAATGATAAATTTTATGCAGATGTCAGGATAGATGAAAGTGCTCTTAATGACTTGCCTTCAAATAGGGATGAGAATATTTTTCATACATTAAAGACAGTGCACATGGAGTTTGATTCTGATGCAAATGAAGTTGTATTCCTAGGTCCTCTCATGGAGACAGATGAAGGTAATATAATTGAGCACACAAACTCTATGGCTTCAAGGCCACCTAATGCTCAAAGGGAAATGGAATTAATTCATGCTTGGGTTAATAATCCTGATGCAATTCCATCTGCTTTAATTGAGTGGCCATCTATGGGTGCATCACCTATCAATGAGTATGTCACATCTGGGTTGTTGGATATGGCTTTCCCAACATTGTTTCCAAATGGAAGTTGTATTTGGTTAGAGCCTAGAATGAAGCAGGTATACTTGCATGAATTTGTAAAGCATTTGATCAAATATAGGGATCATCACTTTGGAAAACATCCAAGGTTTAGGTATTTTGTGCAAAACATGGTAATGAGACATCGTGCACAAAGTTCAACATCTGTTTTTGCAAAAAGGAGCTTTTAGGAAATGCCAATAACTATTCATGAATTGCGTGAACATATGGAAAATATGCCTCACAATAATCTTGCAGATAGGCTGATGCGATTTGGAACAAGTCTAAGAGGAACAAGATCATATTGGGCAAAATGTAAAGCATAATTAACTGACTTGCTTGACCAGCTTGGCACACCTACAATTTTCTTCACATTAAGTGCAGCGGATATGCAATGGCCTGATTTACATGCACTAATGCCTGGTACAGCAGCTACTAATCCACGAGAGGCTCAAAGATGGAGAAGGCAGAATATCATCGACTATCCGCATATTGTCACTTATTACATGCACTTAAGGAATACAATGTTTAGGAAAGAAATACTTGAAAAAGGTATGAAAGTAAAGGACTTCTGGTGTAGATATGAGTGGCAACATCGTGGTTCACCTCATGTTCATGACTTCTTATGGCTCGAAGGGGCACCAAATATGGACACTATTAATTGGTCAAATGAGGATGAATGAAAATGTGCTGAGAGATATTTTGATTCCATTATTCATGCTTGGAATCCTAGACATGATCCACATCAAAGAAACATAAATGTAAGTTTCATATTATAAATGAGTTAAATATTAATATGTGTTTCTCACCTCTATCCAATAGAATAATCTATGAATTATCATTTATAGGTCTTCCAAAATTTTGGTGAGCATCCATGCCTGAAGCATACAATGCAACTAGCTGAGATGGATATAGACCAGGATTATGAACAGATACTCAATTGTGTTGAGAGACACACTATTTGTGAGGAGGGAGCATGCCTTCATAAAAAAAGAGGAAGAATGGTTTGCAGGTTAATCAAATTCAAAAAAAAATTATGTATAAATTTTCTATTTCACATTTTTTAACAAGTTGGGTTAACTACATATGTATTCACCAATGTTTCAGGTATAATGCTCCTTGGCAATTAAATTTGGAGGGATCAAAGTTATATATTGATGCAAAATCAGGTGAGAAAAAATTTGAACCAGCAAGAAATGATGGCAGAGTTAATACACACAACCGATACATACTGCAATTGTGGAGGGCTAATGTTGATTGGCAACCTATCCTTTCAAGACATTCAGTTATCAAATATATTGCAAAGTATGCAGCAAAAGCAGAGAGAAGCTCTGAAACATATCAACAAATGTTGATGCGTCTTTCAAATCTTGAAAATCCTGATGATTTAGCATCACGGGCATATAGAAAGCTTTTAACAGAGACAGTTATAGAAAGAGATATTGGAGCTCAAGAAACATGCCATATGTTATTAGAACTTCCATTGGTGGAGTGTAGTAGAAAGTTTGTCAATCTAAATGTCTCACGTGAAGTTTTCAAACCTGTGGTAATCAATGATGATAGAAATGAGGAAGAACTCACAAAATCTTTTGTTGATGGTTATAAAACAAGATCACTTTGTATGGAATGTATCAGTTTGATTGATGCAACAAGGTCCTGGTTATATAATCCTAAAAGAAGAGGAGATAATAAATGGGGGCAAAGAAAGAAAGCAGCTATTGTTAGAGTTTTTCCTAGGTATTTTTCTATTCCTCCACGAGATTCTGATAAGTGGGTGAACTTTTGTTTGTCTGAGTTGTTACTATAAAAACCTTTTCGTAATGTTGAGAGAGACATTGGTCATGATGATGATACTATAGTAGCAAATTGGGACTCCCTCAATTATAATCCTTGGCATGTCCAAAGGCAAGAACATGCACAAAATAATGAACCTTCAACTGATTCAGAGACAGAAGATAATGGAGCCATTCAGGAAAATACTACAGAACATGAGTGGGAAATAATATCTAGGTTACATCGTGGTCAACATATGCCAGTTTTGGAAATTGACATGTTGGGGAGAAGAGATATTGATAGAAATACAAATTGGTGTAGTGGATATCAAAGTGAAGAGGAGACACTCCGAGCAATAAATTTCATACCTAAAATGAAAAAGCATGGATTTCTTATGTATGATGACATTCCATAGTGTATCAACTTTACAACTCTTAGTCACAAGCAACAAAAGGCAGTTGACATTATTCTAACACACTACCATTGCAATCAAGTGGGAAATCCTTTGTTTATGATAATTCAAGGAACAGCAGGAACGGGAAAGTCTTATCTAATTGGTGCCATCAATCAATCTTTTCAAATGGCATCCATGCCAAATCCTTCTCCTCTTCTATTGCTTGCACCAACTAGAGTTGCAGCTTTCAATATAGGAGCATCTACCATTCATTCAATGTTGTGAATTCCAATTGCAGATTTTGCTGAACTACAAGGGACAAGACTTACAAGCTTTCAACAAGAGATGGAAAATATCAAATATATTTTGATTGATGAAATGAGCTTCATTGGCCAAAACATGCTGGAAAATATAGATAGTCGACTTCGATAAGCCTTCCCACATAAAGCAGACATAAGCTTTGGAGGTATCCCTTTCCGTACATCACATGCTGTTATTAATGTCTTCTAATTCTTATTAAGATTGGTCATATACAATGCATATCTTTTGATTTTACTTTATATATGTAACTAAAAATTTTGCAACTATCTTTCAGGTGTATCTATTATTTTAGTTGGTGATTTGGGGCAATTACCTCCTGTTAATGATAGACCAGCATATGATAGCAATAGGCAGGAAAAGTTATTATGGCAGGAATTCAAGATAGTGGTTACACTAGATAGAGTATTTAGGCAAGATGGAGAAAATAGCCAACAACAAAGATTTCGTCAGCTTCTCACAAATGTGAGATATGCGAATCCACAAATAGATGACTGGAACTTTCTTATGACACGAACACCTATAAGATTAGATGTTGCAAGCAATGATGAGTTTGATAGGGCAATGTATTTATTCTCTACAAATGACAATGTTCGTAACCATAACATGAGGATGTTGTATTCTTTAAGACATCCAGTCGCACATAGCCTTGCAACCAAGTCAAGGAATGGTAATGGAAATGAAGATTTATCAAGCGATGAACTTGATACAGAGTTATTGATTAGTAACAATGCAAGAGTAATGTTGACTACAAATCTATGGATAGAAGCTGGTCTTGTCAATGGATCATTGGGATATATTAGAAATATTGTTTACAAACCAGGAACTGCTCTACCTGAGCCACCATCATATGTTACAGTTGAATTTGACAATTACTCTGGAGTACCATTTGATGATCACCATCCAAACGTAATACCAATAGCACCATTGCAAAGGGGTAGGACCTTCCAACTACCATTAAGGTTGGCATGGGCATTGACTATTCACAAATCTCAAGGGCTAACTCTTTCAAAAGCCACAATTGACATAGGTCCAAGAGAAAGACCAGGACTGACATTTGTGGGGATATCTCATGTTAAGTCACTGGAAGGTTTGAGGATAATGCCACCCTTTACATACAACCGTTATGAGAAAATGAAAAGTGGGAAACAACTTTCAAAGAGAAAAGTAGAAGAATGTAGACTGAGAAGTCTTGAAAATCATTGATTTTTTGAAACATATTATTTAATAATAAAGATTTATTTGTTCTACTACATTATGTGATCATCATCATCAACTATTATGTTGTTATTCTTATTATGCACATTGATAGTTCATATTCCACAGTTAATGAAAAGTATAATTTGATATGCTCAATGTCACATGATAACCTTTTTATTTGCACATTTTAATGCTTGCAAGTACCATTACGCTAAAATTTTATTATACTAATTCTCTAATTTGTAAATTTAACTATGATCATAAATTGGGTCCACAAATTAAGTTTATAATATTATTTCAAATTATAAAGGCATGCTTCAATTCAAATTAATCATAATGTTTCTGTTTTATTACTTTCAACCAATACATTGCTACTCAATATTTGAAATCTATGTTTGTCTATTCTTCACTATCCATGAATCGTCATAATATTACCATGTTTCAATACCCAAACTTTCATTACAAATTTTAATACAATTTGGTTTTGTATTCATTTTCTCCACAATTGATTGTACTAAGTGACATGTTCTATTTTTTTAAAGACCATTATTGATATAAAATATTTATCCCTCTCATTAAGTATACATTTGTTCTATTTTTTTAAATTGGTGATAATGCTTTCTAAATTGTTTTCCATGTTTTTTTTTAGGCATGGAAGCCTCTGATAGACAGTCAAGCATTGTTGACATGAGCCCAACTTCTTTAGTGGACTCAAATCATTTTTATGAGACAGTGTTTCAGAAGTGTGCACGAATAATTAAACAGTGTTGTACAACTATGGTAAAAGCTCTTGATAATGCAGCTTTATCTATTGATCATGTACAAGAGATAGAGATAATGGAGATGGAAGATGTTGCAAAATATGTACGCAACACATCTACAAAAGTAGATGCATTTCCATCCATGATGAAAGAGGTCTATGATGATCATATTACAAACAAAGGCCGTAATACAATTTTAATCTCTGAACATTATGTGATGTACTTACATCATTATGGAGAACTATATACATGGTCCATATGATGACTTCACAAGTTTTAGTATTTCACTTATTACTTTATCTAGAGAATTGTACTAGGAGATGTTGTTCTGCTTTCATCTATGTATCGAAAAAATAAATAATCAATTTAACTTCTTAGCTCAAATTCTTCTCAACTATACTTGCAAATATTTCAAATCTTTTTCCTTGACCTTTGTGTTTGTATTATTAAAGCTTTAACATGAGATATATCATTTATATGTTGATCATTAAATTATGTATAAAATTGATGTTTTATATCTAACTATTAATCCACTCTAAAGTAGAATATTCATTTTATACTCATTTTAAGTGCAATCATTACCTCAATAACATTTAGTAGTCCTTCATTGTACACTATTCATGCTAAACATAACAAATTATGTATAAAATTGATGTTTTATATCTAACTATTAATCCACTCTAAAGTAGAATATTCATTTTATACTCATTTTAAGTGCAATCATTACCTCAATAACATTTAGTAGTCCTTCATTGCACACTATTCATGCTAAACATAACAAATTATGTATAAAATTGATGTTTTATATCTAACTATTAATCCACTCTAAAGTAGAATATTCATTTTATACTCATTTTAAGTGCAATCATTACCTCAATAACATTTAGTAGTCCTTCATTATACACTATTCATGCTAAACATAATTAACATTAATAAATTGTCTATTTATAAAAGCAACTATTAAAGTTATAAAACTACATAAGGAACATTGTAATCCTTATATTGCTCTATTATGGTAAGAGGCATGTGTAAGGAGAACAAGCTACTCTCCTAAATGTAACTTTAAACATAACACCAATCGTAATTCCAACCGTCGTCCTACTTTTCCCCTAACCCTAATTCTAATGCTTTTTCTACCCCTAACTCAAACTATAAGCCTAATTTCAACTTAGCATTTAACCCTAACTCATATTTTAACCCTAAGCCTAACCCTTACCCTGACCCTAACCCTTTCTCTACCCATATGTTTAATTCTAACCCTAACCCTACCCCTACCTCTAACACTAATATTAATTGTACCATTAACCATTGTCCTACTTTTTGCCTAACCTAATCCTAACTCTAATTTTGACTCTAACGCTAACTCATACTCTAACCATCAACTGAAACCTAACCTTAACCTTAACCTTATCTATAACCCTAACCCTAACCCTAACCCTAACCCTAACTCTAATACTAAAACTAACCCTAACCCTACCCCTACCCCTAACTCTAACTCTAAATATAACTCTATCATAATTATAATATAGCCCTAACCCTAACCCTAACTTTATGCTGACTGAAATTATAACCCTAACTCAAACCCATACCTTAACCTTAACCCTCATGTAACTATATATATATCGCTAACTCAATATATAAACCTAACCCTAACCATAACCCATAATCTAACCCTTTCTCTACCCCTTTGTCTAACTCCACCCATAATCATAATCGTAACCCTATTGCACCCCTAACTCTAACTATGAATCTAACTCTACCATAATTTTACTTTAATATTAACCCTACCTCTAACCCTAAATCTATCCTTAAACTTGACTTAAAACTCTAACCTTAACCCTAACTCTAACATTAATCCTAATTCAAACCCTACTTGTAATATTAAATCTATTTCTAACTCTAACCCTAACCCTAATTGTAATTCTAACCCAAACTCTAATTGTAACTCTATCTCTAACTATAACCCTAACTCAAACTATAACCCTAACTCTAACCCTAAGTCAAACTCATGCTCTAACCCATAACGTGACCCTATCCTCAACCATAACCCTAACCCTAATACTAACCCTTTCTCTACCCCTATCTATTACTCTAACCCTAACCCTAACTCTAATCCTAACCTTAACCGTAACTCTAAGCCTATCACTAACCTTAACCTTACTCCTACCCCCACCTCTAATTGTAAATGTAACTCTACCATATCTACACTTTAACCCTAATCCTAACCCTAACTCTGACCTTGACCCTAACTCAAACCCTTATGCTAACTTTGACCCTAATGCTACCTCTATATATAACACTATCTCTATATAAACATAACCCTAACAACAACCTTATGCCTAACCCTTTCTCTATCTCTAACCCTAACCCTAACCCTGATTGTAACCTTACCCCTACCTCTAATTGCAGCCTTGAATCTAACTCTACCATAATTGGACTTTAACCCTAACAATTATTTTAACTCCAACCCTAACCCTAACCATGACTATAACCCTACCCCTACCTCTAATTGTAGGCCTAAATCTAACTGTACCATAAATGGACTTTAACTCTAACCCTAACAATTATTTTAACCCCAAAGCTAACCCTAACTCTAACCCTTTCTATACACCTATCTCTAACCCTGACCCTAACTCTAATTCTAACCCTAACACTAACCCTAAACCTTACCCCAACCATACCCATAACTCTAACCCAAACTCTAACTCTAACTATAAATCTAACTCTACCATAATTAGACTCTAATCCTAACTGTATCCCTTACTTTAATCTTCACTAAAACCCTAACAATAACTCTATCCTTAACCCCAACTCAAAACTCTAACCCTAACCTTAACCCTTACTCTAATCTTCACTAAAATCCTAACCCTAACTCTAAACCTTTCTATACACCTATCTCTAACCCTGACCCTAACTCTAATTCTAACCCTAACACTAACCCTAAACCTTACCCCAACCATACCCATAACTCTAACCCTAACTCTAACTCTAACTATAAATCTAACTTTACCATAATTAGACTCCAATCCTAACTGTATCCCTTAGTTTACTCTTGACTAAAACCCTAACCCTAACTCTATCCTTAACCCCAACTCAAAACTCTAACCCTAACTCTATCCTAACCCTAACTCTAACCTCAACCCCGATTCAAAACTCTAACCCAAACCTTAACCCTTACTTAAATCTTCACTAAAAACCTAACCCTTATTTTAACTCTAATTCTAACTCTACCTCAACCCTAACTCTAATTCTAACCCTAAACCTAACAATAATACTAACCTAAACCCTAATTCTTACCATTGTCCTTTCCCTAACCCTAACACTAACACACTCTAATTCTAAACCTAACCCTAACTCTAACCCTAAGAATAGTTGTAATCCTAAAATAGCCCTTGCCCTAGCCCCAACCCTAACCGTAACTCTAATTGTAACTCTAATCCTAATCTAACTCTACCTCTAATTATAACCCTAACCCTAACCCTAACTCTATTTAAAATCCTAACCCTAACCCTAACGATAACCCTAACCCTAACCCTATATCTAACCCTAACCCTAACCCTAACCTTAACTCTACTCTTCAATATAACAATTTACCTAACAATATCCTTAAAATTAAACTCGATTAAACTAATAAGGATTTTTAAAAAAATGTTCAATAATTTTATACTACTACTATTTTATAGTAATTTTATACAACTATATTTAAAAAGAAATAAAAAAATCAGTACTAACCTTATAAATAATAGAAAAAGTTAAAATTACTTTTTTGGTTGCGCCGCGACTGCCACTAGCTATATATACCTCTATATATATTACGCCGAGAGTAATCGTTCTCGAGGCGCCTATTTTTTATTTTCATTAATCCCAACTTCGATTAAAATAACTTTGGGATTAAATAAAAATAGGCGCCTCGAGAATGATTACTCTCGGCGTAATATATATAGACGTATATATAGCTAGTTATAATGCACTCTAATAACAAGTACACACCACTATGACACTTATTAAATCAGATCTGCAGACTATCTTTTAAATTAGATCTGTAGACGAGCTTTTATAGAGATCCTCAACTTTGATTAACTTCATGTCCTTTAATTCATGTCAGCCATCAGTCATCATTAGTCATTGAAAAGACAGAATTCGATCATAATGCTGTGATAAGAAAGAAAGTAAAGTGGATTTGACAAATTTCATTATCTTTGACAAGAAAGAAAGTCAAGGTTTGATTTAATAGACATCTTATCACGTTGAAATTTCAGTAACTTCAAGTTGAGAATAACAATGGCATTCATTAAATACCCAGCAAAAGAAAGCAATTACTCGCACTGTCCAACTGAAATGTCTGGTCACGACCCCAACATTATCGATTAGATTAGTGAGCTCGCTAATCTCAATCAGTAATATTTGCACAAAATTTGTTTAATAGTTTTTTAATATATGAAATTCAATTTAGAAACTTAGGGAAAGATCTGTGTCCCTCATGAAACCCATGAAATTCAAAGGAGCTCCTACTCTATTTGGACTTCCTACTTTAAAATCTTTTTTATTTTCTTTACAATTATATATCTTTCACAAGAATTATCTAGTTGGATGATGGGTGAAAATCTTTTTACCATTTTATTTTTCTATAATAAACTTAAGCAATCAAAATTAGAATAATCATACCCCAAATTGCAAAGGTCATCTCAACCGGAAATCAACCTATAGGTAGGATTCTTATCCCAAATTGTCTATGCATAGTTTTCTAATTAAATTGGTAGGAAAGGGACCTTAATGGCATATAGAAAGAAACAATATCACCCATATCACAACAACCCACATCTTTGACAGTAAAAGTCCAAAGAACAAAAATCCCTACAACTACATCATCAAAACTATACTAGAATATGTATAGCCATAGGTCTTGTTCCAAGATGAAACTTTTACTTACACACCTAGATAATAACCCATCATTAGAGGACTATCAATCAGAATAGTAGTCTTACTAATATGATGATTAAAATAAATATCAACATTAATCAAACACTTCAAACTATTTACAACTATTAGAAAGAGGGAACAGTGGGAGGGAACAAGAGGAGTGAA
Source organism: Cupressus sempervirens (assembly GCA_028749045.1). Taxonomy (NCBI): domain Eukaryota; kingdom Viridiplantae; phylum Streptophyta; class Pinopsida; order Cupressales; family Cupressaceae; genus Cupressus; species Cupressus sempervirens. The sequence goes on along the minus strand of CM053787.1, from coordinate 226,332,276 downwards.
TCAATGTTCTCACAATTTTAACCTTTAAACATAAATATAACCATAACACACTCATTTTTATCGTGGAAACTCTTCTAGAAAAAAAACTACAGAAAGGATGACACACACAATCCAATACTCTACAAAAATATTTTCTTTTATATATGTTAGCAGTGCACTTACATTCACATATTGTCTATAGCTCACTGCGAAAAATTAAATAAGACGACACTAAACTGTGTCTATTATAATTTAATATTATTACAAACAAAGATCTAAAATCCTAAAATCACTAATTTCCCTTAAACTCAGCTCTGACATCAATCAACTATCTCAGATCTGAATTCTCTTACCCAAAACTTGCTGTTGCACCTTAATTATGAATCCAGCTGCTTAAACATTAACTAGCTACCTTTCCCTAATCTCACCCATCCATTTGTAAATTGGTTTAACGATTTCGGTGTAAATGGGTTCAATTATTTCGGTGTACTTATTTAAACGATGTAGGTGCCACAACTTAGAAAGAAGGTAGTTCGTAAAAACTATTCTGAAAGAATATATGCAGTTTGAAAAAGAATACAGGAAACAAGTAATTGGCGGACATAAGTTGCTTATGGAGAAGACAAGATTCTATGATTTGACTAAATTCTTCTTTATCTCCTGATATATTATATCAGCTCAGAGTTCAAATAGCTCTTCAAAGTGAGAATAGATGCTGCATTGATTAATTCATTAATTTTTCTTATTGTTTTCTAAATCGAACAACATTCTGCACGCCTCTATAAATCCCTCCGATCATTTCGTTTTCTCAAGCAAGTTACTCTCATCTTCCGTGTCTGTGAACGTCCATCTGCAATGGCCGATCCCAATATCGATGAGATTAAAGACCTAGCCAATCCTGACTGGTCATGTTAGCAGAAAACTTAATTTCCATTTAAACTCTAAATTTCATTTTACAAGTTTTTTCTTGTCTTGTTTTGTTATTATTTATTGCCATTATCTATTAAGTTTCTCGCATACGCTTACTCTCCTCCGTTTCAATTTAGAACTTCAATAAATACTCTCAATCTGCGCTGCTATTTAGTTCTCAATGGTTTCTGAAGTATTTCTATTGTTGAATATCTAATTATTATGGGAGAATAACAAAATATAGGGCGAATAAAAGTAATAAAATAAAATTATTTTTCTGTCTTTGTTAAGGGTTAGGGTTTCACAGTTGGTGTCTTCTGTTGTTTCTGTTCAAGTTTTATATCGGGATTGGAGGTGGGGAATCCCTACAGGCTTCCCCATCCAAAGCTTAAATAAAAGATTGCATCTTTTGCTTGTAACTTTACTCTTCGTCTTCGCCGTACAATTTGGGCTCTTTCTTGCAGTGTAAAATCCAGCTAGATTTGACAAGCTAGAGGTTTCATCCAACGTGATCAACCAGTGATGGGAGATTGGTTGATTCTCAATGGAAACTAAAGAGAAGTCTTGAAACTAGTGCGACGGGTAAATGGGCTATTTTTATTCAGTTAGGAAATGATATCCAGTCTATTAGGGTTCTTAGGAGGGTCATTAGACTCGTAGAAGCAATTTGTTGATATTTCTGATGCTTTCCAAGAGAAAATCGAGCTTTGACTCTTTTGAGTAGTTAGGGCCTATACCTTCTACATGGATCTTCCTCCCTGGCTTATCGTTATAATTTTGGAATATAGATGTGTTAGGAGAAATATGACTTCCTCTACCACCCAGCAAAATTGAAGTTGATATTGGTTTGGATCTATGTTACTTTTTTCATTAGTTCAGTCATCCCTACCACTTCGAATTCTAAGTTTGGTTTGTTGAAACAATCTATTGAATATGAATTGCAATTAACTTTGTAAGAAGTGTGATCATTTAAGTTCTAAGTGTAAATAGAAACTTCTTAAAAGTATTGGGCATTAAAGGACTGACAGATTAGAATGAATTGGGCTTTAAAGGATTGATAGATTAGAATGTGATGAAAGTACTGCTCTGCTACCACTGATGAAGGTACGCTCTAATACCACTGATGAAGGTAACGCTCTGATACCACTGACAAAGGGCCACACCACCCTTACCAACTCACAACCAAGAATACAACAATATGAAGACCAAGAGAAAATAAAATGCTTCCCAAAGAACACTTTTATTATACTTGAAAATCCAATACCAATTACATTAACATTTCGGCAAGATCTCTCAAGATCCAATCCAAACCTAAGCTAGTCCAGATCCACACTCTGGTAGAAACCTCTGAGATCTCAACTTGTGCTCACAAGCCACCAAGTAACCTCCTTGTTTCTAAACCACAGTAACTAGCTCTTCTCAAACTTTATCCAAGATCCAAGTGTAAACTGCCTCACATTCGACGCTCTGTCTACACACTCACAAGTCCATCACAATCCTGTTGTAAACTGCCTCACATTCGGCACTCTGTCCACAGAATCAGGAAAATTCACTCTTCACTTCCTCCTTCTCTTTCACACCTTGAAGCCTTCACACCTTCCAACTTTCACACATTCAAGCTTTTCCTTCCAAAGCTTTCACCTTTCCAAGCTTCAGCTTCCACAACTTCTACTTCCCAAGCTAATCCTTCTTGAGCTTCTCCTTCTTGAGCTTCCACTTCTCAAGCTTCCACTCCTCAAGCTTCCACTTCTCAAGCTTCTACTCCTCAAGCTTGATTAGAAATGGTCATATGCCTTGCTTAAATAGGCACTTACCACCCAATGCATGACTTATCCACAACCTTCTAGAATTCCACCTACACAATATCCACAACCTTCTACAACTTCCATAACCTTCTACAATATCCACAACTTTCTACAATATTCATAACTTTCTAGAATTCTTCCCACACACCTCGATAAATGGAATGACAACCATTTATTTTTTTATTTTTTCTATTATGCCACTTATGCACCTCGAAAATAGAAATCCCATTTTCCTTTCTTTTCTCCTTCTTTCCCCTTTTTATTTTTTTTATTATTTCTCCTCTAATTTTCATCACTTTCTCTCTCCTCCAGATTTTTTATTTTTTTTAAAAAAAAAATTTCCAATTTTTTTTTTCAATAATTTTCCTATGCAAGATGCTCCTACATCAGACTCCCCTAGTAGATAGAAAAGTGTGTCCCACACTTTGACACCAAAAAGAAAGATCTACAACCATCTTCATCTTCACCAAAGGTTTCCACCTCAACTGGGACAAGAAAACCACCATGCAAATCTTTCACATCTACATTACTCTATCAAACACCAGAATCTCAACCATCCAATTAGCATGCTCACTCCCAGGAACAAACTAAACATAATTCTTCATCAACAAACCCTCATTCACATCAGTAACTAGTGAATCCACATCAACAGCAACAAACCCTGCATCAACAACAAAAAACTCCATATCAGCACCAACATGTAGATCTCCATCAATACATGCCAAACTAGCAATATCATTGTTCACAATAAGATGCTCTGCAATACATAACTCACCTCCAAAAAAAACTGGATCATCCACGACCAAGTGCTCTGCAACATATGAGTCACCACCAACATCAACTAGATCATCCATGACCAAATGCTTTGTAGTCTCCATGTCAAACTCAACCAACTGATCATGAAAACCAATCTCCATCCCAACATCAGCAAGGTTAGGAGTATCCTCAGGAACAACCTCTATTTGCTCTATAGGTTCTGCATCAGGCTCCACAAACTGATCAGCAAAACCATCCTCTTCCACCTTGACCTTCTTAGCTTGATCAGCCAATCTAGCATCCAACCGAGAAAACATCTTAGAAAAATTCCTCTCCACTATATCATAGATTTTCGCAATCATCTTAGGGTCCAATCCTCTTGGAGCCATCTCCCAAAATCTTCATAAACCCTCTGCAACAAATCCTTCCCATGCTCCTTGTGACAACCAAATTTTTTGCAAGTCAGATCGCAACCTGCCACCTTGCATGAACAATCAGGAACCACATCACAAGTCTAGGACAACAGATTTAGAATCCACCAGCTCTCCACAATCATGCCTCAACAAGTTCAGTCTTCCATCTTCGCATCAATCAATCAATCTGCATGTCCTCCCAAGGTCCTAGTGCAAACTGCCTCAGCTTCGGCAATCTATTTACACACTCAGGAACTCCCACTCTAATAAACTTCATCCAACCAAGGTCATGGTACAAACTACCTCACACTTTGGCGATCTTCTTGTACACTCAAGAACTCTTGCTCTGATAAACTTCACCCAACCAAGGTCCTAGTAAAAGCTGCCTCACACTTTGGCGATTTGCTTGTACACCCAAGAACTCATGCTTTGATACTACTGATGAAGGTATTGCTCTGCTACCACTGATGAAGGTGCGCTCTGATACCACTGATGAAGGTAACACTCTGATACCACTGATGAAGGGCCACACCACCCTTACCAACTCACAACCAAGAATACAACAATATGAAGACCAAGAGAAAATAAAATGCTTCCCAAAGAACACTTTTATTATACTTGAAAATCCAATACCAATTACATTAATATTTCGGCAAGATCTCTCAAGATCCAATCCAAACCTAAGCTAGTCTAGATCCACACTCTGGTAGAAACCTCTGAGATCTCAACTTGTGCTCACAAGCCACCAAGTAACCTCCTTGTTTCTAAACCAAAGTCACTAGCTCTTCTCCAACTTTATCCAAGATCCAAGTGTAAACTGCCTCACATTCGGCGCTATGTCTACACACTCACAAGTCCATCACAATTCTACTATAAACTGCCTCACATTCGGTGCTCTGTCCATAGACTCAGGAAAATTCACTCTTCATTTTCTCCTTCTCTTTCACACCTTGAAGCCTTCAAACCTTCCAACTTTCACACATTCAAGCTTTTTCTTTCAAAGCTTTCACCTTTCCAAGCTTCACCTTCCACAACTTCTACTTCCCAAGCTACTCCTTCTTGAGCTTCTCCTTCTTGAGCTTCCACTTCTCAAGCTTCTACTCCTCAAACTTCCACTTCTCAAGCTTCTACTCCTCAAGCTTGATTAGAAATGCTCATATGCCTTGCTTAAATAGGCACTTACCGCTCAATGCATGACTTATCCACAACCTTCTAGAATTCCACCTACACAATATCCACAACCTTCAACAACTTCCATAACCTTCTACAATATCCATAACTTTCTACAATATTCATAACTTTCTAGAATTCTTCCCACACACCTCGATAAATGGAATGACAACCATTTATTTTTAATTTTTTCTAATATGCCGCCTATGCACCTTGAAAATAGAAATCCCCTTTTCCTTTCTTTTCTCCTTTTTTCCCCTTTTAATTTTTTTAATTATTTCTCCTCTAATTTTAGTCACTTTCTCTCTCCTCTAGATTTTTATTTTTTCATTTTTTTGCCAATTTTTTTTTCAAATTTTTTTTTTATCAATAATTTTCCCATTCAAAGATGCTCCTGCATCAGAATGACTTGAGTGTTAAGATAGATGAAGATAACTAGAATTCATTTTATTCTCTATGTATATCTTTTTTTGAAGAGGAATTGATTTAAACGCCCAAAATGACTAGTTGAAAGGTAGTTTTGTTCCTACTTTGACTAAATTGCAAAATGTTTGTGTTGTCCCTTCTATGAAGGATAATGATGTTTTGATTGACTTGAATGTCTCAAACTCTCAAGAAGAGTATTCTATAGAGGTTTAAACAATCAAGAAATAGATTTTCAAGAAGAGAGCCTTCACTTGACTACTATCCTACCCAAATGGAGGTTCAAGAGAAGGTCAAAAAAATTCTCTACTATCCCTACTTAGATGGTGATTTAGGAGAAGGTTACTGAAGGTGATAGGGTTTGTGACTCTATGATTGGTAAGAAAATTGACTTGATAATTTCCCCTACTTAGATGGCAGTTAAGGATGCTAGACATGACAACAACGATTATGATTCTCAAATAAATGACAATATTAATACCCCTATTAGGAAAGATAATATTCTGAAAGTGAATAAATAAAATAGGAAGCCCCTAGCTGCAATGGTTAAACCTATTGTGAATGATTACTAAAAGGTATAGATGAGGCTAAAAAATCTCACTAATAATATGACTTTTCTTGGTTTTTCCCCACACAACCTCAATATTTTTTTTCATCATTCCTCTTATTTCGTTAATTTCTCCATCACCATTCTCACTGATAATATGACTTTTCTTGGTTTTTCCTCCACACATCCTCAATATTATTTTTCATCATTCCTCTTATTTTGTGAATTTCTCCATCACCTTACTTCTACTCCCTTAACATACACCATCAATCTATCTATTATAGATCCTATATGTTTACTTGTCATCTTTTTGCCTCTTAATCCTAGCTCTTCACTTGAATTTCTATTTGCTTCTTTTTTTTCTCAAGAAATCTCAATTATTTGATTCAAATGGGTTGGCCTTTACCTCTATTTTACATGTCGACTACTTGGAATGGTCAATACATATTACATAAGGATAGGTAATCATTGTATATTTTATCTATCTTCATTTAACCTCTTCATTGACTATTTTGCAAATTGTCCACACTTTGTCATATAATCATTAATTTTCGATTAGTGATTAAAGATTGTGACAAGTGTCCTTCCATTGCCTATTAAGATGTGATTTTACCAATGACCCCAATTGATTACCAAGTTAGTTCTCAATCACCAATCAATGTATGATTTTTGATAACCATCAAATAATCATTAACCTTTCCAATTACTATATGGTTAGGTAATGAAAATTTTCTCCTTTGATCTTCTAGTTCCAATTATCCCAACAATCTCACCATTTAGCATAGATGGAAATACCATTAATTCCTTCAGTTTCTCAAATACACTTGAGATCACTAAGTTCTAAACGATGATAGCTAGTTCATGTCATCATTCTAATCTATTCCCCCTCAAATCATCCTTGTACTTCTTTCTATATATGATTTCCAATCGCTTACTCTAGTCTTCACCTATGTTATTTTTCTCTTGTCTTCTCCCCTAGTCTTTTCCTCTAGTCTTCTACTCTTGTCTCCTCCTCCTTTGACAACACTACCATAGGTGTAATATTTAACAATATTTAATTGTTAATTTACAATCTATCAAAGATAACCTTTAAGTATCTCATGTTGACTCTAGAGATGCCTCCCAAGTCTTTTTCAAATGACTCAATGCAATTCCCTATTCTTGCATTTGAGAATACTTCTTCTTGTGTCTTTATACTTTTGTGCATAACTACCATGACAAGGGATAGAAGCACTTTCACTTCTAATGTCTTTACAATTCTCCTATCCTTCTATTTTTGTTGTTGTCTTATCTTGTTCAGTGTCTTCTCCACCTCTTCACTAAATAGGGTAAGTAAACTTGATAATGGAACAAGTTGACTACATAGGCTTTCCAGTTCTTTCCATGAATCATCCTTCTTTTAAAAATATCTTACAATTCCCAAACTATTTGATATCTTAGTAATGGAGTTCCCTTCCTCTATAAGGGGTCTTTTGATCTCCTTTACCAAATTTGTTTGTTTGTTTATGACTTAAGTAATATTCTCTACCATTTAATGTGTCAATTTTTTCTTCAAATTCTTTTCAATAATGTTCATGAATGTAGACATCAAATCTATTTCTCAATCATAAATATCCTTGATCATTATGTTTAGTTGATCAATAAATGTATCATCTTGGTATTTTTCAAATTTAGCTACTAAATTTGTTAAGATGTTTCTAGCCCTTCTCAACACTTGTTTCTTTCTCTTCTTCTTGTCTCTGATATCTTTCCTCTTCACTATTTTAGAGTACCACATTATATTTTTGGATTTTAATTTATTGACATCAATAGGTGTAGGAAAGATTTCATCTTCACCTAGATTTCCAACTTCTTTCTTAATTATAAGTGGACTAGTTACTTTTTCTTTATCATACTTGACTCAAGAGTGACCTTTCTTATTACTTGATATTCTTTCTCACTCTTTTCATGTTTCTCCCTTTGTTGAGCTTCATCAATAATTTCATCTTTCTTCTTTTCTATAATTGTCTATTCCTATACTAACTATAACTTAGCTTGACTAGTTATGTCAATGTCTCTTTCTTCATCGATAGGTGTCTTCATAGAATTCATTGTTCTTCAAAGTATCATAAGTGGTGTGTATTGGTACACTTTTGGTTCAATTCGATTGATACACTCTGTATCCAATCAATCCTTAAGAAAAATGTACTTCCATGTCTTCAGTGTACTCAAATGTCATGAGTCATCCATCATATTTTGATTTAGTTAGAATGGTAACCAAATGTGCTGCTATCTTTATTATTGTGCAATATTTTCCTTGAGATTGGAATCTTGTCACTCTGTGAATGATTCTTTTTGACAACCTTTTTGTTTAGCTAACCACATATACTGGTCCTACACTCAACTCAGTACAATCCTTATCCAATCAAGATAAAATTCTATAGGAATGTCTATAACGCAGGTTAAACCTTTTGCCTGTGAATGGTTATGCATATCCTTCATTACACCATTCAAGAAAATGTTTGTGTAATCAATTCTAATATTTCCTTCTCCCAACTCCTCAATTTTTTACTAAATAAATGATCGAATATCATCCAGTAGCAAAATGCCCGATGGTAGTTTGGTAAATGCTCCAATTATGTCTACTAAATTGGTTTTTCCACCTAAGGTGTATATACTTGCCTTGATTCCTCCTTGTTTCTAATCAAAGCTATCATCCCAAAATTCTTTTCCATTCTTTCCAGTAGAAATAGAATTTAATAATAAACCAAAACTTCTAGCTCATGAACGACCAGTTAGGGCTCACGATAATTACAATTACAATTGTTTGATAATGCTTATTATAGCTCTTGAGTAAAAACATGAAAGTAAATGTTTGAAATGAATCATTCTACAACTATTTATCATTGAAACATAGATGTTACCACTTCTAATAGTTCTAATAGTACCTTCACTAATGGTAAGAATAGTTTTTTTCACCAGTTAATGAATACTTGCTAGTTGCTTGTTTCTTCAATTGATATGATCAATTATAAATGATCTTGACTTCAAGAATTCTATGATTCTCAGCATATGACTAATCAGACTTTTCATATTTTAAGATAACATAGCTTTGCATTGTATCTTATCACTTCATCCTTCCTTAATCAATTTTGGAGATAGGTAGATACAATTTTTTCATGCATGCTCCACCTAAGAAAGTGCTTTTCTTACACTGATAATGAGTTTACTCCACTAGATGGTAGTGGAATTTCTATATCACTTTTCCCATTCTTATTTATCTCTCATCTTTTTCATTTTGTTTTTGATATCATGAAGACTTATATGGTTCTTCATCTTTCCTTTTCATGATCAATCAAGAGACCAGTTTATGAACCTAAAGTCTTTTGCAATATGTCTAACCTTTCTTTTGCAACATTTCTATCCTTATTCCATTAAAAACATAGCCCTGGCTGATAATATCCAAAAGTAACTCTAGGTGCTCTTAAATTATATTTTTCTTTTACATGTCCTATTTTTTCCCCCACACAAAGCATGTGGGATTTAGTAATAATTTTCTTTTATCAGTGCTCACTAGTAGAAATGGTTGTGTATAGTTCTTACATTTACATTACTTAGCTTTACTTCCATACTTATTGCATTTCCAATAGTAACCATGATATTTACTATTATGATTTGTAAACTTAAATCTACACTCATAGTTAGCATGTCTATACTTAAGATAATTGTACCAATGACCTTGAAAATAGTGGTGGTTTGGTTTCTTTTAATTGATTAAGGGATAATAACATACCATTTCCATTAACTTTTAAATCTATTGGAGGAAAAGGTATGTCACAATAGTAAGCATCAATTTTACTATCGCCCCATAATTGACTACTAAGTTGATGAGTTGAAACGTGAAGGGTGGAAAGTCGTCAGGAAGATTTTAGGTAATTCAAGATTATTTACCTTTTTTTTTATAAGGGAAAATTTCCATCTAGAATTCAAATTTGATATGGTCATGCTATTCTTCTCTTGCCTAATGATATGTTAATTTCAAGATTATGTTATACTTTAATCTAGAAGATATATTGACCATCATGTACGGATATTATTTTATAATTGTCAATCATATACATTGAGTAAAAATGAATATGCATGTCTTCTCATTTTTCTCATTGTTTTCTAACGTTCTAAAGGTGTGTCTACTCTCATACAACAAGGTCTAATATGTGACATTAATAAGCATTTAGTTGATCTTTCTTATCATTTTAGTAGGACATTATGTTAGAAACAATTGTCCACCAAGATAACTGAGAGGGGGGGGGGGGTGTGAATAAGTTATCAAATCAGTTATTCAACAATTAAAACATATATCTTCTTTAACCAAACTAATCAGCAACCATAATAAGATGCACATAGACTATTACACTAGATATGTTGACTAGGGAAACCTTGAATCAGAAGAAAAACCATGGTGGGAATGATGCCCACAAGATGATTTACTATTATAAATATTCCTTCTTAGAGGATGGACCCCGTTAGGAGTCTATTACAACATTTAGTACAATGAGTCATTATTAGGAGACTTTGAATCCTTGTTAGGAGATTCCAACCCTGTTAAGAGTTGTAGTACAATGTATACAAGAAGAGCCCACTGTCCAGACATGTAATTTCAAATACAAGAAGAGCTCACTGCTCAAACAAGTAATTCACTATTATTTTCTTATTTCCTCTATTTTGTCAATTGATCTAATCACTGTCAGACCTTGTCAACTAGGTCACAAACCTTAGATCACTCAACAAAACCTTAGAAATGAAGTTTCCTTCACTTCCACACTGCTCTGCTCAACTTCTTATTCCACACTCTCTGCTACTTACAAAAATCATCCACATCAATTCCATATGTTTCATAATAAAGGAAAATGTCCTTCCTTTATACTAATTCCATAATACAGTTCACTGAGTTGGCTATTAGACCTTCTCAATTAAGTATTATAGGACCATATTAAGAACACGTTACACTTAGTGATAACATTAATCTTCCATCTTGCAACTTGAATACCTTTCCCTGCACATGATATTATGATGAGCAAGCTTAAGCACATCATCACCAACATGTCTTCTATACATCCTCAACCTTGATTCTTAGAATAACAACTCTACTAAGATATATAAAAAGTTTACATAACATACATACCTTACCTCTCTTTCATAATAGACATCATCAAAACTCTCTCAAAATAGACATCACTAAAACTTACATAACTTCTTCGAGACTTATCTTTTCATCCTTCAACATTAACTACATATACCAAATACTCAAAAGTATCTCCCATTATCTCATATAGTTATAATGCTAAACTAGTAGTGCATATCAACTTGATATTTCTATGGTTCTTCTATCAGATATCATAGAAAATTGCTATGTTGACATGAATGAAAAACTCAGTCATGAATGTAACATATCATCATAGTAATAGCTCTACAATACTCCTCCATAGGAATATCATCAACATTCATGCTTGTAACTAATCTTCTAACAATCTTCCCCTTTGGCATTGATGGCAACATAGATGAAAAACATCTAGTTCCAAGAATACCAACAAAAGACTATCAATCTTTCTTTTCAAATCCTCTTCATCAATCATTCTACCCAACTATTTTCTTCTCCTAAACATGCTATACTTTTTTTTGCTTGCTTATTTCCCATGATGGTTTTCTTCATGATATTTTTCATGCTGATCTTCTCCCCCATTGACATCAATGTCAAATCTTTCAACAACCAACATCTCTACAGTAGACTCTACAATGATTGATTCTTTCTAGCTCAAGTGTCCAAAGACACTATTCAAAACAACATCAACAAGAGTCCTAGATGACTCTGTCCATCATAGATACTCCCCCATACAAGAACCATCAACATTCAGTCCAAACAGTAATGGTGCTATGTTACACTAGGCTGATGCACTCTTTTATCATGTACTCTGATGTAGGAATGGGCATAAACCCAAGCATACCTTGAAAATACTCAAAAGCCTCTTTGGGAAGAGGCTTAGTCAATATATTTGCAATCTACTCTTTCATGCTCACATACTCCAATATGATTTTCTTATCTGTAACTTTCTCTGAACATGTGATACTTAATAGAAATGTGCTTATTCTTTGAATGCAACATAGGATTCTTAGACATATTTACTATACTTGTGTTGTCACAATGCATGACAACAAGTTCATTGATTTCTATCCTTATATCCTTCAACATTTATTTCATCCAAACAACTTGATTGCAATTGTTTTCTGCTAGAACATATTTTGCTTTTGTTGTACTTTGTGATGTACAATCCTGCTTCTTTCTTAACCAAGAAACCAATCTACCTCCAAGAAAGAAGGCTCCACCACTAGTGCTCTTTCTATCATCCATACTTCCTACCTAATTAGCATCAGTATAAGCACTTAGAGTAAAATCATTAGATCTATCATATCACAATCCAATCTCAAATGTTCCCTTCTGATATCTAAATATCCTTTTAACTACTATATAATGTGTTTCTCTAGGATCAACATGGAATCTTGCCACAATTCCACTTGCATTTTCTATATTCGGCCTTGTGTGAGTTAGATATTACAACCCTCCAATCATAGATCTATACTTCTTCTGTTAAAAAATAGGCATCTCATCCTTTGTAAATAACTTGTGTCCAGTTACCATAGGTGTTCCAGTAGGTTTGCATGTTTCCAAAACAAACCTTTTTAGTAAATCCTTCAAGTACTTAGTCTGAGAAATAAAGATTCCTTCTTTATTCTATACAATATGCAATCGTAAAAAATATTTCATTTCTCCTATCATACTCATCTCAAATTCTTTCTTTATCATTTTCTCCAAATACAATATCATCAACAAATATTACCAAAATCATCAAACCATCACCAATTTCTTTCTAATATAGATTACTATCTATCATACCTTTGCTATATCCAAGCTTTGTCAAATGCTTGTACAACCTCGGATACCAGGTTCTTGGTGGTTGCTTCAAGCCATAAAATGTTTTCCTTAGTCTACATACTATGTCCTTGTCATCTATCAAAGGACATCCTTCACACTATTCAATGTATACCTCTTCTTCAAGTTCTCCATTTAGAAATGTGGACTTCACATCCATCTAATACACTTTGAATTTCTTCTATGTTGCATAGGCTAAGAATAATCTTAATACTTCTATTCTAGCCACTAGAGCATAGGTCTCATCATAGTCTATTCCTTCTTACTATGAGTAACCTTTACATAGCAATCATGCTTTTTTCTTTACAACTTCTCCTTGTTCATTCATCTTATTTATGAAGACCCATTTAGTTCCTATCACATTCTTGTCTATTGGTCTGGGAACCAATTCCCATGTCTCACTCTTTACTATCTAGTCGAATTCCTCTTTCATAGCTTGTTTCCAACAATCATCTTTACTTGCTTCATCTGCATTCTTCGGTTCAACTTGCGATATCAAAAATAGTTCTTCTTTGACTCTACTTCTTGTCATCATGCCTTTATCTTTGCTTCTGATGATCTTTTGGGGTAGGTGATTCTTTATCATATTATTTCTTGAAGTAGGAGTTGCTATGTCGACTCTTGGCTCTACTAAAATTTCTAAGCTTAGTTCTTGCCTTGGCTCTCCTTCACTCTATAAATCATTGTTAGTCTCACGAAATACTTCATCATTCCTTGGCTTAGCAACAACATCATCATCTAAATTGTAATCAACTATTCTCTCTTGTATCCTAAATTTCTCATCAATTCTTACAGTTTCACTTTCCATAATAGTCTTAGTTATTTGGTTACAACATCTATAAGCCTTGCTTTTCAATGAATAACCAAGAGACATACCTTCATCACTTCTAGCATCAAACTTACCAATATCATCATCTCTTTTGATATAACACTTACTTCCAAAATTTTTGAAATACTTAACTATAGGTGAGTGACCAAACCACCATTCATAAGGGGTCTTGTTTGTGTCTTGCCTAACTTGCACTCTGTTCATAGTGTAGATTACTATATTCACAGCTTCTCTCCAAAATGTCTTGGATACATTATTCTCAACTAGCATAGCTCTTGCAGCTTCTGTAACTGACCTATTCCTTCTCTCTCCAATGTCATTCTATTCATGGGTTCTTAGAGTTGATAACTATCTTTTGATTCCATTTTCTTCACAAAACATGTTGAACTCATTTGATGTAAATTATCCTTCTCTATCTGATCTTAAATATTTAATCTTCATACCAAATTCATTCTCAACTCTATCCTTGAATATCTTAAACTTATCAAATGCCTCAGATTTCTCTTTAAGAAATGCAACCCACATCATTCTATAAAGTCATCAACTAGAATCATAAAATACCTTTCACCATAGAATCCTTTAGTCTTTGTAGGACCAGTGAGATCTATGTATACAATCTCTAGTTTTGATATAGTAGTAAACTTCTTGCAGGGAAAAGAAGTTTTTCTTTGCTTTGCCAAAAACACTCCTTGCAAATTGTGTTAGTAGGCTTTAAAATCTTTGGAAAATCTCTAACTTCAAAAATATTACTAGTTTTCACAATATTGTCAAAGTTTATATGAAAAAATCTCTTATGCCATAACCAACTATTTATACAATCTCTAGTTTCGATATAGTACTAAACTTCTTGCAGGGAAAAGAAGTTTTGTTTTGCTTTGCCAAACACACTCCTTGCAAATTGTGTTAGTAGGCTTTACAATCTTTGAAAAATCTCTAACTTCAAACATATTACTAGTTTTCACAATATTGTCAAAGTTTATATGAAAAAAACTCTTATGCCATAACCAACTATCATCAACCTTTGCAACCAAACATGTTATTTAAGTGAGATTCAACTAAAATACATTACCTCTAGATCTGGTTCCTGTTGCAATTACCTTTGCATTTGTGTCTCTAATCTTGCATGTCGTATCTATGAATTTCAATTGATACCCTTTGTCCACTAGTTGCCCAACACTCAAAAGATTATGCTTCAAACCATTAAAAAGATAAACATCCTTAGTGTTAGTTTTACCATCAAGATTTATAGATCCAATACCTTTTACTTGGCATGTTGCATTGTTTCCAACTTTGACAATGCCTCCATCCTGACTTTTGAAGTCAACAAACTTGTTCATATCACCATTCGTATGATGTGAACAACCACTATCAATTATTGAATTAGATTTCTTCTCAACCTGTGACACCAAAACTACTTTCTCTAGACTTTCTTCTTTAATTTCCACAAATCCAATTTCATCATCACTAGCACTTAATACTTGTTTATCAAAATCATTTTCTTCATTTGCATACAAACACTCTCTATCTTTTATAGGTTTTTAATTTCCTTTTATAGTTTTTCTTTCTTTTAGGAAACTTAGATGCATAATGACCACATTCATCACAAGTCCAACATTTAAAGATTTTCCTGTCTCCTTTTTCTCTTCTTACCAGAACGGCTACCCCTTCTTCAATCTTTATGTCCTTAGATCTAATGCTACTAGCAAAATCTCCTCTAGGACTTGTGCTCCTTGATAAACTAGGTCAAATATTCAAGGCACTAAAAGTTGTCTCTATTCTAGTCAATTCTTTGGATTGTCTATGTTCATTCTCAATTGATTCAAGTTTTCCAAGCAATGTCTTCTTTGTGAAATCTTTAGTACAAGATATGAACAATTGTATCATCTAAACTACAGACTTAAATAGTGGTGTTAGAGTCTTCAACATCTTCCATATAACCTCATCATCTTCTTTGGTTCATCCTTGACATCTAATACCTATAATAATTTCTGATATCCTACCTATATATGTTCTTACAAATTCATCTTCCATCATTTTAGCATCTTGAAATGCACAAATCAAACTTTTTAATCTTGACTTCTTAGAATTTCCATCACCTTCAAAACTATTTTCCAAACCTCTCCAAATCAAATGTGAAGTAGCAAGTGATTTTACCTGATTGTATTCTATTTTAGGAAGTGCAGTCAATACTACTTCTCTATCTCTCATGTTGTACATAAAAAGATCTCTTTCATCCTCAATACAATTTTTCAAATCCTGTTCAACAATGATTGTCTTCGCTGATTTTGTCAAGATACAATATCCCAGACCCATACGTAACAAATGTGTCTTCATTTTTTCTTTCCAACTATCATAATTTTTTCTATTGAACTTCAAACTATCTTTTCTAAATATGCTCACCATGGATCTCCCAAAGTTATTAAACTTTATCTTCAAGGAACTACTGCTTTGATGCTAATTGTTAGAAATAATAGTCCACAAAGATGGGTGAATCAGTTATCAAATCAATTATCCAACAATTAAAACATATATCTTCTTTAACCATACTTAACCATTCAACGAAAGTAAACAAAAACCATAATAAGATGCACATAGACTATTGCACCAGATATGTTGACTAGGGAAACCATTGATTAGAGGGAAAAACTTGGTGGGAATGATGCCCATAAGATGATGCACTAATACAAATATTCCTTGTTAGAGGTTGGACCATGTTAGGAGCCTATTACTACATTTAGTACAATGAGTCCCTTTTAGGAGATTTTGAATCCCTATTAGGAGATTCCAACCTTGTTAGGAGTTGTGCCAACCCTATTAGGAGTTGTAGTACAATGTATGCAAGAAGAGCCCACTGCCCAAATATGCAATTTCAACTACTAGAAGAGCTCACTACTCAAATAAGTAATTTACTTTTATTTTCTTCTTTCCTCTATTCTATCAACCAAACCAATCACTATCAAACCTTGTAGACTAGGCCATGAACCTTGGATCCAAATAGAAAACCTCAGATCACTCAACAAAACCTCGGCAATGAAGTTTCCTTCACTTCCACACTACTCTACTCAACTTCTCATTCCGGACTCTCTGCTGCTTACAAAAATCATCCACATCAATTCCATATGTTTCATAATAAAGGAAAATGTCCTTCCTATATATTAGTTCCATAATACAATTCACTGAGTCAGCTATTAGACCTTCTTAATTAATTACTATAGGACCATATTAAGAACACGTTACACTTAGCAATAACATTAATCTTCCATCTTGCAACTTGGATAACTTTTTGTGCACATGATATCATGACAAGAAAACTTAAGAACATCATCATCAACATATCTTCTATACATCCTCAACCTCAATTCTTAGAATAATAAATCTGCTAAGAGATATAACAAGTTTACTAGAACATACCTCTATGAATTCTATCTCAAAACAAACATCACCAAAACTTACATAACTTCTTCCCGACTTATCATTTTATCTTCTAACATTAACTACATATACCAGATACTTAGAAGTATCTCCCATAACCTTAGATAGTTATAATGCTAAACTAGCTATCTGTACCAACTTGATCTTTCTATTGTTCTTTTGTCATATATCATAGAAAACTACTATGTTGACATAAATGAAAAGCTCAGTCATGAATGTAACATATCATCATAGAAACATCTCTACAATGCTCCCCCATAGTAATATCATTTGCATTCATGCTTGCAACCAATCTTCTAACACATTATCTCAAATTTTAACCCTACCAAACATGCTAGATTAGTTAAAATTGAGTTGATTAAAATTCAACATTTCCCCCAAGAGAGGCCTAATGTCTTGGGGAAGAATAATGGTAAATACATCAAAATCCTAGTTAAGGGAGAAACCCTTAAAGATTTAAAAAAGTGTAGTGCCCAAGTATCTAAAGAAGCATCAAATTAATGAAAGAAGATGGATGTTAAAACCTCTATGTGTAGGAATATCACTATATACTTGGAAGATCTAGGTTATGATTAAAAAAGATAAATTTATAATAATGAGGGAAACAAATACATAAGTCTTTTTCTCAAAGCTTGACTTTTTTAAGTGTAAGATAGTAAAGAAAAACTAATTTCAAAATAGGAAAAATGAGGATATTCTATCAAATGATGAAGATAATCCTAACTTTAGTATTCAAGGAAAATAAACCAATAATTATAGATGAGGTAATGGTGTTTTAGAAGATTTAGTTGTGAAAGGGGTGGATTTTATGGAACAAGAAATAGGGTTCTATGGAAACAATTAAGAAACTTGGGAAAACCAAGAGAGAGCATTCCAATGCTTAGTCATGGCGAAGATAATAATATAGTGCCTAACCTCAAAGATCTAAGTTGCATATATGCAAGTACGGTGAGAGGATATAAAGATGAGGCCAAGAAATTCAATGCTAGGATATGGAATGCTATGATAACCCTCTTTATCATCATGGGTGTTATCATTCATATGGAAGCTATGAGATTAGTGTTAGGAAAGAGGAAGATAAGAGAAATCTCCAAAAGAAGGTTGGTAAAGTAGACAAAGAGATAGGAAAATATGAGAGTAATGATCTTGAAAAATGGTTCCTAGTAGGAGATTATGTAAATTGTGCAAAAAATTAGGGACATAAATTTTTTCCCAAGAAGTAATTGTTTAATTCTATATATTCTTTGTAGCTTAATTCGATTTTGATCTTATGCCATGCTTTATATGTCTCCTATTTTGTAAAAACTTCTTATTTCTTTGTTCCTCATTATAGTTATCTTATTTGGGATTAGTAATAATGTTATTTTTTTCTATTCTATTAATATCTCCAAGACTTGTATGCCCCATATGGAATATGACATTTTGTTATTTTGCTAGTTTTAGATATAATCTTCTTATAGTTTCCTAATAGTTTTACTTAGCTGTGGTATCTTTCTTTTCAATTGTTAAGGGACTTTTATAAGCATTCTAAGAGGTTTTTATGCTTCTAACCAATCTTAGCCTAGTGTTTTTTTATGATTTTTATTTGAATTGATTTTGTGATGGGATTATAGCACTTTCCCTACTTATATAATAAAAACTAAAAAAATACATCAACTTTTTTTATTTTCATGATATGATATTAAAAAAAAATCATAATCAGTAATAAATTTTTAGGGTGAATTGACTTTTCCAAATGTATTGGTCTACAAGAAATAATTCATAGCACAAACAATAAGTGTATAAAATCTGTCACACTTGATTCAGTAAAAGTAGTGAATATCAAGAAGTAAAAACTTATATTTATTCCATCTTTTTCTTTTCTTATTGTGGAATTGACGTGTAAGATATTTTTTTAAGACTAAAACATTATTGTATAATGACTTGTTGATTAATATATTTAATCTCAATCTATTAGAAAATAACATTTAATTAACTTTTTAAGTTTTATTCCTAAGATACCTTACCCCTTGAGGAGTCTTTTGACTCATAGAAAACCCAACACTAGGATAACATATAGTATCGATATGTCTTAAATATATTTTTGTCATGTCTAAGTTATGCTTCTCCCTTCTCTTGTTCACTAGGCAATGTGCTTGCAAAAATGTGGCATGTGAAACATCATCAAGTGTACATTAAGTGACATCTAAGAAGATAGTTTTGATTTAAAAATTAATTGTTCATTTATGTCCATCTATGCAGATATGATAATTCATTATTTAATCAGATATATTGAATTTTAACTTATTTAATTTTTACCCTCTTATTATTATACTTTTAAACTGAAAACTGAAGAAATGATATAAAGAATCTCTTGAACATCACAATAACATTTAAATAAAATATATTAATTAAAATTGGTTGAGTTTCCTTAGTGATCTAGTAGCTAGAGTAAAATAGCGGAGTGCAAGTAGTCCACATACAATGGAAATTTATCTCAAGTGCCTCCTATTCCACTTTACTTCCTTGTTGTCTAGCTCTTCCTACTTAGATATTATACATTTTAGATTAAGGTAAAAGCAGGTTTTGAAGGGCCTCGAAACCCTTAACATCTAAGAAAAAGATAAACCATTAAGCACAACTAGATACAAAGACCAAAAACTAGCTAAACAACTAAATCAGGTTTTACAAGGACCTAAGACCAACAGATGTGACCAAAAAATCAACCAAAACAATACTGGACCCTGGAAGGTCAACAGACAGCAACTTGAAAAACCTCCCAAACCAGTATCCAACGAACCAGTAAAGAAACCAGTTCACCAACACAAAAAACCGGTCATCATAAGGAAACAAAAGATTTTCCTTTAGATATGAATTTTCCCTTACCCGATCGAGGGACCCTATCTAAATGGGGGGCAAAAGAATTAAACTTCTTCCATTTAACTGAAATCCAACCGTCCTCAATCCTGATAGCCTCAGTGACCCAAGCCTCAGAAGAGAAAGATCCGAGGAACCTAGGGGATGCAGAAGCCGCAACAACCTCTGTGAGAGAATTAGACAATGTCTAACTCTAGGAGGGACATTCGAACTAGGGGTAGAGACCAAAGCATTCACCTCCACCATCAGCTCAGACTGAAAGAAATCCTCAACTACAGAATCCTTAGATGCATCCAAGGAAAGCTCCACCCAAGCATGCTCCTCAGTCACTGGCTCGGAGGTAGCCTCAGCCTCAGAATCCTTATGAGCAACCAAGGGATGTTTCACCATGTAGTGCTCAGAGGAGGCCTTTGACCACCAAGAAGGTGGTCACCTAGATTTGGATTTCCCAACAGCACAACGAGTAGCAATATCACCTGTCAAGTGACATTTCCTCCAACAAAAAGGAATACCCTCGTAATCCAACAATTGTGTCCAAGAACCCCTCGGGGAATCCAAGAAAATCACCTCAGGAAGGCCTTAGAAACATCCAAGTCTACGAGAAAGCGAGCACAGGTCGAGTGGAGAATATCTGAAGTGTCAGCATCCACATATAAGAAATCCCCAATAGCATTCCCAATAGTTTCAAAAATTGAATCTTGCCAAAGATGTAACAGAAGATTAGGGAGCCGGACCTAGATAGGGAACTTATTAAAGGATTCTGAGAGAGGATCAAAATCCATGTGCCACGGTTTGGCCATGAGTGGAAATTTTCCCTGCCAAGAAAAATTATTGTGACACAAAATAATATTTCTGTCATTGGTACTTTGAAACTTAACTATAAAGAAACCTTTAGCACTTGGGAAGATGTGGGTTTTATTATCTATAACTGGCATCTAGTTCTTGGAGATCCAGCCATGTAGATCCGCAAGAGAGGGCCAATAGCTGAGGAAGCAAAAAATGGTAGCAAGAGAAGAAAGGTCTTCTACCATATGGAAAATGTCTTCAACTGATTCTAGGTCTAAAGAGACCCTAATAGGCTTTAAAGCACTTACAGGCGAAATGTGAGAGGGACCAGATGAAATGGAAGCATCATGCAAACTGGCTTCAAAGGCAACCACGTCTACAAAAGACCTACATCCAGAACGAGGAGCAAGAGACACAGAGACTGCATGAGGGGCAGACGAAGCCCTACCCCCACCTGCAAATGCAGCCAGTTGTGAGGCAAACACACTACCCACACCTGTATCACATCCACCATTATCAGCACCTCCACCCTGACGACAAGCGGGAGCAGAGACTGCATCATTTCTTGAAGAAGCGAGAGAAACATGCACAGGAGATCCATTACTTAGATATTATATGTTACTTCTAACTACTTACAAGTGACAGTGACAAAGACTATGACCTCATAATTATATATGTTCTATGTAGAAGTGAGGAGGAGTATGATCTGCCTTAGAATTAAATATGCTTTGCCTAGAAGTGACAAATACTATGATCTGCCTCAAAATTGAATATCATGTACTATATGAAAGTGACAAACACTATCATCTTCCATGTTTTAACTCCCTACCTTCCTCTTCTTTCTATACCTACAAACCCTTAATTAAATGAAATTGGCTGGTTATATTCTGCTATGGTGGATTCTCGAAAAATAGAGAGAATATAACATAGCAGAATACTCAAGAAATGAGCGTTGATGTCCCAACCTCAACCATTCTATTTATAGCTGAATTAGTAATAAATGTACGGAGCGTTCTAGAGAAAAATTTGGTTGTGTATTAATGGTTGTTGGTGAGAAAAATGGCTTTCTTCCTTTTGCAGATAATATGGCCCCTTGTGCTTGAAAAGAGGGCTTCAAAATCTTTTGTCAAATGTATCTAAATTTTGATTCTTTTTGGATTTGGATTAGAATATGATGTTTATATTTAAATCTTGTAGGTGTGGATATCAAATTCTTCATTCTTCATTTGGGGAGGTTGTTGAGATCTATGAGCAGGAATGTGAATCAATTTTTTGGGTTATGGCTATTGGTCTAATGTGTTGTTGGTTGTGAATCTTCAACGTCAAGCAATATAATAGCGTGTAGTAATAGTGTGTACTGATGGAGAAGGGTTAGACGACTACTGAAGCATTCCTGGCCATTGGATTTCACTATCTTGTTTAGTAGCCTAGGTCCTCAATTCTCATAGCTAGACTACCACTGCATTATGTAGTGTGGCTGAGTATAGCTCTTCTCTTTTGTCAGCATAGCGCATAGGATCTCACCTTTAGTGCTTCCTAATTATCAAATGGTGCCGATAAGTTGGGGAATTTAGCACATTTGGCTTGTGCGTTAACCACTATGCACTTAGAAAGTAATTTATTTCTTCCATATGTGGGGCATTCAATTCACCGCCAATTTGTATTTTGACACACACTTCTATGGCATAATAGTTTGCAATCATTGTTGATAATCTGATTGGTTCCAATTCTAGAGCTTCCAAGTTATTGTCTATCATGTCTAAATGTACACCCATATTGCTTATATGTATAATAGTAAGTACCCTCCAATTGCAGCCATGGCTTGAATTTTAAATTTATTTATTTTCCAAGATGAGTTCTACTTTTGATTTTTGAATCTTTAATGTTAACATTTTAATGTTTGTTGCATACAGCTCTTGTTATTTGCTTCAAATTTTGTAATGAGTGTTTATGCAAGGTTACAATTGTTTGAATTTTATACATTTTCTTAGCTTGATGACTTTTATTTGATAAAAAAAAATCTAATTATCAACATAGAATTTTGAAATTTTGTGTTGATGAAAACAACTATTCTCATGTAATGATTATTCTTAACACAGAATGATACACTTTTACATTTGTGAATGAAAATCAAAATTTATATCTATTGTAGATTTTTATACTGCACTATTTAGATTTATGTTTTCACAATCATATCATTTTGTATAAAGAATAGTTACAATTTATATTGAAATCTTCTTTAATGGTTGCTAGTATGGATAACAATAGGGGGGGAATGGGTTTTGTTTGACCATATTTCCTAGTCTCTAGTATTCCATTTTTGGGACCCTAAATTTTTTGGGTATTTTGAGTTGACATTTTGCAAATAGTGGATTGTACGTGTGCATTTTTCATATATGCATAATATATGCACAGTAAGGCACTGCTATTATGTATAGGCTCTAGGCACTAGTTTGTCTTTCTTGTTTTGGAAGTGAAAGCCATGCGTATTGTTTTTGATGTTTTTTGATGTTTATTCTACGTAATTTTTATATGTTATATCAGGAAGTTTTCTTTAAATGCGAACTTGTTTGATAAGGTTGGAAATTCATGTCTGATGACATTTTGATCACTTTTAATATATGGCACAATTGTCCATTTTCATCAGAATGTTTCCATGAAAATTATATCTTTTAACAACTTCATTATTGATTACCAACAATCAAAGGTGCTATGAGAAAAAGAACTTACAAAATGTATTTCATAGCTTTTAAAGCATCGATTTGTTCTTGTGAGTGTAGGTTGTTTTTGTTTTGTTGAAAAAAGTAATTTAGAATGTTAAAAATATATATAAATTAAGAATTTAATTTAAATATTAAATTATACATTTTATTTATTTTTTAAAAAATGGTAAATACATATGAAATATCACACTCTTGGTGATGGAAAAGGCAATGGGATCGTGTACTCCCTCCAATGAAGCAAATCATTGAGCAAATCGGTGAGCTTTTTTAATTTTTATGAAATATCCCAAGATGGAAGGAGGCTCGAGCAATAAATCTTATACAGAAAAAGAGACTATTAAATTTTTGCCATCCATAGTGGTTACCTGAAACAATAAATGATATTAAAACAAATTTTGACAAAGTTTTATCTTCATCAATGAAAGAATTGTTTCCATAGTCGGCTGGATGAATAAATTTGATATAACCAGTCCAAAGAGAGGGCTAAGGCATTCACTTTCCACTCTATAAATTGGATTGGAAGTGAATAAAAAAATTATGTTGAGGACATGGCTCGAAGAAAGAAAAATGGAAAAGAAATCAATGTCGTGTTGATACTAGGATTTATGGGAATGGGTTGCAAGTCATGAATAGGAATTTTGATTGTCTTGTGCTAGCAAAGGGAAAAATCTAGAAATGTCTCACGCAGTCTGTTGAAACTCTGCTTTATGGTCCCCACCTCCCGGTCAGGGTTTGAGTGGCCCAGGATATTGACATCGAGATGTTTTCTCAGATCCATGTGAATTAGTGCTCCATTTATTATGTAAAAGACATTCATATTTAAAGAAAAGTGCAAGCTGAAAAAGAGAACAAGAGCACCCTATCATTACCTGCCCCCAGAGAAGATACAAACATACAGACAAAATATTAATAAATAGTTTCAACGGTTTGGGTGGTGATGCTTATTGCAGGGTTTATTCTAGTTTCCTGCACAATATTAGAGAGAATGACACCACGCACACATTCATTGTTTGGTCCTGAGCTTCTTGCTAGAATCACAACATCCAACTAAACTAGGGGTAGTTCGGTCTTATGTTTCCTGAGCACAGGATGCTACTACTAAGGCTATTTTCTCCACATGGATATTTCTACATTCTCCGTCTCTCGTACACAACCACTATCAGACCTACCAAAACCAAAAAGAACAAAGACTTTTGAAGGGCCATTACATGGGGAGCATAAATAATTGATGTATTACGTATATAAACCCCATTTTAAGGGATGAGCAGCAGTTGCAAATATATAATCTAAGGAATGTAATTCACTATAGATACTAGGAAAATATTTCTCTCCATTAAGAAAAATCAATAACAATGCCACCATGCTGCATCACTTGCGGCCACCGCCTGCAGTCACTAAATAGAAATTGAAAATAAGTTCAACATTTATTCAACCAATTATATCCCAATAGTTATTGCCTAAAGTACCCAATAAAATTCTAATTCTTTTTATTTATCACGATGTCATTGAAAAATTTAAAATTTCTAATGGTTTTAAATAGCGTGTGGATTGATTTCAATGTATACAATCTGTCACACATTAAACTTGAGCAATATGTAAATTTATGTATTTAGACGGATGATTAATGCACCTCAAATATGTGCATTATGCTTTAGAGCTGGTCATGGCCTTGAGTACTTATAAAGGAAATGATCCAGACAATGTGATCATAACAAAAGTTTTGTTGTAGAAGTACTGCAATTGAGAGTACAAGGTAGCAGTTGGGGAATCCATTGGATTTGTATTTTGTAGTATCCGAATAATTTTTGACATCATTAATATCTTTTAGTGAGTATAGGGAAGTTTTTAAAAATAGATTATTGAAAGAAGTGAGTCTCTGTGGATTATAAATAATATTGGACAAAGCTCGTTCAATTGAAGAAGCATTCAGATAAGGCTGTGCTCAATATTGTTCAGTGCTCTAGCCTTTTGATAATTAATCAATGTTTTTTGAAAGCTGGTGCAATTATGATTTCTAAATAATATTCTAAATGTTTATATATAGCTTGATTTCAAGTAGTAGTTAATATAAAGTGCACCCTCTTACATGTGTGAGTGATTTTTTTGGTATAATGGACTTATACCATCTATTTTTGACTTCTTAGAGTATTTTACTAAGAATAAAAATAATTATTCAACCTATACTAACCATAAAGCTAGACACTCAACATTGAATTATAATGAGCCAAATTGCACATTCTAGCTTAGCTTCAATCATGCATCATTCCAAAATTAGCTAATTTAAAAAGTGTATCCACCATTCTAAATATACACAATAAATAACAAAAGACATTCTTAGAATTGATTCAATTTCTTATCTTTATAGGCCTAGCCTAGGAGGATTTACATACCTAAATTTAATATCAGTCTACCTTTGCTACAATTTGTTCTCATCTCTTTAATTTACTTAAGTATGCATTTTGTTTTCTTAAGGAGGGACTCTAGCTCTACTGAGCTCTTGTTTACTTATGATTTTGCATTTCTTTTGTTTAAGTCCCATGGAGCACTATATTTTCCAATAATTTTCCTATGCAAAAAATTATTTTTGTCATGTAAACACAGTTGACTTATACTCATCTTTTCCTTAAGAAACATCCTAGGTAAAGTCTTTTCTTAATTCATGGCAGTGATTTTTTTCAATAATTGAAATCCTCGAACTAAAGTTTCACCACACAAAAATGTGATTGTAGAACTACAAATGCATGGATTTATTATTGTAAGTAAATAGCAAAAAAAATGTAGCAAATCCACAACTTCTTAAATAATATGTCCAAAAAGGGAAACATAAAAACCAATACTGAAGGGAAGGGAAAAAGGATTGGGTAGCTTTACAAGAATCTTGCTATTTTCTTTTTTAAATTTATTGTCACTTGATGTCATTTTAAAAAATAGTTCTTAGATTTTTAAATTAATATTGTGTTAGTTTAATTATCTTTAACTAACAATTTTAATAATTTTAATCAATTGCTTTCATCTCATGCCATTCAAATGATGGAAAAGAAGTTGTTAGTTAAAATTTACATTAATATGAGAACTATTCCTTGTTTTAATGTCCCTAGTTGGATGCCATGATATTTGGAACTTATTCTCCTTAAATTCCACTGTAAAGCCTTCATTCTATAGATCTTATATTGTAATATCTCTTCTTTGCACCCACAATATCTTTAGTTCCAAGAAACTTTGTCAAACAATACTTAGAAAAAAAAGTATTTTCTTAAATTACCTTTATTCTTCCTATAGTTTACTTATCACATCATTCTCCACTCTGTTTTACTAATCCAAACTTATTTTTTATTTTTCCTTTACTTCCCAAGGTTTTACTGTTCAACATATTGTCAAAAAAATTCCAATATATCAGACCAATGCAACTAAGCCTGTAGATTTATATATCACATCATTTCTAGACTTCCCGCTTTTGGCTTCAATATCATTTGAAGTCAGTGATTATAACCATATTTATCCCTTAGTTCTATTTGGCACGTGTGTGTTCTCTACTTGCCTCTTAATAGTTAGCCTCTTCTCACATTAGAATCTATGATGATAAAATATTTCAAATTCTTAAATTATATTATGACGATAAATATTTAACCAGATCATTGATAAGACTTATTATAAATTTCTCTTGTAATTATTTTGTATGCTCTTTTTCTAATTTCTATGTGTCTTAATCTATATTTGTAGCCATGAGTTCTTCTGATTCTAATATCTCTCCGATTTATATTAATATTGGAGTCTACCAAGTAAGATTTCTTCTTTACCCAAATATCTTTTAGTTTGATCATAATAATTTCCAAATATTTCTCATCAATATCTAATGTTGAATATCCGCTATGAACTTTCTCCCTCTGACCATATGTATTTTGTTAACACCTCACTAGAGAACCCAAGAGAAATAAACCTAACATATTACAATGTTTAATAAACTATTATTTTTATAATAAGTTTAAACAACATGAAAGGAACAATAATGCAGAAGCAATATATACATACACATCAAGTACACATAAGAAAATTACAAATATAGTTTTCATTATTAAAAGGTTCCTTCACATTGAATCACATTAAAAAGTTTGAATTAATTAGTTTAAGTCTCAAGTACAAAGTCTTCTAATCATAAATAAATAACAGATATATTAACACATAAGAAAATGCATAAGTAAAACTAATAATATGAAAGTACATCTAATGAATAACATCCACTGCACATGTCACAAGGTATGTGGAAATAGATACAAGTACATCAATATACCATACAATATCTCATAGGATCTCAAAACACATGATACATAGATACCTCAAATGAATAGAAGTCTCCAAGATAAGACTAAGAAAGATAATGGTACCATTGTATCAACGAGCGTCCAACAACTAGCAATTTAAGGGGGGCCAAATGGTAAAAGACACTACTTCCTGACTGTGTGGTCACCTAGTTAGGCTCCCACTCCCGCTGTGCAAGAGAGATAATGTACGATTTACACACCAAAAAAAATCATAAACAAATCCTAGGTAAGGAATCTTGATAGCCAAACCTACATCAAGTGTAACATAAACTATTGATAAATAAAAGATAACCAAAGTCAAAAAGTCACTCATCCAAACCGACATCACATACTGAAATCAACAACTAATACCAAGTATAAATCAAATACCAAAAAATATTATTTCAAAGAATAAATTTAATAAGGCAAATTACAGTGTTTATGTGAAAAAAGAAGAGCAGGCTTTTGTCCAAGCAAATCATAACCTTAGATCATTGGAGGGCACAAGCAAAAATTCATGGATTAATCCAAAGAACTATATTAAATCTTTGCCTTCAATCAAGTAACAGAGGTATGTGGATGACAAAGTCCAAACAAAGAACAAATTCTCTATTCTAGAGAAGTTAGAGGATTCTAAAGAACAAAATCAGTATAATTAGCATACAGCAATTACCTAGCCAATAGAATCTAATGGAAGGTTAGTAGCATCAAAAAGTGTTCATGGTCAATCCTTTCTCAATGTCTTAGGTATAATAGGTAATCTGTAACCTCATCCTATCTTTGCCATTGATAGTTTGGACAATCAGTTTAGGGTTTTTAACCTAACTAAGTACGCTCAGCCCTATAAATGTAAATCCCCACCATTTGTAGTAGGATCAGATTTGGTAGTGTCTTCTATTCCTTCACATTCCAATAGGGATAGACCTAATGAATCCCCTATTAAAGTATATAGGCACTCATTCATTCCTCCCCACCGTCAATCTGTGGCTAAGGTTTCTATAGTTTCACAAAACCCTAGTGGTGCTCAAGATTCTTAGGTTTCCCCAAAAATTGAGGATAATCCCATCAACATCTCCAATGAGGAAATTGAAGACTTATGGAATGACTATAAAAAAGTTAGAGTCTTTGAGATATGGAATGGCCCGAAGAAAGATATTTCTCTCCTTTCATACTGGTTAGAAGACAATTGCAAAGAGTAGGTAAGTATTTCTCACTTTTCAGAAAGAATCCTTTATTTGAGATGTATGGATGAATCCATTAACAAAGAGTTCATTTCTATATTTGAATTTTTTTTCAATGGTTATGTGGTTAATTTTGTAGAATGGAGTCTAAATTTTAGAATAGAAGGGATAGATATTATGTGTCCAATGTGGTATAGCATTCAGTCTTTACCTCTAGAGCTGATCCAAATAAAGATTCTTAGGTCATTAGGGTCTGCATTAGGAGAACTAATAGGTATTGATTCCTCATTTCAATATTGTAATAATGTGAAACTGCTCATCAGAACCAAGCTTAATCAACCATTTCAAATTCATAGGAAGATAATAACTAACAAAGCATCCTATGACATAAATCTTCAAACATTTGAAGGGGAAATAATAAAACTCATTAAGTTTGATGATATCAAAAAAATTAGATTCAGAACCTTGCCACTCACTTTAGACTTTCTTAGCAAGTTCCCATTGATCTGATTTCAAAAAAAGAAATGGAGGTTAAGTTCGATAGATTAGAATACATCATCACAAATTAATCAAAAGGATGAGATACTAATAGATCTTCTACATAATGAAAGGAATGTCATGGAGGATAATAAGAATAACTCAGAAGCTAAAACAAGACTCAAATCAATCATAGTGGCAGAACCAAAGAAGAATCTAGATATGACACAAAAGAATAAGTCAAAAGTAAAATAGAGATCGAAAGAAGGAAAGAAGGCATAAAGAGTACTCC
The DNA here is from genome assembly GCA_028749045.1 of Cupressus sempervirens. Lineage (NCBI taxonomy): Eukaryota > Viridiplantae > Streptophyta > Pinopsida > Cupressales > Cupressaceae > Cupressus > Cupressus sempervirens. Next base: position 226,302,436 of record CM053787.1, on the reverse strand, counting down.
AGAGCAGAATAGCTCTTTAAAAGAAAGTAAAGGTTTAGGAGATAGTGAGATAAATTTGCAAAGTATTTAAAAATAGCTTGAATCTAGTAAAAGGGGAGAAAATGTTTTAAGTTATAAGCAACAAGTTACAGATACTCCTCTATGCAAAGTACAAATTGAAAATGACCTAAATGGTACATGCAAGGTAGCCGTAGAATCAAAGTTAATACCACATCAGCAAATTGAGGAAGAAGGGTTGAATGGTAAAGAGAATATAGAAGACATAAAGAACTCATTATTTGAACTAAGTCCAAATAGTGGAGAAAATCACAAATCTCCAAAGAAAGTGATCAAAATGGAGCAATGTAAACTATAGGTTTCAGAGGACAAAAACATAACTCCATTCAGAGAGGTCTATAATAGATCCAAGTTTTGGCAGACTCCAACATAAGTTGGTAGGTTATCATTTACTCCAACCGACAACCAAAATGTTGTGGACCATAATTTAGAGATAACAAGACGGTCCCTGGCAAAAGAGCTCCAAAAATTTCTTAATAAGAATAGTGCTATGGATTCAGAAGTGGAACTCCAAAAATTAGAAGATGAGTTTGTTGATTAGTTAACCGAGGAACTAGTTCAAGTTTTCTACCTTGAGAACATTGATAATAGCATGGAAGCTCAGAAGGAGGAATCGATGTAGAGAATTCTTAAATTAGGTGGTAACAATTACACATAAAAAGATTTAATACATGATTTATAGAAGATTGAGGCTAAGGATAATAAGAAGGGTTAGATTTAGTTAAAAGAATATGCAAGGGTTGCAGAGCAAGAAGACAAAGGGATTGGTAAGGATAGCACAGAAGATTCACACTCAAAAGAAAGAGAACAACCAAGCATAATAAAATAGATCATTAGAGAACTTGAAATTGATGAAATAGAAGGAAAGGAGTGTGATAAAGTTTTTAGTGTTCAGAATAATATGGAGCATCTAGTGATAGAGATGAATCAAGAAGGACTAAGTTCACCAAAATATGGGAAAGTGAAAGGTAAAAGAGGTAGAAGGTTTTTGAAGGAACTCGGGGAAGTAGATGGACTCAACAGGGAAGAGTAGAAGATAGATCTTCTACTTAACAATGGGAAGGGGAAGAGCCTTTCCAAGGAACCATGAAGATTACTACCTAGAATCCTAGGGGCTTAAATGCCCCTTGCAAACAAAGGTTGCTAAAACAAAACCTTAAATTATTTGATTCAGATATAATTTTAGTATAGGAAATAAATTGATTAAGGTAGAAGGAATGAAATTAAAGAAGATTCTTGGTGTCTCGAGCTCCACATTTCAAGAATTAGTAGGTGTTTCTGGGGGTCTAGGAATCCTTTGGAACCCTAGGAAAGTCTCAATAGATTACCTTAATTGTAGTAATAATTGGATCAGTGATAGGGTTCAGAGTCTGAAATCAAATCTTTAATTCTTGTTAATTAATGTATATAGACTGATAAGTAATTTAGGAAAGAAAATGGTTTGGGATGAAATTAGTTTTTTTAATGTATAATTATAAGGATAATCCAGTCTTAGTTGGTGTTGATTTTAATACTATCTTAAATCTATCTGAAAAAGTAGGTGGCATTCGCCACCTCTCGCAATCCTCTCTAGATTTCAAAGAATGGTGTGATAAACATAATATGATTGATATTCCAATCAATAATGGGAAGTTCACATGGAATAACAGGATGAAAGATTTTGCGTATATTGCAAAAAAATTAGATAGGTTTTTCTTTATAGGTGATTTGGATGGGAATAATTTTAACATTCATTCTACCATTTTTCCAATCACTAGGGCTGATCATCACCCAGTTAGACTAGAATTTGTAGAGCCATCGAAAGTAACTAGGAATCCATTTAAATGTGAAAAATGTGGTTTCTAGACCCTAATTTTATCAAAAAAATAAAAGAATGGTGTGAAAAAGATAATTTTGAAGGTTCCAAGATGTTCATTTTTGTTTCCAAAATGAAGATGTTGAAAGAACAGATCCATAAATGGAATAAAGAACATTTCAAAAATATCTTTAAAGAAAAAATAGACACAGAAGTAAAACTAAAAGATTTAAATTTGGAAGTAATTAAGAAAAGCATGAATAATGAATGATATTTGTTAGAAAAATAATTGCTCACTAAACAGAAGGACATATTATCCAAAGATGAAGTATTTTGGAGACAAAATTCTAGGGAGAAATGGTTAGATGAAGGGGATTAGAATACAAAATTCTTTCACAATTCCATCCTATACAATAGATCAAAGAGCAAAATAACTAGTATTAGAAATTAAATGGGAATCCTCACTAAGAATCCAAGTGAAACTGTGGATAGCTTTGTGACACACTATCAGGAGATTCTAAATAATTGCAAAGGGTCTAATAGGGAGGTGCAAGCTAATTTACTCAAATTTATTCCAAAATTAATTACTCCTGAGGACAAAAAATTCTTAAATAAATCTATTACTATGGAGAAAGTTAGAGAGGTTGTTTTTAATATGAACCCTGATAAATCCCTAGGCCTGGAGAGTTTTTAGGCTTTATTTTATCAGAAATGTTGGGACATTATTGGAGAAGACCTTTGGAAAGCCATTGAAGCCTCAAGGAATGGTGGAGCTCTATTATAAGGAATTAATTACTCCTTCCTAACTTTGATCCTCAAAAAATCTGATCCTGATACTACTGGAGATTACAGACCTATTGCTCTTTGCAACACTATTTATAAGATCCTTTCAAAGATCTTAGCAAATAGACTTAAGGTTTTGCTCCCAAAAATAATCTCAGAGGAACAAACAAGTTTTGTTCTAGGTAGATCCATTCTCAATGACATCCTTACTATACAAGAAACTATTCATAATGCTTCTAAGAGCAAAGAACCTAGCATGTTCATGAAACTAGATATTTAAAAAGCCTATGACATGCTTGATTGGAGGTTCCTTTGTAAGGTGCTTGAAATACTTGGTTTCTCACATCATTGGATCAATCTTATTTTCAAATTCATCTCCACTCCTAAAATTTTGGTCCTAATTAATGGGACGCGTGAAGGTTTTTTTGAAATATCAAGGGGTATCAGACAAGGAGATCATTTATCTCCTTCCCTCTTCATCACTATGGCGGAGTCCTTTGGGAGAGCCATGGCAGATGCGTACAATAATTAGAAAATCTCCAATATTACTATGGCTAGCAATTTTCCCAATATCATGCATCAACAATATGCTGATGATACGATCTTGCTTGGTAAGAGTACAGTCAAAGAAGTGTTAAATTTAAAATCCATAATTAAATCATATATGGCAGAATCAAGTTAGAGAGTAACTGAGTACAAATCTGAGATCTATTTCTTAAACACTAAAAAAGAAGTAGAAGATCAGATTTGCAAGGTAATGGGTTACAAGAAAGGTCAGTTTCCTTGTAAATATTTGGGCATTGCTTTGGAAAAGGGTTCAAAATCCAACAATATCTAGTAGAATACCTTTCAAAAATTGGATGCTAGGATTGGGAGTTGGAAAGATAAATGGCTCTCAAGGCTAGAAAATGTACAGAAATTAAATCTATCTTATTAGCCATTCTTACTTATCTTCTTTCCTATCTCCCTCTTTCTAAGAGTTCATTGAGTAAATTTGAAAAGAAGCTTAGAAATTTCCTTTGGAAGGATTGTGGAGAAGGTAAAATATTAGCACTTATTAAATGGGAAAATATATGCAAACTTAAGGATATGGATGGTCTTGGGATTAAGAATTTACAATGGAAAAATGAAGCCTTAGGTGCCAAATTAATCTATCATTTGTTTAAAGAAAGAGACCAAAAATGGGCTAAGATATTATACAATAAACATCTTAATGCGAATGACCCTTTGTCGATTTTTAGAATGCGGAACCTTCCAAGAGGATTTGAAAGTTGGAGTTTTATGACAAAGTGTCATCATATAATTAGAAAATTTCTAACCTGGGATTTAGGATTGGGTGACGAGGCATTATTTTGGGAGGACTCTTGGGATGCTTCCCCCCGCCCCCATTCTCTCTAGGCCGTTCCCTATAGACCTCAAAGATAAATTAGTTTCTATTTGGGGAGACAAAGTAAGTAGCTATAAGATTAAAATCACTTTGGAAGGTTCAAGCAAGTGGGTGTGGAAATCTTTGAATGGGGTGGGGGTAGATTCCCAAGCAAGAGAGGCCTATGAAAAGATGTTGTTGGATAGGAAAGTTAAGCAAATCAAGAGGAAAGATGAACTTATTTGGATAGTTTTGAAGGATGGTAAATACACCATTAGAAATGGATACAATACCCTGATACATTCACAAAGATGGGATAATATAAAAATTCCTCTCAATCTATGTTGGGATGTTGCTTGTCTACCCAAGACAGGTTTCTTTCTCTAGCTGGCCTTTCAAAATAGAATTTTAATAGAAGACAGGTTACACAAATTTGGCTTTCAAGGCTCATCCTAGTGTGTGTTATGTAAAAATAATAATGAGGATTTTGACCACTTATTATATAGTTTTCCATTTTCCCAATCCTGTTGGGAATGGCTTAGACTAAGGTTAGGATGGCCAACCCCTTTGCCAAGATCCTTTTATGATCTCCTTAGAGGATGGCCCACTAATATGGTAAAGGGTATTTGCAAAAATCTTTGGAACATATGCTCGACTATTGTATCCTAGGAAATCTAGAAGGAGAGAAACAAACATATTTTTGTAGACATAGAAATGAAATTGGAAGGATTATTTTTAAAAATAGAAGCCAACATTGTGGAAGTAACTAATTTGCATCTCAGGAAAGTTAGGAAAGAGGAAGGTTCCTTTTCAACTTGGGATGGACTCATGAAGAAGAATTGGATCAATGTGATTAACCTACCTCTAGTATACAGTAAGAACAACAAGGAGGCTAGGAAAGATTGTAAATGGTCCCCTCCTCCGTATGGATGGTATAAACTCAATTTTGATGGAGCAACTAGAGGTAATTCTGGAATAGTAGGTATTGGTTGCATCATAAATGATTATTCAGGCAATTGCATTGCTAAAAAAGCCTACATCCAACAATCTGGCAGAATTAGAATCTCTAGAAAAAGGTCTCCTTCTATGTTTTAAGTTAGGATTGACAAAATTTATAATAGAAGCTGATTCTCAAATCATCCTCAATGCAATTAGGAAATGTGCTACCCCAAATTGGGTACTAAATTCTAAACTTAACGATGTTCTTACTCTTACCAATCAGCTGGCTGATTCTAGGATATGTCATTTATTTCGAGAAGGCAACTAGAAGGTGGACTTGTTAGCAAACAAAGGAGCAGATGGTGTAAATTTCCAGGTTATTATAGGATCATAGCTTATACACTCTCTGATATTTTCATATTCCTACATTTTATGATAAATCTCCCCCTTAGTTTTTTTATTATATGTTCTTTGTAGGTTTTTTTTGGTTAGGTTATAGTATTGTGGATCTATATTAATTTGTGGAGTGATCCTCCATATGTTATAAGATGTTGGTAGTATAATTATAGAGTCTTATATAGTGTATTCATAGATAGTCTACCACCTCTGCATATCATTGTGAAAGGTGGAGACTTATTACTTTCGACTGTCAATGTGGTTTTATTATCATTTTTGGATCTGGCTTACCTGACTTACCTCTATGTGTTTAGCCTATGTTTTAGCCTACTGGCATCACCATAGTATGAGGTCATGCGAGTAGTCTTCTAGACCCTTCGATTTGGGTTATTTTATTCTACCTATCACTGTTGAAGCCCTCGATTATTTTTGTCTTTTCTGCAATGGATTCCAATGTCTATGTCTTCCACACAATAGAGGCCTGCACCATGGCATTTTGTGTTAATGTTAAGCTAGAGTGGTGGAGCATAATTTTTAACCCAATGGATGACATGGCTAGGATAGCCATGAGCAGAGCCATTGGAGAAGGTACCTTTGATTATAGCTTTACATGGAGGACGAATAGTTATATAATTAGTTCCTTCATTGGATGCATGGCTAGAGTGAGGGTGGATTCGGGAGCCATCATCTATCTCTGTTGCAACATCTTTAATCCTACATGGAGGAAGGGGCTTGAACAGGTGGTTAGAAGCAGTGATGAAAAGTTACGTATTTCATTGCTAGAGAAATACATGGAGCTTCCACCATGGTCTCCAAATTTGGAGGTCACTTTTCGCCATTCCTCTTTGCTTGTTTGCAAAAATTATGCATTCTATAGGGAATGGCCAAAGATGGAGGCTAGTATCCATTTCCTACTTGGATGGATGGGCATTTTGGAAGATGAGAATAAATCATGGCTAATGAATTACCTCAACATCTTTAATGCATATATCAAACGTAGAGTTACCATTGAGAATTTGGATGCCCTAAATTTTTGTATTCCAAATGTGGAGAAGACAAGTAGGGCCAAGTTTGATTTTGAATTTTCCCCAAATTTTCATGTGGAAAACCCAAATGAAGTCTCTAAATTCATAATGGTATATTGGAAATAAGTGATCTTGGGTGCCTAGTTGGATGGTATGTAATGTGTATGGGAAGGGGTAGGCTATATGCAATGGTTTTTGTTCTCTGGTTTAGTGATTATGGAATCTTACTTTAGGTTATCCTCTTCTAAAGACTGTATATTTTGTTGTATATAGCAGTAATATCGTACTTTGGTGTATGTAATACTTTTAAATGATCGTAAGGAGTATTTTGGCAACTCCTTTAATATTTATTTGACATAAGTGAATTATAATGGTAATATATTGATTATACTTTCTATTAATATATTTGTTTTAGTGGATTCTCATGGTGTATGTTTCTCAAATCTTGAAGCTAGTTTTTGGATTTTGTACAAAGATTTCAGTTTGTGGTTTGCCCTCATACAATTTAGCATTTAATATTAATGGAGTTCTATTAAAAGGATCAGAAATTGGTAATCTACTTTCCACCAAATTAGTTGGATAATGAGATTGGGGTCTGGATAGATTTATGGTGCTTTGTTTTAGTATCATATTTGAAATTCTAAGGTAGTTTTTAGTTAAAACATTATTTTTGTTTAGTGTGGTATCCCATTTGCATAATATTAGCTGTAGGTGGTAGGTTTTGACAGATAATTAGATATGATCTGGTGATTCTCTCTCATTCAAGTTATGATTGTAAGTATATGAATAATGATTACTAAGGGCATTGGTAGCACTGGCACCGACTCATTATTTCATTTATCTCCAGATTAGCATTGATTCTATGATATGGTTTATGTCGTAATATTTGTCTTCTCTTATTAAGCCTTAATATTAGTTGATATGCTATATAGTTGGATTATGGTGGGCATTTTTGTAGTATCATAATTCAATCTGTAGGTTAGTGTTTAGAGCTGCAGAGGTATAATGGCAATGAGCTTATATGTTTATTTCATGATACTCCCTCAGTTAGAGAGGTCTATCATGTTTTGTAATTGTCAAGTGTTGGCTTATAATGATATTAAGGTATATGATTTAGACTAGAATTTTGGGCTAACTCTTTTAATTTCCATATGAGAATAATCTGGTAGATGTCTAATTTCCCCTTTATGGTCAAGTCTATCTTTCTTTTTACATGTCAGTGAATGTTAACTCATTTCTTGGATTCTCCAATAGAATCTTATAAAGGATAATTCCAATTATAACTAGAGATAAAGAGGTATTTTTCTTTAAAAGCATGTTATTTTATCAACCAGATTTATTGGAAGTGAATAGATAGGGATAAAATGTATTCCAATTTAGTTTACGTAAGAGAAGTATTGTATCCTCGTCAAGAGGTCACTGAGAATTTTAAGGAGATGTACTTTTATCATTTTTTTCATCAACATCTGAGATTGTAATATTTGTATTAAGGATATTTTGATTGGGGTATACCCCTTTTATTTTGTAATAATAAAGGACTATGGTCCCGGGCTAGACTGGAGGTTTTCTTTCCCCGTTCATTCCTACTAGTGTCCATTTGAATGGAGGAATGCTATTGTATTTAATTTTTATTCTAATCAATTATTATGGCCTCAATTGTTTACCAATCAAAAATAAAAATTAAAAATAAAATACCAAAACCAAAAGATACAACCACCTCCAAAGCAATGTCAAACAATAACCAACAAATAACAATTATTTTCAATAAAAGTAAACCACCAATCACTAACTCCAACAATAAAAATACCACCAATGAATAATTGATCATTCAAATTAACAAAAGTCAACTATCAATAATAAAAGATATCCAATCAATGAGTAACAACTAACAATAAATACACCATCAAAATTAATATCCAACAAGTACACTAGAAGAGGTAATTTTTGTTTTTTTAAATCATAAAGGAGACTTAGGCTACATACTATGGAGTGTCATCACATGAGCCAGCTCTAAGGTTATCCTAGTAGTTTCTCAAGACCTCGGCCCCCTAGTGACTCTATGTAGAACTAGAATACCCTCTCCTGAAGATGAGGAGACTACTCGTATCTCTTAAGGTATCATCCCATTCTCATCCTTAGTATATACAAGCTCTCAAGGCATGGACGAGGAAAAATCTTTAACTTATCTTTTTAATTTATCTCAAGGCACAGGGAAGGAAAGTATTTTAATTACTATAAATTATCACTTGTTACACAACTTTCAATGAGTTATCCTGATAACCACTTTGGGCCTCGACCCCCATTGCAAGCCACTCCCATAGACATGCACTTAGACTACCTTCATAAAACTCACAAACCACAATTGTCTCTCATACCAAAAAAGTAGTATTGACCAAACTCAGTTCCCTAATAGGCAACACAAAAATTATATTAGCTTGTAGAACCCAAGTTCTCATAAATGTTCAATAGCATAAAGCTCATAAGACATAAATCTCAATTTAAATCATAAAGTTCATCTTGACATCCAGTCAAATAATCATAAAAGAAATCTCAAAAAATGCCTCTAGTTCACATCCTAACTTGGCCAATTAAACAACCCATAAAGAAAGACCATCATGAAAATAAACATCACAAGACTATAAATAGAATATTAGAAAAACATTGTTTTCAGTCACATGATTTAATTCCATCAATTTCTCTTGTTTAGTTTGCATCATAAGTATATGTTTAGAAATAAAGTGAGGATATACATGTTAGTATAAATTGTTATGCTAATATACTTATTCAAATCAATAAGTGTTTAAATGTCAAAACTCTTTATGCATGTAAAGTAGTATGTAACATTATAATGTTTTTAATTTAAATAATCTTAAATCACAAATGATTTATTTAATAAGTGTTTAAATTTCCAAACTCTTTGTGCATGTAAACTGTTATCCAACATTATCATGTTTTTAATTTAAATAATCTTAAATCATAAATTATTTAACTAATAACATAAGTGTATATTATTAGATTAAATATTAATATCAATTTCATTTCTAAAATATTAATTTGACTTATATTTAAGTCCAATAGTAATATTTACTTTTCCTTTAATTCATGATGCAACTAGAGATAACTCAAACTTGAAATTATAATTATAATTAAGTTATTTACAATTCCTCTAATAATATTAAATATTCATAACTAGAAGATTATATAATGAACTCCACTATAACTAAATCACAATTATATATTTATTAATTTCCCATTTGTATTAATAAATATAAAATAATTTATATGCAATTAATAGTTTAACTAAACTTAAAGATTCTTTAACACTAGTATCTATTTTATAACTAAATGACTAGTATTTATTTAATTTTTGAAATTAATAAATAATAGTAAAATTTATTTTTAATTAATTTTTTTAAATTTTCAGAATTAATAAATAACTCTAAACACAATATATATATATATATATATATATATATATATATACACACACTTTTCGATGAATAGTCCTTTTCAATTAATAAAATTTACTAAGATTACAATTCACAAAAAAGGGGCCAGGGGATACAGGATCACCCCGTGAATGAGTTCAGACGGTCGAAGCTGGAAAAAACAACATGGCCTCAGCCAGAAACTATTAACTATTCATCAAAAAAAAAAAAACTTTTAAGCTGCCAAGGTAGTGCCAGCAAAGGGAGGATCATCTTTATCATGAAATCCCCACGCATCAGTGGGATTGTGGGGCAGACTAGGAACAGTCTAGCCGTCAGTAGCATCATCAGGATCTGGGGTAGTCGTAGTCTCCACATCCTTCTTGTTTGGCCGTGAAGGAGAAATTTTTAGAAGCCCGCCTAGGGGGAGGAGCCGGGGACTAGCCAAAACCACCATGTGGTGGAGAAGCGGAGCGACACCTCCAATCGCCATGTCCACCACTAGGAGAGCGGTGGCAGGGACCCTGGGGGTGGAGCATGTGTGAATGGAAGCCAGAGGACTAGCATCGGGAATGGCGACCGCAGGACAAAGAGGCATCAGCGAAGGCATCCGGAGGTACTCTGGCAATGGTGCATGGAGCATTGCCCCAATGATTTAACAATTCCTGTAAGTGTGCAACTTCAAGGGCAAATTTATTAGCTTGCACCTGTATCTGCATAATGACATTGTTACAAATGCATGCCTTAGTGTACAATGCAATGTTATCATCCAAAAAACTATGAGTGAATAAAACTGCATTCCTATCTTTCCATAGAGAAAACAAAATTTCCATCCTGAAGGTATGCCAAATCTGGGAGAACTTCTGAGGAATTATGGGGGAATCACCTAGCAGGATCGTGTGCCATGAAAAAGGTTCGGGCCTGAAAGGCTTGAAAAAATCATGAATCCAGTGTCAATAATTCTGAGCATGCTTGCAAAACAAAAAAATATGCAAAAAGGACTCAAGTTGACCAGAGAAGGGGCATCTGGGATCAGAAACCCCAATGTGCTTGAGCCGAGGCCCCAGGGGAAGAGCTTGGAAGGCAAGGCACCAAGCAAAGTGGGCAATCTTAGGTTCAGTAATGGCACTCCAAATGGTGTCAAAACGTTTTCTCCATTGAGAAAGCAAAGATTGCAAATGCCATCGTTGATTAAGCATGTCCACCATTGGAAGGTGGGGCAAAAGCCATTTGTACCCCATGTTGGGCTTATAATTGGTAAATGGAGTTGCCAGATACCACTTCCAATCATGCCACCAAGGACGAACAAACTAAGTCCCCATTTTATGAACTAAGTGCACAGGGATGGAAGATAACAGAAGGTCAAAAGTCTGGCGATCGGAACTAACAAGGCGGTATTGAACTTGCATATCCTCCCATGACCTGAAATTCATGGTGAATCTTGAAAAAATATCCTTGGTAGTGCGGATGCCATGTTTAAAGAAATGCAGAGCACTGGCACCTTGAGTCTTGTCAAAAGGAGTGCCCTGAATGGCAAACACGGGAGACCACCAAATGTTCTATTGATTTAAGGATAGCCCATTGCAAAACTCATCACCAGCCCAACAAAGCCAAGGTTTAATAGCTTCCTAGGATTTCCAAATGCTCTTTATAACAAAAGAGCCCTGTATGACCACTAGTTCATGCATAGTGAGAAGGGTTTGAAAACTAATCCCCTTCAACGTTGGTTTGTTAACAGGGAAGTCGAAAGAAATGCAATGCCTTACTAGTATCTTCCAAGTTTCATCTCTAGAAATAGCTCTGATAATCCATTTAGCATAGAGGGCAAGGCCTTGCTTCTGAGTGGAAAGTAGGCCGAGACCCCCAGATTCCCTCGAGAGACAACATAAATCCCAAGCAACTCTGTGAAAACCATGATGGTTAGAACTAGAGGCCCAAAGAAAATCTCTAAGCAAACGTTCTAGCTTGAGATAGGAAGCTTTGGAGTGAGCCCAATAGTAAGAATAGTACACATGGGTGGCAGCCAAAATCTTAGAACAAATCTAGAATTTACCAGCAAGAGAAAGCAGCTTAGTGATCTAATAATCAAGCTTTTTGCTAATCTTTGCAAGCACAGCATTCCAAAGTTCCACAGGGGAAGCTTGGAAAGCAAAGGGAATGCCAAGAAAGCGAAAGATTTCTCCATGAGTAACCCATTTCCATTGAAACTGGCTGAACCAAGGTGGAGCTGGCAAGAAATATTGGCAGTAACAGAGTGTTTTATGCCATTGAATGGCAGAGCCAGAGGCTTGACAAAAAGTGTCTGAACAATTTAAAGCATTTTTAATGTTTTCTTCATCTTCAAGAAGAGTAAGTAAAGAATCATTAGAAAAATAACCATTGACTAACTGGGAGGAAGAATCAGGCAAGGAAATGCCATGAACCAATCCTGAAGACACAGAGTGAGTAAGTAAATAACCAAAACCTTTAGTAGGAAGGACATAAAGCGTTGGAGCTAGCGGAAAACCTTGCCTGATGGAGCGAAAAAGCCCGAAAGCTTCAGATTGTGAATTATTGATGGTGATGCAAGCATTAGGGTGACCAAAGAGCATCTCCATGGACTGAAGTAAATTGGGACCAAAACCTAGAGCTTGAAGCATAGCCAAAATGAAAGGCCATTCAATGCGATCATAAGCTTTAGAAAAATCTATCTTTAAAAAGATAGCCTACTGCTTGGACTTACGGGCCCATTCCATACCTTCCAGGACAACAATGATGTTGTCAAGAATATATCTAGATTTGATGAAGCCAGTTTATTCAGGCCGCACAATTAAAGGTAGCATATGGTAAATTTTGAGAGAGAGCGCCTTGGCAATGATCTTATAAGACCCATTCAGGAGGGTGATGGGCCTCCAGTTGCATATGTCCTCAAGATCACCAGCTTTAGGTATGAATTTAATATTGCCTTTATTTATGATCGCTCCTAGGCTTTTACAATGATATGCTTCAAGATAGACTTTGTGCAGATCAGGACCAATTTGCTCCCAAAGATGTTTGTAAAATTCACAGGAAAATCCATCACACCCAGGGGATTTATCATCCGCCATGGAGTAAACTGCCTCTTTAAGGTCTCAGAGGAAAGAAGTTGCTCACAAAAAGTGCGTTGCTCAACCACGAGGTGGTTTGGAGTAACAACAATACACTTTCTGAGAGCCTCCTCTTGAGCAACCGAATTGCCCTGCGAAGCAAAGACGTTCTCATAGTGAAGAACAAATGCTTGCAAGATGTCAGGCAGATTGGAAAGAACATGAGTTCCCTATTTTATCTTTTTAATCCCAAAATTGGTATGACGGGCTCGAAGAGCCTATAAGAATTCCTTTGAGGCTTTGTCGCAAACCTCCAACCAGTGGAGACAGGCTTTGATTTGGGCTCCTCAGGCAGCATAGTAACTCCACATCAAAGGGGTTGAAGGTGAGAGCTTTAGAGACTTTTTTGAGGGCAAGCGTATTGGCTTCATAAGACCATTTTTTGAAGATTGCCAACTGACACTCGTAGATGCACAAAAATTGAGCAGTTTTGGTAATGGCATCATTCCACCATTGAATCCAACCTTGATGAGAATCCAGACGTGGCTCCAAGTTTCAGACACGTTGGATGCGGGAGATGGTGGAAGCATGCAACAACACAGATGTGTTGAGGAAGAATTGAGACTTGGCCACCTTGGGGATAGCTGTTTGCCAAGAAATGCCAAAATAAATGGTATAGTGGTCTGACAGTGTCACATTTGTCAGGGGAATGACAAGCAAATCATGATCTTCAGAAAAGGAGAAAAAAGATTGCGCCGAGATCATAGCACGATCAAGACGTTTCAAAATGCAGTCAAGACCGGCTCAAAAATTGGACCAAGTGTGTCAGGCCCCACTACCATGGTAGCGGTTTGTATTGGGATAAAAAAGGCCCAATTTATGGTGCATGTAAAACCAGGCTTCTCTTTCCCCAGCTGTCCAATGAAAAGGAAAAATGCCATCTTTGTCAGAGGCCACTTCAACCATATTAAAGTCCCCACATAGGACCCAAGTACCTGGCAGCAAGTTGTCAGCAAGCCAAACCCACATTTGTGCCCTTTCCACAACATCATTGGAGGCATAAACATTAATGACTCCAAAAGAATGATTGTTAATGGAGAGAAAAAGCCAAATAATATGGTGTGTGGGGTCAGAACCATGCGAGATAATAGTAGAATGAAGGCGAGGTGACAGGAGAGTAATTACACCACCTCGGCCAACTTCATACTGAGAAGAAAACATAATGCTATCCTACCAAATGACACGGCATGCAACAGAAAGCATAAAACCAGAAATCTTAACTTCTTGCAGGCAAAGAAAATCTAAATTCCCAAGTCTATGACGGGTATCCCGAACATAGAAATTTTTAGGGAGGTCTGTAAGAGCTCGAGCATTCCATGAGAGAAAATTCATGAGAACTCTTCCATATCATCCTCGTCCTCCAGAAAGGAGTAGCTATTCTGCAAAAAGGTAGAAATCGGGTGGAAATCAGACGAGAAATCCTCTAGACTTACAGCCTACCATTTTACCCCTGATATCTCCACACGTCTATGAGGACTGTGAGAATGCCTTGTTGCTAGTGGTACTATGGAAGAAACTACAAGAGGAGTACGAGCCCTAGCCAAAGGCGAGGCCTTGGCGACTGCCTTGATCCCCTGCAAACCAGCAGGGTTTGAAACCTGTGAAACCCCTAGAACAAGTGCAATGGAAGCCATTGGCAGCTCCACGCTAGCAAGCGTTGATACTTCTGTGGAAGTAGGAGGAATCGCGGTAACTGCTACATAGGATGGCTTAGGGGCCAAGGGATTCAAGGTAGACTTGCCCTTGCACCCAACAGTAACCCATTCTTTTTTTTCCTTCGACCTATTTAACAGGCACCGCTTTAGGCTAGGGTTTGACCCTAGGCATAGCCAAAGGGCAATCCCTGATCTTGTGTTTTGCAAACTGGCACCTATAACAGGTGTTAGGTAGGTTCAAGTAAAGCACCTTCTATGAGAAGGTTTGAGTTCCAATAAGGATTTCCACAGAATCCTTGAGATCTTTGGAAAGATCAACTTCAATGCAAACATGCCGCTGAGGGCGAGCATTAAAAAATTTCTCAAGCTCCTTGGTAACAACTTTGCCAAGGGCTTGGGAAAAAGACTCAATGAAAGTCCAGCAGGGCAAGGGTAGACCTGGGAATTTGAACCATATAGGAACCCTAAGTTTTTTATCATCCGAGACAGTGAAGTCTCGGGACCATTTTTGAAAAACAAGCAGAGAGGAATGCATAGACCAAGGGCCATTGGTAAAGACCACACCTGCTTGTGATGGGTTAGCAAAGTGAAATAAAAAGAAACCTTTGGTAAGGTTTTGCACAGCATCAAGGCGGACTCCATGAGGAGTACAGCATTTGTTGATCCATTCTCTGAGCATAGCTTCAGGAGGAGTCCTACCAACAAAATACCCTATCAAGGTATGTTTCTCTAACCAGTCGCATGTAGCACCAAATTCTTGCAAAGGAAGGATAATATCAGGATTACCTCATAGAAAACCTTCGGGACAAACTTGCACGAGCGTTTGTTCGGGGGCGGCGCCATGGCAGTCCGAAGCAATAGTGTGAACACCAGAAACATCTGGTTCACTGCTGGCCGGAACCATTATATCCTAACCTAAAGCTCCCGCAGTAAATGCAGTATGACAAGTGCCGACAGAAGGGGAGTGCAAGCGAAGAGTCATACACAAAAAAATTGAAAGTTCGCATGAAGCAAGAAAACCCTAGCAGAGCCTATATATATACTTTTTAAAATAATAAATCTGCAAATTAGATTTTTGAAATTAATCAATAATCATTAAAAAAGGTTTTCAGTTTGGGTGCCCGATCAAAAATTTAAAAAATGGGCACCCAATTTTTAAAAAATGGGTACTCGTTTTTGGAAACATAAAACATTTGTACTTTTTAGAAATGGGTACCCATTTTTTACTTCTACAAAATGGGTACCCGTTTTTTTTTTTTAAAAAAAAAAAAAAAAAATTGGGAGAGAATTTTATGTGTCAATTTGACATTTTCAAAATGGGTACCCATTTTTTGAATTTAAATAATCGGTGCCCATTTCTTAGAACATTGGGTAGGATTTTTTCCTCCTACCTCAGATTTTGGTTTGCGATAGGCTTGGTGAGACCAAGCCTATGCCTTGACCTCTCAAGATTTGGCTAAGGCATTAAACTAACAAATTCATGCCTTGCCATAATTTTTAGAGGGTCTTACAGATCAAATTTTTCTGTAAAAAAAAAAGGAATTAGAGCTCTCACCGTCCTAATTTTAGAAATATAATTTTTATTTGCTATGATTTTATTTACTATTTTTTAATTATTTTTTAATGAAAGGTGGTACCTAAATGTAAAATAGTGAAGTTCACTAAAACTTTAATAACTTTTTTATTTTTTTATTTTTTAAAAACTAATTTAGATGTCATCAATATACATATAATTATTTTGAGGTTAAAAAAGATTTTTTTTTTTTTAAAGTGACATTTTGATCAAGTTATGGTGTCTGTACATGAGAGGTTTTAAAATTTACCTTTATAGCCAATTAATAATTAATAAAAATAAAATTATTAAATAAAAAATTAAGGAAAAATATTGTCATCAATATTAGGTGTATTAGGTAACTCCCTTTAAAAGGATTTATGAAAATTCATTTATTTGTGTCAAATTATGGTATCCGTACATGATTGTGGTATGGTCCTAAAATAGACATTTTGAAAAAGTGGGTTTTAAAGATCCATACCAAAAACAAAATCTATCATATGGGTACACAAATAAATTGCATATTTAAAACACAACATTTTTTATTCCTAAAGTTTTTTTATATTCAATCTCTAAACGCATCAAATTTTGACATCAATTGACAAGAAATTTCAAAAATAGGAAAAACACTTCCACTTTTTAGACAAAAGTGAGACCCAATTTCCTGCACTGACCCATTAAAAAAGAACTATGAAAAATTGAAGTGTTACTATTCATCATCAAAGAGCACATTTGCAGGTTGGAAGAGCTTTTTGGTGAGCCAATGTGGGAAATTGGGTGGTGACAGAGGGTTTGAATCAGATGATGATTGAGAGATTTCAGGGTTTCAAGTACAGTCAAGTGGAGCCATTTTCCAAGAAGGTGACTTCTCAGATCTAGGGTTTTGCACAAAGTCAACTCCACAGTCTTCGTCATCCATATAGGTTGGATCAAATTCAAGTTGAGCTTCAACCTCAGGGACAAAATATTTGGTAGAGACAAATGTGAAATGTTCAAGTATAGACAAGGGATGTCAATTGTTTGAGCAGATGCCTCAATGAAATGGCATAATTGCAGGTGATCTTTTGGGATATACACAGAATATTTGGTAGAAGAAAATGTGATTTATGCTGAAGTTCTTGAGATAATGGGTGTTGCACACAATGCATAATATTTTTATATTATATTATATTATTTTATTATGTAATATTGCACCTAGATGCATGTGCAACATGTAAAGATTCCCATGGGATATACTTGATGAGTTGTATTTTAACATTGTGATAATATTTCATGTAATTATTTAATATTCAAAAAAAAAAAAAAATTCCAATATTAAATGTGGGGTCAATGGATTAGGTAGCACATGGTTTATGTAATATCACTTGGTGATTTTGTGGGACTTGCTACTATTTAAGCAGCCGCAAGGGTAGTTGTTGTGTGAGAAGATTGAAAGGCAAAGGGGTAAGAGTTTAGTGGCACAAGGCTTGACAAGTTAGCTAAGGGAGCATTTGTGAAGGTTGGAAGCATGGCATGGGATGTGTGGATTTATGCTTGTTCACATGGATTACTTGGTTGTGGCTATGGCATTGAAGACTTCCATGGTTGTATTGCAATGGTGTTTTTGCTAAATAATACATGGTGATGTATGCTTTTGGAGGCTGAGTTTTTCCCTCAATGAGGGTTTTCGAGTGTATATCTTGTGTCACAATTTTTGTGGCTCTATTCTTTATTCTCTTACATGTGGATTTCAATTGCCTATTTATTTTAGATCTGTTATGGGTTATGTGAAAATGGTTATATTTTTTATTTTAAGTTTCCTTACAAGTGGTATCAGAGCTATGATTTTATTATTGTAACCCTAGATTGAATATATGGGAATGCATGAGAGGATTAAATAAAGGAAAATACATGTCAATTGTTTATTGCAGATCTAAGGGTTTTTGGTTTGCCGTTATGATGGGATATTGGTAGATTTTTTGGCATGTGAAATTATTGGTCAAATGGATTTTTTGGATGTTTCATTTAAATGAGGTTTTTAGGGAGGAGCTTGCAAAAAGGACCTCCTAGATAAAAATAGACCTCCCAATTGGATCTAGGTCAATGTTTTCATAAATTTTGATATATAATATGCCCTAGTTTGGCCATATTTAGAGGAAATGAAAGAGTTTTTTAGTTTTAGCACATGATGGCCCTCAAAATTATTCCCACCAAAATTTTCGTCACAAAAAGAAAAGAATCGCAAAGAAAATGGTAAAAAGACTATCTTAGTAAAATGGCTATAACTTTCTCTCAGGATATTGGATTTTAGACTTCTTATAGGTGTTGGAAAGCTAATTTAGAGCATTATAACTAGGTGTAGGTTTGGTTCTATGATTTTGACATTTTTTTAGGTTTTAAGAGCATAAAAGTTAGATGTCATTTATTTTGAGCGCAAATTAGGGCATAACTTAGGCATACAGAGCCAGATTTTAGACTTTGAGTAGTCAACAGAAAGCTCTTGGTGAGCTCTACACATGAGTTTAGGTTTGGTGTAGGTTTGGCATGGTTTATTTGGTGATATATTAATCTAAATAGTTTATGGTATATATTGACTATGGTAGCATTGTGAGTTTATGGCATTGTATATTTTGGAGATTGTTAGTCATAGATAGAGTCGCCATTTTGAACTTCCCTTTCTCTTCTGCAAGTCGTCGATTGAAGTTTTTTTTCCTTATTGTCCCAAAATTCATCATTCCCAAGGTGATTGGTTGAAGTCCTTGAACATCCATAGTAGTTCAACATAAGGTTTTTCTCTAATATCTTTCTTTGGCAGGTAATGTTTCTCATGCAGCGGTGCTTTCTCCTAAAGTACTTTGAACCACTTCGAACCTCGGTTCAAAGTAGTTCAAAGTAGTTCAAGGAAGCATAACCAACATTTCCAACTTGGAGGTACGATGCATCATCATCTATTTATGATGTTGTCAGAAAATCACGATCTGAAGGCCATTTCTTTTTTCGAGGAGTGAACATCATAATTATTGCGAGTGGGGTAGATCTTCAGTTTGAGGAAATGATTGGGAAAATTATAAACAAAGCAGCCACCAAAAGGGAAATCATCAAATGAAAAGCTAGTACAGGATTGTTTTTGAACGTGCAAAGGTGATCAAAGTGGTATTTCATTAAGGCCTAATTATTATCCGATACTTTCACACGCAAATGCCTTTTTTTATAAAAATCCAACTGGTTCTCTTTAAAATCATCATGCAAAGAACTGGATTTGTAAAGGAGCTATTAAGGAGAATAGGGAGAGTACTGGGTTTTCAGTGAAAAAGGTGAGAACTTGACAATCTTTGTTTTGTTCTGCAATCTATATTGTTGTCAAGAGTTTATCTACTCAAGGCTTTGCATGTTTGATTAGCAATGAAGTCAGTTTTACACTTCCTCGGTATTGTTTCAAGTTTTGAATGTGAAAGACCAATTATCTGTGATAAAAATTTGCAAGGGGTAAAAGTAGGAAATTTACAGGCCATATTCCTAGAGCATGCCAATGAGACTAATGGATGCATGGAGGTGTTGACTAGTGGATTGATAGAAGCTGCTACATTCCCTCCCGCCTTTGTAAGTCCCGAGCTCTTGCAACTGTGTATAGATCATTATCACATCAAAAGTAAGAATATTGTGAGAAAAGATGACACAACTATCCTTTCCATTTCAAGGGGAACCATTTCCTCTATTTTGTGGTTAACAACAAATACCTTTGCTTCATTCTCACCCACTCAAGCTTTAGCTGAATATAGGGCAGCCCCTAGTAAGTTCCGAAATAGCATGGCCAGAAAATGGACTGAGATTAACTATGGAGGTGGGTCTAGACTCCCAAAGGTCATTACCAAAGATCACATGAAACCCCACATACATGACCTAGTTGTATTGTTACACCGTGTGAAAGGTTCAACATATGTGTTCTTGTTTGAGGAATGGATGTTTAGATATGTTGAGATCATTCTGAAAGGTGATCAATGGATGGATTGGGCAGATATTATTGCAACTTCTTTGAGAAACCAACTTAAGCACGCTAAGGAGTCCCGCAAAGATTCCCACATGGCCTTGTATCTAACCTATTGCATTGCCTGTACATGTGATATCACTCCCCTGCCTCATGAGATATGGACTGAAGAGATGATTGTTTTTCAATATTGTTCTACTTTGTAAAAGGACAAGGTTTTAGAGGATTTTTGCATAGTGCATGATGTACTCTTGGACAACATTTTCTTTTCTTTAGAAGGGGTAAGGATGTTGAGACTCTCTCCTAAGGCACAGAATTTGGTTCAACAATATGGGAACTTCTTTATTCAATTCTCCAGGTTCACGTATTTGAGGAGTGGTGGATTACATGATGAACCTGTGAAGTTACCCCGGTATGCTCTAGATTGCTTTGTGTTATTTGAGTTATGTAGGCAGCTCTTTCATGTTATTAAGGATAATCTACCACAGAAAGATTGGGAAATGGCTTTTCCTATCAAATTGGGTTCATTCGTGTGTAGTAGTATGGACAATGCTTCCATCCTTGGAAGCAATCTACTCAGGTTCAACCTTGGTTTCTATCATAGTAGGAGAAATTTTGATAGTAAAGGGTATGCAGCCCAAATTCTCAGCCTTGAATTTTATCCTCCAGCCACACCACATTTAGAAGATCTTTGGAGAGACTGCAAGAATGAGGAAGAAGTTCTAAAGAGGGACCATTCAAGGCTAACCTTCCAGCAGATCAATTCCTTCAAATTGAAATTCAATATAGAGGGAATAAATGATGATGGTTCAGACATGGTTGAACCTGGTTGGGAAGAATCAGATGAGACAAAGTCCTTAGCAGTTGATTGGCACAAGAATGAAGAAGATGACATTAATCAAAGGGCTAGGTTCATACTCACCTACATGGATGATTGGTTACAGAAAAGGGCTCAAAGAATCATCAATGAACCTCCTGCTGAGGTGACTTCTTCCCTTGAACCACTTCATTCTAACATTTCATTTTCTCCTATTGCAGGTAGTGCATCTATTCCAGATATAAAGGAGAAGTCTTCTCCCCATTTACAAACAATGACTCCTAGGAAAAGGATTCAATATAAGTCAAAAACCTTGAAATGACTTGAACCTTAGAAGCAAGAAATGGCATTCCAAGGGCAAGATTCAACTGATGGGCTGCATTCACCCGATGGAGGAGATGGTGATGTTCAATTTATCAAAGCACCTAAGACAGACAAACCTAAATTTTTGAATCCGATCAAAGACACTCAAATGATACCTGTGAGTCCTACCATCCCTTCATGGCTATCAAGCTCTATCAGTAAGAAAAGGAGTTTGCAACCAGTGTCTACACTGGTAAAGGATATAGTCACAAAATATGCAGTCAGAGGTTCAAAGACAAAGAAGACAAAGATAGATGCTTATTTGACCAAGGACCTAGTGACAGGGAAAATTACCATAGAAGTGGCTACCTATAAGCAGAAGAAAGAATCTAGAGAAGTCGACGAAGAAGGATTCAAAGTCACTTTAGTTGAATTGGGTACCATCAATAGGAGCACTGGTAATAATTTCTTTAAGTTTTCTGTTGATCACATGCTCATGCAGTTCAAAAAGGATAGTAAGGAAAAGAAAGAATTGAAGGGGATGATAACAACCATGGCTGTGTACATTGATTCTCTGATCAATCTTGGAACTTCGCCAATTATACAGGTTATACAACCTTTTGATCCTAGTTCGGCTGATAGTCTACAACTAATGAGGCAAGTGTAGAAAGGAAAGTTGCTAACTGACACCATGGGAAGCTATGAAAATGGTGTAATTGAAAAGAGAAATAAATTTATCTTTGAATTTACTAGTGTCTACACAGAGGGTGAAACATAGCTAGTAGAAATTTAAAGCTTGGTCCCAGGGTGGGAAATAGAGATAGCATGCTACCAAGCAGTGGTCTTTCAAATAATGGAAGTAGAACATTTTGGGGTTCCCAAATTCTTGAACAAAAATCCTCTGAAGAATGTAGACCCTTGCATGCTATTTGTCCTAAAGAACAATATGCATTGGAAGGAGGCCATCTATAGAGAAACAACCAAAGAGATATAGAGCATTGAAAATTGGATCACAGAAATGCATGAAGAATTCATAAAAGATATGAAGATTGTGAATCCAACAGGTGCCTTGCAGTTTGATGAAGGGAATATGGATGCTGATGTGTTAACAAAGAACTTCAATGAAGTAGTTGAACAAATCAAGGATAGTGAGTTGCCTAAGGCTGAAGAGTTCTCTGCATTAGCAAGCATCCAGTCCATGCTACGCCTAAACAAAAATTTGATGCCATGTTATAGCTTCAAAATGAAAGAATATAGGTGGCAAAAAGATGTGTGTAGGGCCCGAATGATAAGCTTAAAGAATCCTCATTCGCTAGCAACTCAAGAATTCATGGCCATGTTTCAAACTTGGAAGCTCGTATGCCAGACTGTAGGAGAGGAAGACAAAATTGATGAAGATGCTGTAAATTGAACGGTTCACCTTCCAATAGTTCTTTCTTTTGTTTAATTTCTCTTTCATTTTATAACAGTTTCTTCTTGTAATCGAAAGGGCTGGGTTTTGATGGAGGCTCTTTCGGGTTTGAAAAACTATAAATGTTGGGGCATTTGAATGTTCTTTTTTTTAAGCAAGTAATAGGAAGTATTAGGGAGATAAAAGTATATGTGATAGACTTAGATGGTTTTTAAAAAAAATAGTGATTTGAGATAGTATATGGAAGTTTTGCTTTCTAAGACTGCATGGAAGTGTTATTTACATATATGAAGAATTTTAGGTTTGAACTTAGAGACTTGGTGTTCAAAGTGTCGGATTATCATTACTTTGTGAATGTGGTTTGGCAATTCGAAAATCTTGGTCGTTGTTCTCTTCTTGTAAGTGCATTAGTTTAGTTTCTTAATTCAAGTCATATTCTGTGATGAAGATTCATTCTTTGAAGTGGATTTCGCATGTGTGATGGTTTATTTTTAATCATTTATTCAAAGTTTGTATTGCTTCATACCTCGTTGCCCAAGAGCAATTCAGAGATCCTTAGGCACTTTTGGGAAAAAGTGTAAAAGTAATATTGAATTCATTGTAAAATTGACAAGGGAGCTGTACCTTATAAAAATTCAAAGAGAAACGTAGATAAAATCACACTTTCTCAACTGTTGTGAATGGTCATTGTTGTTGTTATAAAGTTGGGCACTGAGTAAATCTGATAATCGTTAAAAAGGACAATTTGTTCACTAACAAAGATTTAGATTTGATGTCATTGTATACTCAGTTCATATTTCAGATTTGTCTCATGATGATATGGTTATCAATGTTTGATTTGGATATGTATGATGACTTGTTGGTTCTATAGGTTGTGCACTGTCGTAAGTGGTCTATACTTACAGGTTGCATTTATAGCTTTGCTATGGGTTGTCTTTTCCCATTGATTTTTCATTATTGATGCATATTCATATTGGTGGTTTGGATTTTGGTTGTCTATACCCTAAGTCACATGATTTTCTATAGGTGAGATGTTGTTACTAGGAACAATCATGGTGGAGGATTGTGGTTGACTATTTTATGCTGACAAGTTGTACATATTGAGAGTCAGATGCTCGGTTCATGGATTTGATCATGGTGCCTTGGATTTTGGCATGACATGACTGGATATACAAGTACATCCTTGATGTTTATTAGCTTCGATTTCTGATTGGTTATGGTTGTATATTATCTTCTTGATTGATGATCGTGGTATTTGGTTTCTTTTGAGGAGCTCATGATGTGCACTTTGAGTTCTTTGATACTTTGATGCCTTGTTTGATTTTCATGGTTAGATGATAGTTTTTTTCATCATGATGTCATGGATAGCTTGGATGCATGGTTTAGTGGGAGCTTGTGATAGTAATTAGGTGATAGTGCAGGACTAGTTCTTGGTTTGATTTGTATCTTTTTGGATTTGGAGATCTTGGTTTCACTTGGTACTAAAACTTTGGTTGTGTGAGTGTAGACTTGGAGGATCTTCATGTAGGAGATGGATTTTATGATACCATGGGTTACTCAATATGATGGTTGAGTGGGAGTTCTTGGCATTGATATATTTATTAAATGTTTGCAGATGTTGGAGGTTTGTCTTAGATCCTGTTGCTATAGAAGCATCTTTGACATTTTCATGGTACACTTGTTATCTTCATGGTTTGTGAAGATGGTTAGATCTTGAGGACTCATGGAGTTCTTGGTTATCTTCATGGTATGTGGAGATGGTTTTCTTTATTGTGTGTGGAGATGGTTGCATCTTGAGGACACACAAGGTTCTTGGTAAAGGTGTGGTTTATACTTTCATTTGACATGTTATGCTTGGTGTGAGGATGATTTTATTTTTTATGTCATGATATACTCTTGGTACTCATTTAGATTTTTTTGGCATGTTATAGTATGTTCATATGGAGCATGTTGTCTCTTTGGTTGAGATGTTTTAGATCAAGTTCTCATATTTATGTTCCTAAGGCCATGGTTGGAAATTTGACATTGATCTTGGTTTAGTTTCTTGGTATTGAGTACATTGATCATAATCTGGATAGTTCATGATATTACTATGTTACATTTGGAGTTGGCATGGATTGATTGGTTACATATGCTCATGGATACTTAGAGATAATCATTATGTTGATTTTCTCTTGGATTAGAGATGTGTTTGTTGGAATAGTTGATGGTTTCAACAAGAAGTCTGAGGGGTGATCACCTAATATGGATTTGTGAGGAGATTTTTCTTAGTTGAGTCTTGGTTGGAGACTTGGATATCTTGATGAGCATTCTCATTCCCCACTCTTGGTCTATTTGGTGGTTTTCTACTTGAGAAGTATAGTCCAAATTGTTTTTCTTAGGTACATTGTGTTTATGCTTTTCTTTCATCGATTTGGATCTTGAGCTACGATGCATGAGTTAGTTCTAGAGGGTTCATTTGAGAGATGGTTTAGCATTGATTATCTTCATTTTCGTATGTTGTTATGTTGGTTGAGTTTGGGAGATGGTTTTATATTGGGCTTATTCCTTGATTTAGGAATGGTTTATGAGTTTGATCTTTTTGTGAGAGGCTTACATCCATGATTAGTTATATGGTATGGTTTGGGTGTTGTTGATGCTTCTTGGTTGGAGTTTTATGGAGGAGATCATTCTTGCACATTTTACATCAAAAGGTATGTGTAGAAGGACATGATACATGTTATGATTTACATGATTTCTCTTTGGTCTTGGTTATCTTCCTAGATATTCAGTTTTGCTTAGATTGGATATGACATTGTGATCACTAGTTTGGGCTCATGTATGTCATGTGAAAGATTACATGGTTATTGCTTTATCTCTTTCCTTTGTTGGTTGTGGAGAGCTTACGAGACTGTTGGAGACTTGTTATGAGAGTTGTTCTTGCAAATTATTGGTTTATGTATTGTGAATGTCCTTGAGACTACATGGATTCACTCCTTTGAGGTGTTATGAGTGGATTGATTATAGATTTGACATTATCTTACAGTGGGAACATCTTGGTATATATGTGGCAAGTATTGCTCTTGAGGCTTGTGATTGCAAGTTATAGATTAAATATGTTGATGATGTGAGATTCACTTGGTATACCTTTGGAGGTATGGATAGTTGGATGGGTTTGGCACTTGTTGTGGGTGTTATTTCAGCTATGGATATTTAACAACTATGAATACATGTGATTACCTTTAGATAACATTTTTGTTCTTTTCATTTGAGTTGGTACAGAATTTTATGATCTTCTAATGCAATAGGTTGGGTGGCTTTCTCTTTGGATGGCTTCTATATATGTTTGGTGGCAATGGCATAATAAGGGGTGAGATCATTCATGTTTGAGATGCTAGATACTTTGATTTTTTTGTGTGTACCAAGATGGAGCACATAGTGTACTTTGATTCATTATGGTGGTTGTGCTAGGAGCGATTGTTGCCTTGTTCATTTATGTGGCTATAGATTGACCCTATGCAATGTATACAACAAGTGGAAGATTTTTTAGATAATGGGTGTTGCACACATTGCATAATATTGTTATATTGTATTATTTTATTTTATTATGTAATATTGCAACTAGATGGATGTGAAACATGTAAAGATTCTCATGGGATATACTTGATGAGTTGTATTGTAACATTGTGATAATATTTCATGTATTTATTTAATATTGGAAAAAAAATTAAAATTCCAATATTAAATGTGGGGTCAATGGGTTAGGTAGCACATGGTTTTAGCACATGGTTTATATAATACCACTTGGTGGTTTTGTGGGACTTGCTGCTATATAAGTGACCACAAGGGTAGTTGTTGTGTGAGAAGATAAAAGAGCAAAAGGGCAAGAGTCGAGCAGGACAAGGCTTAAGTAGTTAGCTAAGAGAGGATTTGTGAAGGTTGGAAGCATGGCATGGGATGCATGGATTCATGCTTGTTCACATGGATTGCTTGGTTATGGCTATGGAATTGAAGGCTTCCATGGTTGTATTGCAATGGTTTTTTTGCTGAATAATACATGGTGATGGATGCTTTTGGAGGCTGGGTTTTTCCCTTAATAAGGGTTTCCCAAGGTATATCTTGTGTCACAATTTTTGTCAGTATGTTGTCTATTCTCTTGCATGTGGATTTCAATTGAATATTTATTTTAGATCTATTTGGGTGTTAGGATTAACCTTAGATAGAAATAATAGTTACATGAAAATATAACCAATACTAGAAAATAGTAGATCGCATAAAAGAGAACACAAGACACCAAGATTTAACATGGTTCACCCAATCCCTGGGCTATGTCCACTAACAAGAAGTCCAATATTATTATTATCTAGTGATTACAACCTAATTATAATATGTAATCCCTTACAGCTCAATAGCATTGCAAGAAGCAACAATATCACCATTCATTATGAAATCCCTAACTATAAGCCTTTTTATACAAGTTTTTTCCGATTACAAAATTAGGCCAAGAATAATAGAAAAATAGTAGCCAATGCCTTTTACAATATAGTAACGCTACCCCAGGAGCCCACAGGGGCGCTGCCCCGAAACCCTCATAGAAATAATATGGGGAAAAAACTATGTCAAATAAACCTCTGAGTTTGATTAAGCTCCACATTACAACAATGGGTTATATGGAAATGATTATATTCGTTGCTACAAGTTTCCTTATAGAAGTGTAGACATGTAATATTATCTGTTTGAGTGGAAATCTATTATAATTGATTTGAATTCACCTATAGTGAAAAAGATAACAATGGAGACAAAATAGGTGCATAGAGGTAGAAAAGGCAATTCTTACAGTTTAATCTACAGCTCATAGAAATTGAAGCACCTTCATTCATTCCATCGACACATTAGGAAAATTGATCTTTTTCATTCATTATCAATATTAGGACTTGGGACCTTCAACAAAACTAGATCTATTATTTTATATACATTTACTAAGGTTTGTAATTGGATTATTGAAAGACAAACATGGTGTAGATTGGGAAAAGGACTTGAAAGGTCAAGTAGTTCAATTCGCAAAAGGGTTATGGGTTCATTACCCATTATGACGGTAGAAGAGATAAATTTTTTCACAAGACACCAATTCACAATAATGGATTTAGATCTCTGGTAGAAGGGGAATTGGTGGATTTTTCTATTGAGCATGAGCGAGGTGGATGGACTAAAGCTCTTGAAGTGCATGGGAAGTTTTTGAACCAAGTTCATTTTCCTCATCTTTGTCATCATGGTAGAAAAATAGGTGTAAGGGATTTAGATAGATCATATGGCTCTAGCCATTGTGGACATGGTACAAAGAAAAAAAAAATGGTCTCAAGGCTTCCAAACCCTAGATGTGACCCATTTTTTATATTTGTCATGGGCCACTCTAGCCCACACCTTTTCTTTCTAAAATGGGTGAGGAGATCAGACATTTCGAATACCAACTCCCTTCGTATGTGTCATGGCCAAATAAAATCTCCACTACCAACCCAAAATTTTTGTCTTACCCCAATAATATTTTACTTCGAGGTGAAAAACTTGTGGGAAATCAACCTACCAAAGTTTGGAGGGAAAAATTGTGGTCTACATCTTCAGTAAGATCAATTGGTCCCAATAATAATCTAGATATTTCAAATACTAAACTCATAGATGGTGATGCCTAGTTTCTTGTGGTTAAAGATGGACTTCTTGAACACATGCTTGACTCAATAATCATTGGTAAGATTTGGTCCTTCCTCATAGTTGCAAATCTTCTTACTTGGGCTAAGCATTACTAGTATGGTGTTATGTATTTATTCTACATTGATCATGGGTTTCTATTTTTTATTGGTATATTTTATTCGAAGCTTGTTTGGGATAATGTTCTTCGAATTAAGCATTGGATTTGTAAAAGGTTGGGAATATAGACTAGGGTTTGGTGTCCAAACTTTAAACCCAATCATATAATTTGAGATTTTATGCCATTTTGGATTGAGCTTCCGTCTTTACCAATTGAATATAGAGATCTACAAATTATTGAATTAATACCAAATAAAATTAGGGTATTCATCGGACATGATTTAGTGCCTTTTGATGAGCCAGGTCTTTCTATCAAGTTTTGTGCCTTGCTAAATATTAATAAACCATTAACTTCTTCCTTCATTATGTCATCTAAATATGGATGATGGAAAGAAATCATTATTATTTAGGACACATAGACTATGGTTAAGATTCCTGGTTGGTTGGGACATTTTACTAATCAATGTCAAGATCCGAGTTGCTCTAATCTGATACTTTGTAGTAACCACAACTTTTACCCCCTGAAGTGCACATTTAGGACATAGTCCATTCCTTCTACCTCTAATCATGCTTGCATATCTCAAGCTAAACTATAAAGTGACCCATATCATTTCTCATTTGTAAACCTAATTGTTTATCATTTGCCAAAGGGTCATTTTAATACACAAAAGATCAATCCCATGGAGATTGTTCTGGCCTAATAACTTTGTGTCTTATTTGTACACTCCTCCCCAATGTTCACTTTTAGGGAATGCTTTTTCTCTTATGGGTTTTCCCAATTTAGGGTCTTTTTCCTCTAATTTTGCTAAAAATATTATGTTGTTTTTAACTCATCTTCTCTCTAAATGGAATACTCACCAAGATAAGTATATAAGTGTAGACCTATCTTTTTTCACATCATTGATATCTTCTAAACTTGTAATTACATATCTGGCTATGAATGAAGAAGATGTTATTCATCCCTCTCAGATGGATTTTTTTGTTAATGAGCTCATTTTTAATGATCAACCTCTTTATTTCTTGTCTAGATTAGAAGATGCATCAGTTTCCCAAGGACGTCCATTGTCTACTGAATATGCCTAAATTTTAGTAGAAGAGTGTAGTGTACCAATTCCTTCCCAATTCCTTGTTTAAGTTAACATGTCCCATAACCTACCTAAGGATAATGTAAATTTTAAATTTGACTCTCCTTCACCTAGGATGGAGGGCTTCATGATTTTTTTCAGATCTTGACTTGACAGTCAAAAAGTATCTTGCTCAAATAGATAGCTCTGGTCAAACTAGGTCCCAATTTCTTGATCAATTTCTTACTAATATTAGTCTTGATTTCTCCTAGAAATTGTTAGTGCTACAAATCCAACTCTCATCATCTCATATAACCAATAAATCTTCAAATCCTAGGAGTAGTCCATCGAAATACTCAAAAATTAAAGAAGAATTTGATGCAGGGATCCAATCAACTTTGGATGGTAATTTTCCTACCTCTAAATGATTGATAAGGAGTGCCAAGAGTGCTTCTTAATCAATTATGAAGATCATCTCATGGAATTCTAAGGGCATTAATTCCCTTGACAAACATAATCAAGTCAAGAAGTGTCTTGATTCTATACAATGTGATCTAGTCTTGCTTCAAGAAACTAAGCTATCAAAAATAACTTTTAGAAATCTATTGGATGTTGGTAAACATGGAATTCCTCACATGTTCCTAGCTTAGGTACTTCTGGGGACCTTGATGTATTATGGAATCCTAACAATATCAAGGCTCAACATATTCATTAGGCAACTAATTGGCAAATGTTATCCATTCAACACTATGAACTTTCATTCCATTTGATTAATTTTTATGGCCCTACTCCTACCACAAATTAAAAAAGTTTATGGATTAATCTTAAGGGTTTTATCTAGCAAGGAGTAGGTGCCAAATTTATTAGTGTTGATAAATTTAATTCTATTTTTCATCCCAAGGATAAGTATGGAGGTATTATTCCCCCTCCTAGACCTACTCAAGACTTTAATTACTTTGTTAACAATAATACTCTATTTGATGTTCCCCCATAAGCCAGATCTTTCACATGGACCAATAGAAGAGTTGGGTTCCACTAGATCGTAGCTAGATTGGATAGATTTTCTTGTTCACAATGTTTGAAATTGGTGAATTATACTATCCAATCAGATATATTATCATATCTTGAATCTAATAGTTTTCTTATTTAATTGTCCATACTTCCATCATATTCTCCTCTTACTAGTCTCTCTGGACCATATTTTAAATTTAAAAGTGTATGGTATCATCATCCCCACTTTGATGGCCTCCTAAAACAATGGTGGAAGGATGCTCCACTAGAGCTAGGAACCAAAATGTTTCAGTTTTACAAGAAAATGCAGTATACCAAAGGGCTTATTAAGATTTGGAAAAAAGATCTTTTTAATTTTTTAATTTTTTTCTTATCTTAATCAAGCTATAAAATTTCACATGACGTAACCTTTTATTCCATAACCAACTTTCTTCTACTTGAGCAATAAAACATGAACTTTCACTAAGATCTAGGTAGAATAAGTTACCTTTTTTTTGGTTACCAAACCCAACTAGATTTCCTTTTCCATCTAGTAGGTTGCCCTTGTCATTGATGAATTATACATTTAATTTAATGTTACTCAACTATGCCACACTCAATAGTTTATGTTTCAATCCTTCAACACAATAAGCATTATCACATCTAAGGTCATTGCTTGGTGAGATACAACCTTTTCCAATTATGCAACATGGTTCTTTATTTCCAAATCTTACACTTCCACCATCATAGTGCTCCATATGTTCAAACTTTGTTTTATCACAAGTCGTATGATGAGAGCAACCAATATCAATAATCCATGTATCATTTTTGCTAACATGAGAGATAAGTGTCATTTTATCTTCTTCATCAATAGATTCATCTATTACAACAATATAGACCATTTCATCAACATCACTGCTATCCAAATCTTGAGTCATGAAACAAGACTTCTTACCTTTATCCTTATAATCCTTGTATATTTTGAAATCCTTCTTACCTTTATTCTTACTATTCTTCTTTTAATCTTTGTCTTCTTTATTTGGACACCTTGCAAAAATGTGACCAACTTCTTGAAAAGAAAAATAGAGTATAGGAATTTCACCTTTGTACTTTACTTTGTCTTTGAATACCTTCTTACAAGTAGTGCTTCAATGGCTTCAAGATCGCTTCCAGAACTATCTTCCTCTTCACTTTTAGATAGTTTTCTTTTAGACTTTGTAACTTTCTTCTTGAGTGAAAACTTGGCTTCAAATGGAGACTCAAGATTTCTAGAACTAGAAACATAATTATCATAGTTATCTAGCTTGAATGTTGTTAATCTTCCTACTAGAGCATCCAAGGTTATTTTATTATTTGGATCACATCTCATCTCTTGAATAGTAGACACTCTAATTGCATAGATATGAAGAAGGGTTATGAGTACCTTGATTACCACTATTGCATCCTAAATTGTCGCTCCATAGGATTTGATTGCACTAACACTGGCTTTAATTCTGTCAAAATATTTTGCAATATTTTCATCCTCTCTCACTTTCATCTGCTAAAACTAACCTCTTAATCTTTATTCCTTAGCTCTTTTCACATTATCATCACCCCCATAGATATCCTTTATTTTTGTCCATATCTCATAAGCAATAGCACATCCTTTGACTTCATCAAATTCAACATAGTTAAGAGTTGATGCAATGTTAATCATCATAATGTTATGATTCTTCTTTTCAGCAATCTCTTCCATAGTCATTGTTCTAGTAGGATCCTTATACTTAGCATTCAAATATTTTAGACTTCAATCAGAGATGGTTAATAGATGTATGCCTTGAAGTTATCTCTGTTCAGCATGGGAATCTCTCTCGTGTAAGACATCCTAATGTTTATCTTAGGTCCTTGAAACCTTCTTTGTATGTACCAAAAGCTTTTATACCAATATTTGGAAATATAAGAGGATTAACTAAGAGTGGAAGGGTGAATCAGTTATGAAAAAAATTAATACTAGATGCCTTAGATGTCAATACAAAACATAAAAAATGTTGAAACTATTGTTACTCGGTGAACACATAGGCACTCAGTTAACACTAACAATATGTTGTGACTTGGAAAGTACTACAATATCAACTCTTACTCATCAAATATTGAACATTTAGATCTTAAGATATTATCTATGATTAACCTTAATTAACTTAGTTGCATACACATAAAAGAAATAGCATGAACTTGTTCCACTTAGAACTTAGCATGATCATCTACATCATTCTTGGGTTCCACTATTTGTGATTCAGGTCCTTCAAATTCTGACTTAGTTTACACTAGCTATAGCTCAGTAGCCTCTAAAGTTGACTCAAGTCCTTTAGACTATTACTTGAGTTTTACTTGCTGCAACTTAGGTGCTTTTACACTAGCTAGATTTTGGGGACTTGAGAGGTGAAGTCTACTGACTTCCAATTGGATCAAGCAATGTATCAAGTTCAAAGTAAATGAACTTTCTATAATCCTCAAGTCCTTTGTTTCCCTTTTTTTTACTCTTTTCTACAAACTCATCAATCTTCACATGTGCACTTTCTCTGATCTTATGTGTAGTTAGATTCAAACATATTTATGCTTTACTTCTACTGGAGTATCCTAGGAATATGCATTCAACATTTTTGACATCAAATTTACCTTTCCTAGTCTCCTTCAAAATATAATATTTGCTACCAAATACTTTCAATTAACTTACATTAGGTTGGTAGCCATATCGTAGTTTATAAGTTTGATTTAAGTCTTTCTTTAGTTTTACACTCTAATCAAGGTATGAACTATTGTATTGGTTGCTTCCTTCCAGTATTTGATTGTAACATTCTTTTGTATCATCAAGGTTCTTGCACAATCCATGATTGATTTGTTTCTTATTTTTGTTGTAGCATTCTATTGAAGGGTACCAGGGGCTAGTACTTGTCTTTTGACTCCTCTTTTAGTGCATAATTCTTTGAATTAATTAGAAATGAATTCACCTCCTCTATTTGATCTCAAACATTTCAGCTTCTTTCCTATTTCCTTCTCTACTCTTTCAAGATACCACTTAAACTTTTGAAAAGCTTTAGACTTATCTTTCAGATAAATTACTATCATCATCCTAGAATAATAATCAAAAAATAAAAAAGAGTACTTATCTCCATTGTAGCTCCCATCACCAATAGGTTCACAAAGGTCAGTATGAACTAGCTCTAGGGTACGTGCAGGATCATGGTGTGCCAAAAAGTGGCAATCTGAAAAATCTATAGCTCTAAAATATCTCAAATGATTTCAAAATTTATTCCAAATTTTCCCCCACGCACTCTAATACTAAATGGAAAAAATTAATATCTTTATAAGGTCTTCTATATCTTTTGATATAAAACCTATATGGTCAACTTTAAAAACATCCTAAAAATGTGCTTTTGGCCTATTTTTATGTGATTTTTACTTCAAACATGTAGCTGACGACTTTTTTTTCACCAAAATTTGATGAAATGAAAAGCATTTCTTAAGAATGTTCTTATCTTTCCATAAACGTAAGGTTTGTCAAATTATGAGTTTAGTAAGTAATTATTACTTATTTTCTAATGGAGGTATGTATAAAGTGTTGACTGAAAAACTACTTGAAAAACAACTATAACTTTCAAATGGTACAACATTTTTTTAATCCAAAAGATGCATCACATTCTATGTTTATAAAAAATTGAATTTTGTAGAGTTTTGAATTAGTTAAGGTAGTCAGACACGAGAGTTTTTTTATTCAAAAAATACTAAAGTCAAAAATTTATTATTAATTATTTATTTAGAATTAAAATACCCAAAAATATGTGTCACATCCAAGCATGAGTCCACTACTTATATCTAGAATATTATTAAAAAATATTATCATTTGATTTTGATTAAGGTGGTCAGACATACGTCTAATTTTTTTTTTTGAAATTTTTGTAATACTACATTAAAATTCAAAATTTTGACCAATCAATTTTTATTTTTTTGAGATAAGTCCTAGTAGTTTAGAAATTAGATTCAATTTTCTAGAGATTCTTTTCTCTCAACTTTTTAATATAAAGTTAATAATAAGAGAAAATTGCATGTCAAATTGACATAACCCTGATTTTCTAAAAAAAAATTGCCACTTAAGAGCATAGTTTGGTTCACATTACCACTGTTGCATCCTTAATTGTCCCTCTAGAGGCTTTGATTGCACTGGCACTAGCTTTAATTCTATCAACATATTTTGTATTTCTTTTGTCCTCTCTCATCTTCATCTGATCATACTAACCTCTTAACCTTTATGCCTTGGCTCTTTTGACATTATCATTGCCTCCATAAATATCCTTTAGCTTTGTCCATATCTCATAAGTAGTAGCACATCCTTTGACCTCATCAAATTTAGCTTAGTTAAGAGTTGATGCAATGTAAATCATCGTAATTTTATGATTCTTCTTTTGAGAAATCTCTTCCACAATCATTGATCATTGCCAGATGTACCTTTATAAGTTCCTACCATGCCTCAAAGTTATCTTTGTTCAACTTGGGAATCTCTCTCCTATAAGACATCATGATCTTTAGCTTAGGTCCTTGAAACCTTCTCCTCAAGCACAAAAATCTCTAGTACCAATTGTTGGAAATATAAGAAGAGTAACTTAGAGGGGAGGGGTGAATCGGTTACTACAAAAGTAAATCCCAGATCCCTTAGATGTCAATACAAAACATAAACTCTGCTGAAAGTTTTGTTACTCGATTAACACATAGGCACTCTGTTAATGCTAACAATATGCTTTAACTAGGAAAGCACTATAATATCAATTATTGCTTTGAAAATACTAAACATGCAGATCGTATGACATTATCTATGATTAACCTTAATTAATTTACTTGCATACACATAAAATAAATAGCATGAATACAAGTGATACCAAGATTTAACATAGAAATCCAATTTCGGAAAAACCACCAGTTGCAACTAGTTACTATTTTTCACTCTTCTAAAGTGAGCCCTATTATAAGCCAACCCTTTTAAAGGATATAAAACACACTGTTAGGTGTGACCCTATTAGAGGATTTAATCACCCTTTTAGGAGTGGCCTTATTAGATGTCTTTGGACACTTCAATCTAGAAATGCCACCTTGCTAGAGGATGTGGAAAATAGCTATTAAGCCAACTCAGTTAAGAGATTTGATACACTAATATAATTTTTAGAGAGTAATAGTGATATTAAACCTAATATTTTATGCAACTTTATTGCTGATTTTAGATCTCAATTCTGGCTCGAATACTTGATCCTTCCTGATCAAATATATCTTTGCATCTCCTCGAGGATATTCTTCTTATCCTTCTAAATTGTTTCCTCTAAGAATCTTCTTATCTTCCACACATTCTTACACATTCAATCCTCAACTTGACCATATACTTATATCTTATAAATTGTCAAGTTGTCTTGAATACAACCTAGAATAATTAATATTCATTTCTTCAGTTGGCTAGAACCAACAAACAAATCTATTAAACATAGTATGCCAAAACAAGAAAATCCTTTGTTAGCTGAACCTTATCAATTGATACTAACACTAAAATGATTTTCCCATGTCAAACAACTCAACTCGGTTAACATTAATTTTTTTGTAAACTTCTTTTTGTAACCTAGTGAGCTTGATTAACATTGGTTCCATCCAACTTTCCTTTGTTAAAATAGTGAGCTTTTGCAAACTTCTCTTTGATGCCTGAGTGAACTCGGTAGACACTCTCTTTTGAACTTAGAAAACACTGGAATGCTCGATAAACACAAAAAAAATTCTTCATTGCTCGAGTGAGCTTGCCATACACTAACTAGTAAAGATATGACATTTTGCATAACATAAAAGACAATATACAATTGATAAATTATTTTCAAGAAGTTTGTAGTTATCTAAAATGTTCATTATTGAAAAATTGAAATTAGGATATTTTGAGCTAGTATATCATACCTAACAAATGCACTTTGTTTGATGTTAAATGATGGAGTACTAAGGGTGAACAATGATGCTCTAGTGGGAAGTGTTAGTGTAGTTTTTTATTTTTAGTGATTTCAATTTGGTGAAGAAATCTTGGATTGTGTTGAAATTTCCTGGACTCAAACTTATTAATTCATGAGGCTTATGGTATTTTTGAGTGGGATATAGCTATGCAGGAAGAGTATAGTTCCTTGATGAGGAACCACACTTGGGATCTTGTCCTTTTTCCTAAGGGAAGAAAACTTGTTCAATGCAAGTGGATCTACCGGACAAAATTTGCAAGCTTTGCTGGAGGTGCGGGATGCTACATCTTTTGGGGGGGCCTCTTCCTCTCACTTGGAGTCCTAATTTTCTTTGGGGAGTCTCTTTTCTCTCTCTTTTGGGGGAATTTTATGTACATGGGTACCTCATCATGCTTGACTTGCTGGGACCCATTTCTACATCCACCTAAGCTTCGCTTATGGGGGGGTGTTAGTGTAATTTTTTATTTTTTTTATTTTGATAGGTTTTTCCTACACTTTTAATAATCTCGCTTAGGTTAATAAAGCATGTCTTATTAGGTGAATGGTTGTGAGGTGTCACCTTCCTACATTTGAGAATCCATTAGCTATCTTGGGAAGATACTTTGCTATCTTTAGTCCAATAGATGGTTGCTCCTCATTGGTTGGTGTTACCACCTCCTCCCTCTTCCTAGCTTATATAAACATGCTACCTGGCTCGTATTTGTATCTCTTGTTTTTGCATCCTCTTTATGCTATTTTGCTTCTAGCATTTGCATTACTCTCTTGGAGACTAACTCTATGATGCTATTTTGATTTTCTATCATTTGCATTCATAGTTTAGATATTTACTCTTTGCACTAGTTTTCTGGGTTATTAATCTTTTCAGATTCTAACAGGAAGAATACATGAATTTCATTTTTTTAATACTAAATTATTCTTTCTAATCACATGAACTTAATTTAGAGGTTTTTAAACCATAAATAAAGTTTATTAACATGATAATATTGACTATATTGAGAGTGTTGAAATTCATCTATAAATTGCGATTACTGCCTAACTATGGTCTCACCCTTTCACCTAAAAATGTTTATTTTCCTCAAGTCCTCATATTTTTGTAAGGAAAATTGAGTCCTATATTTTAGGAATGTTTTTACTTTTCTTCTTCTCCATGGTCACATTTAAAGATTGCAGAAATTGCTACTTCATTGTAAGAGATCCCATTCATACTACCATCAAAATTATCCCAAATATTGTGCATATTTGTACAAAATAATGTTTTAAAAATTTGAAAAAAGTTACAACATTGATAATAATAATTTTTCTATTTTTTTAATAATTTTTACAATTTCCATTGTACATTCATTGAAAGTTATTTAATAATAAACCCAAACTATCCCAATGACTTTGAAACCAACAGTTTTCCATGTCATTTGCAAGAAACACCAAATTTTCTCAATGAATCTAAAACTAGTTTGTGATTTTTCTTTCTCCAATCTAGTTTGATTTAGAAACTAAACAAGTACTTTAAAACCTTAACATCAAGAGACCTCTTATATCTTTCACCTCACAAAAATTGTCACAAAATCATGCAAAATTAAGGTTGACTGCAATGCAAATAGAGCATGATTCTTGAGCTTATGTATTATGGATATTTGCATGTTTTACTCCACCTTACAAGATATTAAAAATGTCTTATTTATCATGAAAAAGGTAAAGATGATCAATCCTATACAGTTATCAATATGTAAGATAGTCATTTATAAAGTTCTATATAATATTTCAAAATGTTTCAAACCAAATTACATGGTCCATTAGAGAAATCTAAAACATTGATGGAAAAAATAAACTTTCACACAAATTGAAATAAGACTAAGTTATTAGCATAATAGATTACAAGAATCTAATATTATTAAGATAGATCCATCACCAAATCACTAAGGACACTAAAACATTCAAGAGAGATACATCCCTAACTTGTGATAAGTTTTTTACTATTCTTGGAAGTGTGGTGGGAGGGTTACAATATTGTATACACAAGAACTTAAGGTTCACCAAGATGTCAAGGAGTGTGTTTGGGATTTTCGTTTGAAATTTTGTAGGTTGATAAGTAGGATATTGTTTCTCAAAAATTCAAATGAATTTGATTCAAAAACTACATAGTTAAATCCTAGTAGCAATATCACTATTTGACTTGATGGGAAAAATATCTCATACTAATCAATTGATATGAATTGTCATCCAATAAGTATTTTTTTCTTGACATTACCCATGTATTCCTTTAGCTCACAATCTTAGAAAATGAGAATGGTATCAAAAAAGAGTATGAATTTTCCCTTAGGTTTGAGAGTTAATGGGCAATAGAGTATACCTACAACTTGTTAGCAATGACCAATTGATCCTTGTAAGTTTTTATTGAATATGTAATCTAAATTTTTTAATGATTTTATATTTGTTAATGAAAAGGCATTTACTTCTTATTTTTTATGAATGAATTATTTTGACACTAGTTTTTCAAATGACATATAATGATTCTGTGTGGGTGATTCACCTCGATGCTGAAACAAAATGAATAAAAAAAATGATAAAAATTAGAAAAACAATATAATTTAGAATTTATTAGTAATTATTAGCATACACTATAAATTTTTGATAACATGAATATTTTTCCTACTAAATTATTATATACAAGAGAAAAAATCATCATATTAAGTTTGTTTGGGTTATGAATAAATGATTTTAATAGGATGTCATACTTCAATTTATATAAATTATTTATAAATGATAAATTATGTTTTAATTAATAATATCTCATATTATTTTAATAATTATCAATTAGTTTTAAAATAATTATACAATAGTTTTCAAAAGAATGTTGCTAATAAGAATTTCAATGTTAGAAAATTAGCCACCAAAGTGATAGGAATTCAAATGAAAAATTATAATTTCACCATAATATATAATCATCTCAATAAATTATTTTATTACTTGATAAAACTAAATATTTAGGTCTTAGAAAGAGCCTACAACATAATGATAAATTGTGAGCTCTTATCTAGGAGGTCTAGGATTCCAGTTAATAAATAATAATAATACTAGTATAATAATAATAATAATAATAATACATAAGGCAAGAGCCTACAACACAATGGTAAACTATGATCCTCTTATTGAAA
The DNA here is from genome assembly GCA_028749045.1 of Cupressus sempervirens. NCBI lineage: Eukaryota > Viridiplantae > Streptophyta > Pinopsida > Cupressales > Cupressaceae > Cupressus > Cupressus sempervirens. Next base: position 226,262,825 of record CM053787.1, on the reverse strand, counting down.
AGGAGTTCGGTTTTAATCTACTTGCAGTTAATAAATAATAATAATAATTAATCACAATACATGATAATAATAAATCTTGACTTCAGTTTCTTATCAATAATAATGAATGTTTATCTTTCGAGTGAAAATTATTTTTATTCACTAATATATATACTTTTATTATTTAAAAATAATACTATTCACCTAGATTGTACCCATTTTTTGAGATACTATGAATGATTTGCTAGTGGAGAATTTTTTCTTTTCTTTTCTTTGTAAACAATTTCTTTTTACCATAAAAAACTATTTTTTTTCCAAGAGTGTTATACCTTTCACCATTTTTTTACACTTTTTCTGAAGGAGGTGTTTCTTATAGTATACCCCATGCAAAGTGATTTTGAACCCCATTCATGCATATGCTTAACTTCTATCATTCGCATATATCATTCTTTATATTGGTATTTTTATGGTATAAAAATCTCATGCATAACCTTTGAAAATTTCTTGAGTTCACAAGTAGTTGTAATATAACTTGGCGAAGAAAATCTTGGTAACTAAGAAATATTTTCACTTGAGAACCATCTTTTTGTATCACTTCTCTTAGGATTAGATTAGATTTTTTTTAAACCATGGCCCTTTTAATTTCTACATATTATATTAAAATTCCCAAAAAAATTGTACTTCATTACAAAATATTTTGATAACACTGACATCTAGGAAAACTTAAAACAATTTTATGAAAATATGCATAACACCCCTTGGAGTCATTGTATGGTTTTCTTGTAATATTAGCATACATAAGACCTTTCTTAAGAGAGGATAAGATAACTCAATATTTTATTCTACTATTTGGTGGGCCATAAAATGCACATCAATAGGTATCCAATGAATAACACCAAAGAAATCATCATGAAAGCCTTGTAGTTTTCCATTATTTGTCATCATATAATCTAACTAATTAGGCACTCCTAAATGAAGGTCACCCTAGATATCACACAGAACTACTAAAGTTTTCCCAACTATCTTAAGAGGTCTTGTTGAAAAAAATAGAGGATTGAAGAGATCTTCAATTTTTTTTATCATGTCCTTCCCCTTTTTTCTTGGAACTACTATTTCAATCACATCTTCTAGTGGGTGACAAGTTAGCATGCATTTTTGCAATTCATTTTTCCTTATGTTTTAGTCTTAGTAACTTATATAAGTATAGACTATTTTTGCATAGTTATCACATTCTTTGGTATTTTCATAGTTGGATTGATGCCATTTCTCTTTACTATAAGAATTATTACTAAAAGTTTTATTAAATGATACAAAAATTTAATAGAACATTGAATCTATATGTAGTATACACCATCAGGGTAGCAACTAGGAATGAACATGGAACCTAGGAACTTCAATAAGAAGATTTGATATTTGAATTAGAACATGGATATTTCTCTATAGTTATACCAATTTTTTTTTCAATACTGAAGAATCTTATGTTGATAACATATATTTGAACCAACGTGGGGGAGAATTAGAATGATAGAAAATAAAAATGATATAGTATGACAATTTGTAGAAGAGAAAAAATGCAAAATACTAGGAAGATATTAAGTGAAATTCAAAATAATAGGAAAAAGATTGGCATATCAGCGACACACCCTAATAGACTTATTGTAGTAGAATAACACTATCAGAGAAAGAAATTTGGAGTCACAATGACACTTGATGGGTCATTTGGAATAGCTAATACTAATGAATATCCCAAATGAGAAAGTAAGATCATTAGAGAAAGTTTGAGCCCTAATAATAGATATCAAAATAGATAGATGTTAGCGAAACTATGTAAACATTTGTCTGATATTTGATAAACTAATTGATATAACATAGAATGACACAGTACCATATAAATAATTAAACGTTCTCATAATATCTCTAGGTGATGGATATATAAGAATATCTTTACACTAATGAAAACAAAATTAAACATAATTCAACAAATGATAAAAATATTAGGATATATTATGTTGATAAGTGAAGAAAAATAATAGTACATTATGAAATGTCAATGGAGATGTTTAGTACAAATCTACAAGACCATTGGGAAAACACATGCCAAAATAATAGATTGAAAATCAAAATTATATATACCAATACAAGAACATTGGATTAATATTACACTTTGGAAATTATATTAACACTCGATTAAGTTAATGGTTTAACTTATATCGATGAACATACCAAAGGAGTTCTCAAAGATGTTATATTGATCATAGAAAAAGACTAACTAGGTTAGGAGGCCCTATGCTAATGCATAGTCATTGTAATGTTTGTGAAAATTTCCATTGCAGTCACCACTTATTAATCTCCTATCTTAAATGATTATTAAAATGTCAAAAATAAATTCTTCATGCCCAATATCAAAAATAACACAACTACAACTTCACCAATAAAATATGGAAAGAAATTCACAATACAAAGAACATAATATTTTCAGACAAATCGTCCCTGCAAAAACCCCTAAGGGAAAACTATTTCTATAGATGAGTAATTATATCAACTTCAACAAAACAAGAGATACAAAATTCCTTGCTTCTCACTGGTAGAACTATAGGGTAAGTGCACCAAGTTGTAGTACCAAAAGGGGGGTGTAAGTGGATACTTTTTTTTTTTTTTTTTTTTCTGAAATCAGCAATTTCTAAACTTCAACAAGAATTTGAATATAGTTACAATCAAAATTTTAAGATATGATAAAAACAAAAGTAGTAGTCCTTTGAATCTAGTTTCTAAACTAGTATATTTTTTTTTTTCAAAATGGTTTAATTTTAGGTCCGCAAAAAAAGTGGGCCACAAAAAGTGCTACTATTTATTCAAAAAAAATAACATAGTACAAAGTGTGCCTCATCCTAAAATTTTCACTTTAAAAAAAATAAAATTTAATCGCCTTAGTCAAAAGTTACCTAAAACTGTGTAATTTATCCTAGATTTTTTGGGTAGTTTTATAATGTGTATTTTTTTTATGGATATTTTAATTGGACACATCCCAAAAACATGAAATATTTATGTTCTCCCCCTAGAAATGATTGAAAACTAATCTAAAATCAAATTTCTTTTTTTCAAAGTGTGTAGAATAGAGTCTAGTTTCTAAAAAACTAAGTAGTTGTGGAATTCAATGAACAAGCTAAAATATACAACCCAATTAGTACATGTTGGTTTTTGACAAAAAATGGACATACTTTCAAATGAAATTATAGTTGAAAGGCTTGAAATAGTTCAAATAAAAAATAAATTATATGGTTATATAGCTAACACAGAGACCTACAATGTCATGTAACCTGATTTTATCGATGCTTAACCACAAGGAAACTTGAAGGAGAGAACATAGGAAAAATCAATCATTTATTATATGTTTGTAGCAAAACATGTCTTAGACTAGTTTAGAGACTCCAAACCTTTGGGTTGGATGCCCAAGGCAAAACCAAGCCTTAGGCTTTGTAGAATGCAAAGCTTTAAATAGTGCATGAACACTATAGTGCGTACATGCTATTTTAGGATTTTTTAAATTTAGGTCTTAATAGCACATACGTTCTTTAGTAGCCTAAATTTCAATGGAGAGGGAAGGAGAGAGGAAAAAAGTGTAGAGAATGAGAGAGATTTGAAGATGGGAAGAGTGTAGGAGGTGGGATAGAAGAGAGTGAGGCAAATATATATATATATATAGAGAGAGAGAGAGAGAGAGAGAGTAGGGGATTAGAGAAGGTGGGATAGGGAGAGAGGGATAGAGAGAGAGAGAGAGAGTAGGGGATGGGAGGAAGAGAGAGAGACAGAGAGAGATAGAGAGAGAGAGTAGTGGGTGGTAGAGAGTGAGTAGGGGATGGGAGGAGAGAGGGAGAGAGTAGCCTGAGAGAGAGAGTAGGGGTGGGAGAGAGAGTGTGTGTGTGAGGGGGTGGGAGAGGGAGAGAGGGAGAGAGATAAATGGGGGATGAGTGTGTGTAATAGAGAGAGAGTATGGAATGGGAGACAGTTTTAGAGAGAACTTAGGGGATGGTAGAGAGAGAGTAAGGGATGGGATAGAGAGAGAGAGAGAGTGAGAGTAGGTGATGGTAGAGAGAGAGAGAGAGTAGGGGATGAGAGAGAGAGAGAGTAGGGAGTGGGAGAGAGAATGGGAGAGGGAGAGAGAGAGAGAGAGAGAGAGAGAGAGAGAGAGAGAGAGAGAGAGTGAGAGTGAGAGAGAGAGAGAGAGAGAGAGAGAGAGAGAGAGAGGGCTGGTATAGAAAGAGAGAGAGTAGGGGATGGGAGAGAGATAGAGTAGGGGATGTGAGAGCGAGTAGGGAGTGGGAGAGAGAGAGAGTAGAGAGGGAGAGGGAGAGAGAGTAGGGGATGGGGGAGAGTGAGAGAGAGTAGGCGGTGGGAGGGGGAGTAGGAGAGAGAGAGAGAGAGAGAGAGAGAGAGAGGGAGGATGGAAGTGTGTGAGAGAGAGAGAGTAGGAGATGGGGGAGGGGGGGAGAGAGAGAGAGGAGAGAGGGTATGGGAGTGTGTGTGTGTGTGTGTGTGAGAGAGAGAGAGAGAGAGAGAGAGAGAGTAGGGGATGAGAGAGAGAGTGTGTGTGAGTGAGAGAGAGTAGGTAGAGAGAGAGAGAGAGTAGGGGGATGGGAGTGTGTGTGTGTGTGTGTGTGTGTGTGTGTGTGTGTGTGTGAGAGAGAGAGAGAGAGAGAGAGTAGATGGGAGATAGAGAGTGAGAGGGAGAGTAGAGAGGGAGAGGGAGAGAGAGAGAGTACGGGTGGGAGAACGAGTGGGAGAGCGAGAGTGAGAGAGAGAGAGGAGAGGGGGAATGGGAGTGTGTGTGTGTGTGTGTGTGTGTGTGTGTGTGTGTGTGAGAGAGAGAGAGAGAGAGAGAGAGAGAGTAGGCGATGGGAGAGAGTGTGTGTGAGAGAGAGAGTAGGCAATGGAGGGGGGAGAGAGAGAGAGAGAGAGAGAGAGAGAGAGAGAGAGAGAGAGTAGGGGATGGGAGAGAGTGTGTTGTGTCCCTACTATATGAAAACACCAAAAAATGGTCATAAAAAATTTTTAGCTCCCTACTGATCCATATTCTAATTTTTGTCTATTGTGTATTCTATTGTTCTGATAGAAAACACGAGTTTCATTCTATTGGAAGTTAGAAAACACTATATTCAATCATTGGATACACTATTTGAAGGCTTTTTGAACATTCTTTCATTATATTTGAAACTAGCAAAGACCAAATTCAATCATTGGATACACTATTTGAAGGCTTTTTGAATATTCTTTCTATAGAAAAGGTTAGTGCAATCCTTTTTAAATATTCTTTGTTGTTGTATAGAGAAAAATTTGATTATAATTTGACATGTTTAATATATAGTGAATTCATTTAAAGTTGTATGTTTGAAAGAATTTTTATTTAGAAATGGTTAAAATTTTG